>OX424576.1:51618842-51831342 GCA_949152435.1 Gastracanthus pulcherrimus
CCTTTCGGGTATGCTATAGTGTGACCCTCAAGTAGGGCCACAGTGCAAGACTCCTCCACCACAGTCATTTTTCATCAGGTGTGCTGTATTTATACAGCAATTTCTTTTTTGCACTGGTGCCTCAGGTTTGAGGTTAGAAATATTATAATCCTACTGCCTCACCTCGAGCGCTAAAGTCTGCGCATGCCCGAGTCTCAACATCGACAGGTACGTGCGGATTATATCATCGAGGCGTGAGAGTGTGCGTGTGTGTGTCACGGTATGGAGGCCAGCATTAAAAGCTGTGCTGAATGTGGTCTGCCTCCTAGTAAGGGCAAGACCTATAAGTACTGCTGCATTAAATGTAATAAGGCAGGTCATGTTAGATGCATGATCCTGCAAACTAATGCGGTAGTAAAGCAATACATGTGCAAAACATGTACAAAAGGTGTTGCCAATACATCTCGCAGTAGTAATAAAGCAGCGGCTGGACATAACGTGACGTAACGCCTAACAGGAAGTGTGTCTTCTGGCATAGTGCGTGTGAGCATACATTCAAAGCCGCAACGCTCGCTGCCTAATGGGAAGGCTGCCCCCACCACGCCGAGAAGTTCCTCGCCTCTGCTCGCTGCCGGCACACCTTTATCATCGCAAACGACGCTGATGCGGCAGCCGCAGACCAGTGTGCTCTCTGCTCCCACTACACCGCGCTTGCCTCTGTCTCTCTCTAGCGCTGACGCAAGCCTAAGAGGCAGTACTACCGATCAGCTCAGCTCCAGCGCGGGCCAACACCATGGGAGTCTCGTACCAGCGCTGCCTGCTGTACAGCGGGTTGCAGGCATGATGGCGCTGAATCTTCACTCTTCGTATACGGACAGTGTCTTTTCTCACACCTCGACGCCAGCTAAAGACGACATCGTTCTCCCTGGGGCAGTTTCGACGCCTTCAACATCTACCACGGACATAGAACTACCTCCTAGATGTAAATCCACGGTACAAACAAGTAATTTCAGCAGCGTAAATGATGTTAATGCGTCGGTAATACGTATGTTAGACTCTACTACCTTTAAAAAAGGGACGACAGTCTCCTGCTTGGTAGAGTACGCCAATTCGACATCTAGAAACATAGACAATGCACTTACTAGACATTCGTCCTCTCTTGAAAACAGATTGGATGCAATTGTTAAAAGGCTAGACTCGTTACCAGCAATACATACTCTAGCACTGACAATTGGGTCAAAAATGCAGAAAACAGAGGATAAGATGTTAAAACAACACTCCCAGCTGGAGGAGATGTTAAATGAAAAGCAAGTGCTTTGACAAGAAATAGATGACCTAAAAATTAAAAATAAAAAATTACATGATAATAACGTAGAAACGAACATTTTGTTGACCAATACAGAGGTAAATTATAACATGTTAATTGAAAAAATCGATAATCTAGAGCAGACAAATCTCGAGTCACAGACTAAAATTGATAATTTTATATTAAACACTTTTGAAAACGATTTCCTAAATTTAACAAATAAAATCAATAGAGTTGAACGTGACAACAAGGAAATAATAACAAAAATAGAAAAAATTATAACAAAAGAAGATTTTACCTCTGTATATACTACTACTATCGAGAAAATTGAAAGAAATGTTGAGAACATCCAAAAAGATAACCAACTCATATTAAATAAAATTGAATTCCAAAAAATCGCAGTACTCCCCAGTACACAAAACAATACTGTTTCTCTTATAAGTACAAAAAAATGTAATAATGTTAATAATGCGTCTGCTACAAATAGTATTTTACTCGACAATTATAGTGATATAAGCGACACAATTGACAATTGTGAAAGCAATAATGACGGGTTTATCCAAATTGTAAATAGTAGAAATAAAATGTCTAGGCGTTTGAATAAGTACAATATCGACAATGCTGATGCTGCAGCATCACCTGCACGAAGCACGCGGGTGCAAACGATTGATGGGGGGACAATGGACAGTAAAAACATTAAAAGCGGTAATACGGAGCTCATTATTTCAAACATTTTCGACGGTGATGTCTCTAAGCGTGTTGACGTCGCACACGCGATACTGTACCGTGTCCTTCCATCAACACGAAAAATTGATATAATAGGCACACGCCTGCTTCGGTCAGAAGAATCGACAGCTGCGGCATTAGCAGATAGAAATAGCGAACGTAGAAGGTCACCATGGGTTGTTACCCTTTCCAGCAGTGCGTTAGGCGAGAAAATAATGCGAGCCAAAAAGCTTATCACTGGCTTTCATGCTAGAGTTGTCGACATTGCAGCTCTTGACCAGGACACAAGGGATGGGATTATAAATGGGAAAATTTTTATAAATGAATTGTTAACAAAAGAATGTTTTATTAAATATAGAAGTCTCAAGGCCCTTGCGATGAGACTTAATTTTAAATATGTTTGGCATAAAGGGGGCCGTTTCCTGGTGAAGAGGCGTGATGGCGACGTCTCTCATGAATTTTCATCTGCGGCAGATTTACAGACAATAGTGGCATCATATACCATTAATCAACCATCTCAAACTGTAAATACTGTAAAAAATACCGTTGATAATGAAATCGTAATTGATAAAAATGTAATTCCGTCAACTGCTGCAAAAAATTGACTATCCGCACACACTGCTGGGGGGGTTCACTGTAAGGGACTGAGGGCAGGTTTTGTCAATGTTACCTCACTGAAGGGGCACATTGGCATGATTACACAATACCTTTCAGCTCGTCCTGCCTACCATCTCTTTGGGGTTGCTGAGTCGCACCTTGACCCTGATGTTGAGAGTGATCTCATTCAGATCGATGACTACTCACTACTTAGACTTGATCGCAACAAACTGGGGGGCGGGCAAGTCCTGTACATTCATAACACTTTCAAGGCCAATTTACTATGCAGCTCTCCAACAACACAGGAGGGTAGACCATTTATACCTGAATATTTAATGTGCAGTGTTCAGCAGGGCAGCCTTCCCCCGTCTTTGTTGCTTTAATATACAGACCACCACACGTACCGTTTTTACAAGGCTCTGACTTAATAGACAAACTAACGATACATACTCAAGACTTTAGTCACAAAATTATTCTGGGAGATCTGAATGCGAACCTACTCGGAACGTCAGCCGATGCAAAATTTGTTAGGCGGTTGGCTGATGATCTTAACCTTCAAATAATTGATAATGGTGCGACTTATCATCTCACGGATTCTCACACGTGTATTGATGTGATCTTGACAGATAATAATGACGTTGTACTGAGCAGGGACAATCGGCCGGCGCCTTTTCCCAGTCATCATAACGTCACAGAGGTCGAGATTGGGGTCGAAACTGCTGCATCCCCTGTGGTTGAATCTTTCAGCTACAGGGATTTTAAATCGATCCAGCAAGACGACCTCCTGTCTCACCTAGCTGACTGTGATTGATCGCGGATCGATGGTCCCGCGGCGGGTGTTGACAATCAATTAGAGTGCCTCAGTGTCAACCTCATGGCTGTGATAGATAAAATTGCACGGTTAAAAGAATTCATGCCGAAAAATAAAACAAATCCACCATGGGTTGATGCAGAACTAATACATCTTTACAAAAAACGTGACTCCGTTCGAAGACGATATGCGTGGACCAATGACGACAGACTGTGGCGGGAGTATCAGGGCCTTGCAGCTGAAGCTGAATTACGAACAAAGGAAACAAGGGAAAGATTTTTACAAAATAAAATTTCTGAAGCGATTGATAATAAGAAAGATATCTGGAAAGAGCTCAAGGCTCTGGGCCTTCTGCCAAAGATAAGAGAGGAGCTTCATGGTTTCTCACCGGAAGAGCTCAATGCCCACTTTGCAGGGGTGTCAATCTCCCAAAATGAGGGTGATGAAGAACTTGACAACGTTCTCACAATCACAAATGGGGATTCAGGTTGGCTAACCACCAATCTTGGCGTTCCACAGGGCTCAGTCCTGGGACCCCTACTTTTCAGCCTGTGCATAAACGACTTACAAGACGCACTCGACTTAGATGGTGTTGAACACATACTTTACGCTGACGACTTGCAAACCTACACACAAGTGACCCTGAAGGGTCTTCGTGATGGTATAAGTCGCATGTCGGCTGTAGCACAAGCAGTGTCGAACTGGGCAACGTCAGCTGGCCTGCGCCTCAATGTCGGCAAGACAAAGGCGATCATTTTTGGATCTGATCACAACATTAAACAGGTTCAGAACCTTGACTTACAAGGCATTGAGATACAGACCGGCGTACACGTTCCCTTTGTCGATACAGTCACCAACCTCGGCGTGGAGATGGACGGAAGGTTGACATGGAAGCCGCAACTGAATGCGGTCAGTAGAAAAGTAAATAGAGCTCTGTATAGCTTAAAACTTTTCCGTTCAAGCACCACAGAGATACTGAGGAAGCAGCTGGCATGTGCACTGGTACTACCTCACTTAGACTATTGCTCAGTGGTTCTTCTTGCTGTGTCAGGGGAGCTCCAGACACGACTACAACGTCTACAGAATGCATGTGTGAGATACATATGTGGTGTTAGGCGAGATGAGCATATCACCGCCTACAGGAAAAAACTGGACTGGTTAGATCTGAAGGTGAGGAGGGAGTATTTTATGGGGCTGCTGCTTTACAAAGCGGTTGTGATGCGGCAGCCACCATATCTTACTGCCCTCTTTGAAAAAAACCAGGCCAGGACTTCAAGTAGGGGTGGTATGAAAGAGCTCTCGGTTCCGGGGTCGCGCACCGATAAGGGCCTTTTCTCATTTAGAGTTCAATGTGCGCACCTCTGGAATTCGCTCCCGAGCAGTGTGAGGTGCCTGCCATCTTTTTGTAAATTTAAAACGGCGTTTAGCAGGCACCTCAAGCAATTACATGGTGAAGAGAATGTACAGAGGTGACTCGAATATTTATTTAAGCTATTTATTTATTTGAATTATTTATTTATTTAATTTATTTATTTATTTTAATTTATTTATTTATTTATTTATTTATTTAATTTAATTATTTATCTGGTGTATTTATTTATTCGACGTATTTATTTATTAATTTATTTATTTATTTATTAAATATGTTTAGTGTTAGGTGTGAATGTATTCATTAGCGTGATTGTTAAAGTGTCATGAATGAGTGTGTTTTAAATTTTGACGTGATAGTATACGCAAAAATTTAGCAAAGTATGTGTATGTATTCTTTTATTTTTATATGTTATCTCTATTGTATTTATTTTTTTATTCTATGTATTATTTTTTGACGAAGCGTGTTTCTGTGATATCTGACTGTGACTAGTTCATTACATTTAAATTTTATAAACTGACGAACTGATAAAGCGAATTATTATTTTAATAAGAAATGCAATAAGTGAAAGTTAAGATAACAAATATATTAAATCGACTGATATTTTAATTATAACTACATGTACATGAAATTGTAAGATTTTGTCTTTTGACGAATAAAAAGTATATCTATCTATCTATCTATATATCTGGGCCGCACCAGAGATGATCATCTCGCACACGTGCACGTACACCCACTGTAAAATTATCGATTGTAGTAAGAAGTATCGAAAATACTGAAAAAATTAAATTTTAGAATAGTTGCTTTTAAAGAAAAAATGTTATCGACTCATCAAAGAAAAATTCGGTTTTTGAGGTTTATCACCTTGAAATTACAAATAAATTGGTATAACGGCATTTTTACCTTTAATATACCCTCGATATATTAATATATGAAACGAGCATAAATAACATGGGGAGAAGATAAAGTCAAGGATAACATAAGATTTACCACATTAAATAAAATATATTCTGATAAGTGATAAAATCGTACAGGAGCACATGGGCCGCCACACAAGTACGATATGTGGCAATCGGTACCGAGAATACCAATAGTGAGAGAGAGAGAGAGAGAGAGAGAGAGCGAGAGAGAGAGAGAGAGAGAGAGAGAGAAAGAGAGAGAGAGAGAGAGAGAAAGAGAGAGAGAGAGAGAGAGAAAGAGAGAGAGAGAGAGAGAGATTGATTGATTGATTGCTTGATTGATTGATTGCTTGATTTATTTGAGACTAAGGACTCCAGGTCCTACATAGTCTTAGCATAATTACATTTGCAATATACTCGTATAATAAATTAAAACATTTAATCGCAGGCGGGATTATCGCAAAAGCACACAACGACGACATGTATCATACTTAAAATTAATAAAATAAGTAAATAAATAAATAATACATCGGAAAGACTTAGATAACTAATAAAAATAAAAAAAAATGTACAATAAAAATAATGATAAAAAAAACAACGGTTGACGCAGAGAGAAAAAAAACAAAAATATAATAAAATGCTTCTAAAATATCTTACAAAAATTTACAATAAAAGAGAGACAAAAAAAAATATTAATTAAAACTTTACGCATACAAAATACTTCACAAAGGAGGCTCCCCGAAGGTACGGCGCAGCATATGGTCAAAAAGTCGCTTCTTAAAACTAGGTTGCATGATGCATCGTCTCAAATCGTGAGGTAGCGAGTTCCAAAGACGCGCGGCTCCAACGATAAACGAAAACTTAAAATAGTCAGTCCGTGCCCATAGTAGTTTGAGATCATACTCAGAGCATCTCAAAGACCCTACGCTGTCCACTGGACGAAACTTTAGTCTATTCACGATATAGGAAGGCTGATCGGAGCGAAGAATATTGGCAAGGAGTGACAGACAAAAATAATTCTGACGTTCAGTATAAGGTAAAATATCATTGGCTTTATAAGCCGGAGTAATGTGCTCAAATTTCTTTACGCCGGTAGCGAAACGCACGGCCGCATTTTTGCAACGCGAGATCTTAGTGACAAGCTCAGATGAAAGATCAATAAACAGACCCGCGCAGTAGTCAAAATACGGAAAAACGAGTGATTTGACCAGCAGCATCTTTGTGTTATCGGGAATTAGATCGTTGCATTTTCTTAGACGTGATAAAGCAGCAAAGCTTTTACGAGCAGTCGCGGTGCACTTAGGGGTCCAGGAAAGAGTGCTGTCAAGTGTAACACCTAAAATTTTCACAGACTCACAAACCTGAATGGCCACTCCATTTATAGATGGAGCAGGGACGTTCATAGACTGCAGCCTGCTGATAAAGCCACGAGAGCCAAACCAGATGGCGTTGGTTTTACGTGAATTTATCAAAAGACCATTTGCAGCCGCCCAAGAAGTTAGTCTTTCAAGATCGTTGTTGACTGCTTGTAAGATGAGCGGGATGTCCTTAATAGAGCCATGATAGTAGATTTTGAAATCGTCTGCATAAAGATGGTACTTACATTCACGTAAGGCAGTGGGCGCGTCGTTAATAAAAAGCGAAAAGAACGGAGGACCATTGATGCTACCTTGAGGGACGCCTGAATTTCGGATGAGCGGGGTAGAGGTTTCACCAGAAGGGCCGACCACGACTTGCGAACGATTATCGAGAAAGGATCGAACCCAATTGCATGCTACGTCAGAAAAGCCAAGCGTTTTAAGCTTATCTATCAGCAGAGCGACGTTAACTAGATCAAAAGCGCGAGTATAGTCAATGGCCACAAGCAAGGTGAGCATCTCCTTGTCAATAGCCTCACGAACATCATCGACGACTTTTAACAGAGCAGTGTGAGTACTATGGTGTTTGCGAAAGCCAGATTGTAATGGGTCAAGCAGTTTCTTTCGAAAAACGAAATGAGCCATCTGCTTATGTGCTGCGGCTTCAAGAATTTTTGAGGCCGCGCAAAGAATACTTATAGGTCGAAATTGACCGATTTCAACTGGAGATTTACACTTGGGAATAGGCCGAACAATAGCATGCTTCCAACTAGTTGGAAAACAACCGGATTGTAAAGAGCAGTCAAAAATGTTCAGTAGCGCAGGCAAGATAACTGTCAGACAATCTTTAAGGTGGCTTACTGGAATATTATCCGGGCCGCGTGCATTGGAGCGAGCAGTGACAATGGCTATAATAACATCAACAGCATCAACGTGTTGGAAATAAAAGCGGTTGTCTGGAGAAATTCTAGCTGTGGGGCGGTTGTTCTTAAGAGGTAAAGGGTTGGAAACCCCTACAAAAAATTGATTAAAATCGTCAATGGAAGCGGGTAAAGGAGCTGTCTCATGAGACTTCGAGCCTATACCTAATTCATCGACGCACTTCCACATATCGGTAGCCGTAGAACAATTAGAAAATTTATTCTTATAGTACGAAGATCTGGTATTTCTAATTACAGTTTTGACCTTGTTTCTGAGCTGCTTGTACAAATCGCGATCATTCGCTCGGCCAGAGCGCTTAAAGTTGCGCCAGGCCCTATTACGAGATTTAATGAGCTCTTTCAGATCATGGTTGAACCAGGGAGAATGACTTTTCCGCGGAGTAAATGTCCGATAAGGCGCGTGTTTGTCATATAGACTGATAAGTGAGGACGTGAAGAAGTCTACTTTATCGTCGATTCCTTTAATATTGCATATACGATGCCAATCGATTGCCTGGAGATCTTGATTAAACAATTCTTTATTAAAACTGCGAAACGAGCGACGCGTGATAAGGGTTGCAGGACGGAGCGAGAACGTAAATGCAAGGGTGGCAGATAAGACATCGTGATCGGAAATGCTAGGAAAGTGCTCTTGTGTAAATGCAACAACTTTACTTAGGTCACTAACGCACACATAATCAATAGTTGTATGCGTGTCGCCGGTATGATGTGTGGGTAAAAATGGAATTGGTTCAAGAAGATATGAGACTAGAGAGTTGAACAAAATATTGCGGGGAGTGGATACAGCTGCCCAATTAATGTTTAAGTCGCCAAGTATAGCAGTAAAATCACAGGGAGAATTGTGATTTAAGAGGGCTTCTTCAACGTCACTCCAGTAGCCACACTTAGGAGGGCTATAGACCACGCCGCAGAGAATTTTAAAATTGCCAACGTAAAGTTCTGCGAATAGGTACTCAGGTATTTTCCTATATACTTTCGGCTGTGCCGACTGTGACACGATTTTGAATTTAATTGATTCATGAATATACAGTGCTACTCCTCCGCCAACTTTACCTAATCTATCCACTCGAAGAAAATTGTAGCGCGGTATCGAAAAAAGTTTCGAACGTCTGGCTGGCTTGAGCCAGGATTCACATATAGCCATGACATGTACCTGCTCCTTAATGATAATAGATTGAACATCAAGAAAATGAGGCTCAAGCGACTGCGCGTTTACGTGCGCTATTTTTAAAGAGTGACATTGCTCAACTATTTCCATAATTCGTGGATAATATTTTCTGCTCAATTCTTTTACGCAAGATCGGACATTTAGATTTATCTGAGGCTGAGTGCGCGGTACTCGAATATTTAGCAGACGTACAATTTACGCAGCGCAGCAAGCTACTTTTTACCTTACAAACCGTAGCTAGATGCTCACCCGCACATCTTCCACAACATACATTATTTTTACACTCGATCGCTGGATGGCCGAATCTAAAGCATTTAAAGCATTGTAAAATCGATACGTGGTCATCTACTCGGCAAGAAATCCAACTGATGTTAATTCTTTGGCGTTTGAGAAGGCGAATTCGAATGTCGGGCGGAGTTTCTAAAATGCAAGAACGATACTTTTTATCACGATTTATCACGGATAAATTTTGATCGACGATACATTTAAGAATGTCGTCTTCTGCAAGTGCGACTGGAATATCATGCACAATAAGCCTCGGATTAGTCTTAGTATCTGGATTTACTTCAAGACCGGCGTTCGCGAGAGATGCACTGTTCTGCAGGACAGCTGCGTCCAACATATCGCCCTCAATAATGACAGAATTATTAGGTCCCCCCGAGACACGCTGCACGTTCAGTTTTAATTGAACCGGATTGATGGCATTTTGCACGGCAATTTTAGTCTCTTTTGACGATGGAAATCTGTCTTTCGAATGTTCACAAGGGCCTATAATAATTCGTTTTGCAGATTTAATCGCGAATGATTTACCGCGGTTAAGAGATACTTTTTGAGTTATTTTTTCATTAGAATTCGAGTGAGCCGGCTGGGACGTTATATATGCGTACGAACAAGTGTCTGTATTCGCGGACGCAGTGACATTTTTTACAAGTTTCTCACAAACACGCTCGATTTTTTCACATGAGCGTTTAAGAATAATATTGCACGAGTCGGATACTTCGTCTAAGGCTATAGAGAGCTAGAGGCTCTAGAGAGAGAGAGAGAGAGAGAGAGGCTCTAGAGGCTCTAGAGAGAGAGAGAGAGAGAGAGAGGCTCTAGAGAGAGAGAGAGAGAGAGAGAGAGAGAGAGAGAGAGAGAGAGAGAGAGAGAGAGAGAGAGAGATGATTTATTAGGCCAAGGCTAGGCCGTATGGCGTCCAAAAGATATACAGTAAAAATATTTATGAAATATGTATACAGTATTCTTAATCTAACTTAAATTAACATGTTGGATAATTTTAGAAATTTACAATATTGTAGACTGTTTGTTGTTACAGGTACAGCATGAAATATTTAAATGTAATCTTTCAAGAAATATTTCAGTATAATATTTCTAAAATATTTCTGAAATGTTTCTTGTATTTCGATATATTTCTAAAATGTTTCTGAAATGTTTCTTGTAATATTACCAACAGCCAACATGTAATGTTTTCATGGAATATTTCTGAAATATTTCTGAAATATTTCTTGTAATATTACCAACAATACAAATTGAAAGTTTTCAAGAAATATTTCTGAAATATTTCGTAAAAATTACACGATATATTTCAGAAAATATTAATAAAATATTTTTCGAATTATTTCACAAAATGTTACAGAAATATTACTGTAATATTACAAGAAATTTTCATTTGAAAATTTTGGAAGCTTTCTTGTAATATTGCCAAAATATTTCGTAAATATTACAAGACATATTTCAGAAAATAATAATGAAATATTTCCTGAATTATTTCTCCAAACGTTACAGAAATATTATTGTAATATTACACGACATGTTCATTTGAAAATTTTGGAAGCTTTCTTGTAATATTTCTGAAATATTTCGCTAAATATTACTCGATATAATTCAGAAAATATTAATGAAATATTCCCTAAATATTTCACTAAATGTTACCGCAATATTACTGTAATATTACAAGAAATGTTCATTTGAAAATTTTGGAAGCTATCTTGTAATATTTCCGAAATATTTCATAAATATTACAAGATATATTTCGGGAAATATTAATGAAATATTTCCTGAATTATTTCTCCAAACGTTACAGAAATATTACTGTAATATTACACGACATGTTCATTTGAAAATTTTGGAAGCTTTCTTGTAATATTTCTGAAATATTTCGCTAAATATTACTCGATATAATTCAGAAAATATTAATGAAATATTCCCTAAATATTTCACTAAATGTTACCGCAATATTACTGTAATATTACAAGAAAGGTTCATTTGAAAATTTTGGAAGCTTTCTTGTAATATTTCTGAAATATTTCGCTAAATATTACTCGATATAATTCAGAAAATATTAATGAAATATTCCCTAAATATTTCACTAAATGTTACCGCAATATTACTGTAATATTACAAGAAAGGTTCATTTGAAAAATTTGGAAGCTTTCTTGTAATATTGCCAAAATATTTCGTAAATATTACAAGATATATTTCAGAAAATATTAACTAAATATTTCCTGAATTATTTCTCAAAACGTTACAGAAATATTACTGTAATATTACACGACATGTTCATTTGAAAATTTTGGAAGCTTTCTTGTAATATTTCTGAAATATTTCGATAAATATTACTCGATATAATTCAGAAAATATTAATGAAATATTTCCTGAAATATTTTACTAAATGTTACCGCAATATTACTGTAATATTACAAGAAAGGTTCGTTTGAAAATTTTGGAAGCTTTTTTGTAATATTTCTGAACTTTTTCATTTATTTTATTATTACGTATTATCATTTATTTTTCAAATAAGAATATTTTTATTTTTCTTTGTTGTTGTACTATACCTACTTAATTATATTATAATGTACTTTTTAAATATCGCCTGCTATAATCGATAGTCGCGAGATACGACTAGTAATTTGTAGCATACGTCACGTCGTATACCTAGTCTCGCCTGAAATTGTATATGGCGGTAAAAGATTGACAGATCTCGCACGTGTATACCGGTGTGTCGGAAGCAAATAATAAAGGAATCGTAAGTAATTAAAAAAATACTAATTTATTATTACGTATTATCATTTATGTTTCAAATAAGAATATTTTTTTGTTCTGTGTTGTTTTTCTTTTCTCGATTCAAGCGGATTACAACTGAGATCTTCACTCATTGGAAGCGGCATCGAAAGGGCGGATCAATTTAAGAGCGTGAGTACACCATTTTCGTCTAAAAAAATTAAATTCCTTTTCATCATATAAGTCTCTCTCTCTCTCTCTCTCTCTCTCTCTCTCTCTCTCTCTCTCTCTCTCTCTCTCTCTCTCTTTCTCTCTCTCTCTCTTCTCTCTCTCTCTCTCTCTCTCTCTCTCTCTCTCTCTCTCTCTCCCTCTCTCTTAGATATAGTTAGTAAAGAAATATTGTTTAGATATAGTTAGTAAACAAATGTGATTTCTGTTTTTCGAAATAATGCTTTCTTGTGAATTGTAGAGTTCATATCACTTTAGTGCCGCAATTATACCCCAGTCTACCCTATAATAATAGTAAAATATTCACATATATATGTATGTGTGAATATTTTACTATATTATTTATTTTACTTTTATATATATATATATATATATATATATATATATATATATATATATATATATATATATATGTATGTGAATATTTTACTATTATTATAGGGTAGACTGGGGTATAATTGCGGCACTAAAATGAAATGAACTCTACAATTCACGAGAAAGCATTATTTCGAAAAACAGAAATCACATCGAAATTTGTGCGTGTATGACAAAAACAAATTAGTAACTCATCAATAAATTATATAAATACCCTGGTAGAAAATTGACGACCCGAACTCATTAAGAATTTGACGATTACCTAATTGCGTTAGCTAACTGTTAAGTAGTAGCTACTCAAGTATCTGGCTAAAATCTCATATATAGTTATTTATGTGGAAATACGTATTCGTTCTGTACAATTTTTTATCCCTTCACGAGATTTTAGCCAGATACTTGAGTAGCTACTACTTAACAGTTAGCTAACGCAATAAGGTAATCATCAAATTCGTCAAGTCAAGGCGATGGGAGCAAGCACGAGCCGAAGGCTAGTGCGTATTGCGACTCGAAGCCGAGTACTTACTGCAATCACACAAGGGCAAAAAAATACTTTTCACCCAAAGCACACATCGTACTTTTCGTCATATCCGTCTTGATTTTGTGTGTTTTCAATGCATCTAGATCGAGTGTTATTGCGGCTGTTTTTCGAATCGGTGCAAACACATATTTTTAAAACCAAAATAAAATATCAAAAGTAAAATAAATAATATAGTAAAATATTCATATATATATGTATATATATTTATATATATATATTAGGCTGACCCTTATTTACCAAATTGCCTGGATACTGGCTCCCCTCACCGAAATCGATAGTTTCTACCTAAAAACTAAGAATGCCGCAAAAAAGACCGATTAAAAAAGCTTTTAACCCGTTTCACTTTCATAAAAACGCTTTTTTTACTGTTTTTTTCAAAATTTTCTTGTTTTTGAGCTCCCCCTTCTCTATAAATTTTTTTAGGAACTTCCAATCAACTTAAATAATTAATGTGGGTGTAAACAGAGCCTCTAGTTGTGATTTTGTGAGAAAAATTTTTTTTTGGCCAAGATTGAGGGATTTATTTCAGTTAAAAAAATCACAAAAATGCCCTTTTTTCGCGGTTTTTCTAGTTTACCGATGGGTTACCGCCCATCGAGGTGGAAATAAGTTTTATAGACAAAAAGTAGAGTTTAAAACCTTGAATTTCGTTTTTTAAACAAGTATCTAAGAGCTTCCGTAACCGTGATATGAACATCCGAAGATGGGAAGAAAATCGATCAATGAAATCTGTGAACCAGCTGTTCGAATTATTAGGTTTTTTAAATCCATAAATCATCACCCGATCGCAGCGCTGCCAAGGCTTCATGCGCCCATTTTTGAAAGCTTAGCTAGTAGAGTCATAGAATATATATCAATAGATTACAAATTTAGACATAAACCGATGGCGGGTGATTGGCGGGTGCTGATTGCGCGTATAAAAAACTATCGATTTACATTGCAAACAAAAATTTTTTTCTATTATATTCAATAAATAATAACAATTTATCATTTTATAGCACCCAGAACATTTTATTTAACAATAACAATTAAAGAACTATCCAACGCGATTGTGTAAAGTCAGATTGTTAATAATTGAATTCGCAAGTTAAGACGTCACTAGAGGGCGCTGACATCAGCTCTGTAAGTTATACGAAAACAACGTGACCTTAAGAGGCATGATACAAATTCTTTATTAATTGTAAAAATTTGTCCGTTTTTCTCAAACTTTTCACATTATTTTTTATATTTATCAATAAAAAATATATATTACAATATTTTAAACATGCACTCAGTATATAGAAACAGTGAATATAGACTTATAAGTTATGGGTTACGTTTGCTTGGTATAACTTACAGAGTTTCCATTTTTATCCGCTAAGCTTGCCACCCTCGCCTTAACTTGCGATTGTGAGTCTGTTATTTTTTACGTGCAAAGCCCCTTAATAATACCGTTGATAATACTATCTGTATGTGTTTACCACATAAACGTAAAACTATCAACTGTATGTGTTGTTTTGCAGTTGTAAAGTAAATATCGGTGATTCTCTGACAAATCGAGTGCTAAAAATTTTGATCTCTCTTGAAACAGGTTTTTTTGTTATTAAGGTTCGTATGAGCATCCCTGAATTTTTTCAGATTTTTTCCATCACTTTCTACCGATTTACAGAGGCACAAAGTTACCATTTTAAGTTTTTTTTGCTTTTTATGCCTATTTTAATTAATTGAAAGCTCCAAAGGAAAGCATTTTTCACTATAGACATAAATATAGTTTTTTGTAAAATTTTATGAATTTATTTTCATTAAAAATACTTTCAAACTCATATGTATGTTATAACGACCTTGTATTCACTTTAAACCTCAAACTCAAGGAATTCAAGAGTTCGATCAAAGCTTCATTCACTAAAAAATTCATGAAGATACTTTTTTTAAGTACAAAAGTAGCAGTATATAGGTCCAAGAGTGGCAGAGAGCCTGTATCTCTGTCTAAAAATAAAGATATACATCAATTTATGCTTAAGGGGACAAACCACTTTTAAACCCTGAAAAATACAATTCTGATAAATAATTTTAAAAACAAATTTTAATTAATAGATCATTTTTGTACTAATATTCACTTATACCCATTGTGGTTGGTACGTCTTTTATCACCTGTAAACAAAAAAAGTTAATTAATCTATTTTAACAAAATATGTGCAAAAGATTAGTTTATTCTGGTAAATGTTAAAAATGTATAGTTATCTGTTTATTGTCACTGTGTGGTGTCTTGAAACTTGAACTTTAAGAAAATTATATTTATAACCTCCAACTGTCATACAGCTGGTTAGCGTTACACGCAAAAAGATACTTGAGTAGCTACTACTTAACAGTTAGCTAACGCAATAAGGTAATCGTCAAATTCGTCAAGTCAAGGCGATGGGAGCAAGCACGAGCCGAAGGCTAGTGCGTATTGCGACTCGAAGCCGAGTACTTACTGCAATCACACAAGGGCAAAAAAATACTTTTCACCCAAAGCACACATCGTACTTTTTGTCATATCCGTCTTGATTTTGTGTGTTTTCAATGCATCTAGATCGAGTGTTATTGCGGCTGTTTTTCGAATCGGTGCAAACACATATTTTTAAAACCAAAATAAAATATCAAAAGTAAAATAAATAATATAGTAAAATATTCATATATATATGTATATATATTTATATATATATTAGGCTGACCCTTATTTACCAAATTGCCTGGATACTGGCTCCCCTCACCGAAATCGATAGTTTCTACCTAAAAACTAAGAATGCCGCAAAAAAGACCGATTAAAAAAGCTTTTAAACCGTTTCACTTTCATAAAAACGCTTTTTTTACTGTTTTTTTTTTACTTAAATAATTAATGTGGGTGTAAACAGAGCCTCTAGTTGTGATTTTGTGAGAAAAATTTTTTTTTGGCCAAGATTGAGGGATTTATTTCAGTTAAAAAAATCACAAAAATGCCCTTTTTTCGCGGTTTTTCTAGTTTACCGATGGGTTACCGCCGATCGAGGTGGAAATAAGTTTTATAACCAAAAAGTAGAGTTTAAAACCTTCAATTTCGTTTTTTAAACAAGTATCTAAGAGCTTCCATAACCGTGATATGAACATCCGAAGATGGGAAGAAAATCGAAGAATGAAATGTGTGAACCAGCTATTCGAATTATTACGTTTTTTTCATTTTTAACTGCCGTGTGGGTTTTGAAAATGATAAATTCTCTATTTTTTCAACATCTCTTGTTTGACAGTCGCAAATTCTTTGCCGAAAAAATTTACTTGTGGGGACAACTAATTATTTCCTCTCCGAATATAAAATACTAAAATTTATTTTTTAAATCATCGATATTGGTTATGAGAGAACTGGATTAATACTCGAAATATTATTATTAATTTTTACACGTATAAACGATATATTTACAAAAATATAATACATGAAATATAAATATATAAAATGAATGACTTTCATTTATATTTATCACTGAGTTTTTAATTTCTTTAACAACTCTGTCTTATTAGAACTGACCAGTAAATTTTTCCTGCTCTCTTCAATAAACTGAAGTAAATACTTCTTCTGTTCTTCATTGTGAGACCTGGTATTTGGATACTCTTCTGTCAAATGAATTGCCCTTTCGGCACAATCGTTCACAACAGTAAGGTGTTTTAATTTTTCGCGACAATCCACGAAAGAAGTATCTTTTTCCCGTTTAGTACAGTCAACTTTCAGAAAACTATTGTTTAAATTGAATTTACTAAAAAAACTCAAACTTTGGCTATTTACAAAATAATCAAGATTTTTATCATGCAATGCCCTGATGCCCTCATCAGAGGGATCAAATTTCTTTACACTATCATCTTCATCATTTAACGGCTGGATTTTCAGTGATTGAACTATTTTTCTTTTAATAGTAATTTCAACGTCAGTATCAAAAAGCGCAAGAATACTAAGTTCCGGTGATAGATACCACAAGTGATTTCGAAATTTGTGCAAAGTAGCATCTGATATGCCCTTATCGATATCTTGGAAAGCAATTAATGATTTGATAAGTTTTAAATCATTGTTGGGAGCAGAAATAGCTAAAGGAGCAGTATACCATGGAGTGAGATATCTAAAAACAATAAACTTACATACAACATATAGTTTTTCTTTATCACTCTTTTTAATTTTGAAAGCTTTCCTGAATAAAAACATTTTTATTGAATATATAGCTTTAGCCATCCACCGTGCATGATGACTTGCTCCTGGCTTTTTAAAAGTTATTCCTTCTTCAACTCCCAAAAAAATTAAAGAGAGCTTTAATAATTCTTTATAATCATCTCTGGGTTGCTGCCCTTTTAAAAAGTTTTCTATACTTTGTATTACATAAGGGACTTCATTTTTCAAAGATTCCTCTAGTCCTGACAACCCACTTTCAAAAGAGTTTAGATCAAAATTAGACCATTGTTCTCGAAACCTTCTAAACATCGGAACATCCGGACCACTAGTGCCATTTTCTTGCCAGAAATTTTTGTTCAAATGCTGCTCTTAATAAGAGTTCGAAAATATGGCGTCGACAAGCTAAATAAATCAAATCTTTATTTATTAGCTGCTCTAAAAGCAAAGCTGTACCACCTTTAGATCCTAGATTTACATTTATGGTATCACAGCACAGTGCATTTATTAAATGTATAAGTCCCCAATCTTTCAACGCTGCAAAAACTGCTGAAGCTGTCGTACGTGCCATCTGATTTTGCAATGCTGGAACATCGATAATTTTTGTAAATTTATCGCTCGATACTAAGATTGGCAATCTGTCTACTTTTTCTGAGTATCCTGAATCAACTGCTTCATTTTCTGATATTCTTGCTTCCTTATTTCAGCCCTGGCACGATTTATGGATGTTCGATTGAGAATTAAGGAATTAACGTCAATTTTTAATGTATTAGCAATAAGGTCGGTTATGAAAAAAGCATCTCTGTCAGAAACTTTAGCTTTGTCAAATGCTGCTACAATTTCTGGGGTCATGACAGTAATGGTTCCTCTGCCGTTTTTTTTCTCATAATCTCTCCCTGTTAATTCAACAACTATACCAGAACCTTGCGAACTGTATGTTTCTTCGCTGGAAGATTGTTGTAGTTCTGGAAGATTATGGTGGTTTTAAATTCGAAATAAGAATTGTTTTTGACATATTAGACTGATTGCATTTCAAATCGAAAAACGGTCTGACACTAGCCTTCAATTATTGTCCAAACGGAATATATTATTCTACTCGGAAAATAAGTGGACACGTATTTTTTTGTTTCATTGTAGCGTCGAAATTGCATGGAATCTGTGCATTTGAAAATTGCATCCAACACTAGAACGTTCGAACTACATTTTTCTTGCATAATTTCAGACGGCTACAATTTCTCCACACAAAAAAGTACGGGATCAAACATGTACCATTTGATAGATGCTTCCCTCTTCAAACAATACAAAAAAAAAATTCAGCAAAAAAATGGCCTTTTCGAGAAAAATGCATTTGCATAAAAAGTGTAGTTTTCAATAAAAAGCATAGATCTCCGTCATTTTTTAATTTTTTGCTTAAGATTAGAGAGCACACAAAGCTAACTGAAATAAAAAAAAAGTAAACCAAAATGCATTTAAAATCCGTGAAATGGTAGCAGTCTGAAGTTATGCAAGAAAAATGCAGTTTGAATGTTCTAGGTTTGGATGCAATATTCAAATGCGCATATTTCATGCAATTTTGACGCTACAATTAAACAAAAAAATACTTGTCCCTTTATTTTCCGAGTAGAATAACATACTCCACTTGCACAGTGATTGGCGGCTAAAGTGTCTAACCGCTGTTCGATTTGGAATCAGCCATTAATTAAGGTTGAAAAGTTGATGTAAAAATATATTTACTTGTCACAATACTTGTATTCCCATCAGATCCACCATCGTCAACTAGTACATTTTGGCTAAATTTCTGACTAAGTTCCTCTTCTGGTCCAAAAAGTTTTTCAGATGCAGATTGATCCGAAATGTCAAGTTTCACCTCTGACTCAACTACTTTAGGAGGATAAGATTGATTAGGCATCTCAATATCACTTTGGACTGAAGTGTCTTCATCTGAAATAAAATGTAATTTAAAAAAAATACCAAATAGAATAATAATCAAATATGTTATAAGTATATTATTTACCTGAAAGTTTTGTAGGTTCTATAGGAGATAATTTGCTCTTAATATATTCAACTGGTTGTAACAGAAAATTTATTTTTACAAAGCCGCCGTCCATCGAACCAAGTACTTTGATGTTGTCATCTTTGGAAATGTCAAAAACGAACTATGGATTAAAAGTATATGATTGAATACGTTTTTGGAGATGCCAAGGGAGATGTAGATTTTATTTAATAAAATAATTTACCTGCATGCGTATACCTAAAAAATATTAAAAACAATTACTTGACATCAATTATGTTTGTTTTGGGGATTTCACTACTTTTGTAAAGAAACTTTTACTTGCCAATATTTTACATTTTAGAAAGTTTTTTTATTGGAGATAAAGATATACATCAATTTATGCTTAAATGCATAAAATTTATATTTAAGCTACTGCTGAAGACTATGAAAATACTTGTATCATTCCTAAAATAATCATAAAAGTAGTTTGTAGTCATGGAAAACAAATTTGACATAGCTACAAGTTCATACTAAAGTTGTACTCCGTTAAGTGTATATTTTAATAACTGCTTTTTGTCGCTTGTAAAAAAAGTCATATGGCCAGCTGTTTTGGTCACAAACATACAGAACATACTGGGTACGTGGCTCTGAAAAAATTATATCATAGTCAACGCATATTATAGATTTAGTGCATTTTCATTATAACAATGCCATATGTATATTAAATAAGCGGACGAAATAAATTATATCACTTGAAAAATAAACTACATTACTTGATTGACTTTGGATAACCACACACAATCTTTATATTATTTTATCATTTCAAAACAATTTAATATCAGATATATTAAGTACAACAAGTAAGAATAACAGTAATTGATGTAATAATAATCTGCAATAATAATATTTTGCACGGCTTACACTATGTCTTTGTATTAGTGAAAAGTACCTTCCTTCGTCCAAGTAAATACAACATTTTGTATATTATATTACATATTTTGTATTTTGTATATTTTTGTAAAAACAAAAATATTAATTATATTATTCAATGTTGAAATCTGACTAAAAAAAATTAACTGGCAATCGTATAAAATATATTCTTGCATTAATTAAGCATATAAAGTAATAGCACAGCAAACACAAATATCAATAAATTAAATTTTTGGTTTGTAAATAATATAAATTTTAAAGTTTCATAGAATAGATACAATAGATCGTAAAAGTTATCGACATGCTCTTTCTATTAATTTACTATGAAAAATATACTTGTTGAAAGTAGTAAATCATACGTATATTTTGTATATTTTTTTGGCACATTTTGTATATTATTTTAGATTGACCCTTTTTTTATATTTTTGTTTTTACAGCAGGAAGCAAGTAAAGTACAAATTTAAAAAAGTGTCAATCTAAAATAATTTACAAAAAGAAATAGGTGTTTACGTATTCCTGCTAGTAAAATAATCTAACCTACACTTAAAGGTATGTAAAAAATATATTGAGTTTTCAAAGATATTTGCACATCAGAATGAAATCTTGTCAGAGTCGTCAGGTGAACTTCTTGATATTGTAGTGTGCAAAGTCAAACATCTGATTTTTGCACAGATACTTATGAAATTGTGCTGAAACAGCTACCACAAACAGTTTTTATTCAACTGTCTTGGTTCGCACTCTTAAGCTGAACCCCATAGCTTGGCGCTAAAAAAATTCATATAGGTCTTGATAAAAAAATCTTAATTATAGTAGTTGAGATAACAACAACTTTATTTATTGTTCAAACACCTTAAAACCAATTTACATGCCAAAGTTTAGCTCTGTAGATATAATAGTTTTTAAATGAGAGCTAAAACAAAACTTTTTGTGACCACTTGTATTCGAATACTTGTATTAAAAATTTTTTTTTTGCTCTCATTTAAAAAGTATTATATCTACAGAACTGAACTGAAAGAAACAAAGAAGGTGTAAAATAGCAAAGCAGTGAAGTGATAATTTAGAAAGTTTTTTATAAAGTGTGGTGTTCAAAGTGTACTTAAAAAATGTGTGATATTGTGTTTAACAGTGAAATATCAAGGGATACGCATATTGACATACAAAAAGTTCTCTGAAGAAAGAGGCAAGATTATCCGGATATACTAATCAGAATTATACTAAACTATTAATATAACCAGACGTACTAAAATAATGAACCAAGTAATAAGTGACCAAGATCTTCGTCAACCACTTCAAGAAAAGTCCAAATTCCAGCAGCGCATGGCACCTCTGAGATCAGAAATAGAATGATTGATATCAATATTCTATTTTCTGAGCTCGAGGAACTTTTAACTTGTAATCAGTGCCATGGCAAAATGCATCTTGGCGAGTCGGAAGCTCGAAGATTAAGTTTCAAGTAGTGTTTGTGCAATGTGGTCAATTACCTTCTAGCAACGCGTGCCAAAAAGTTGACATTGAAAACTATGCGTGTGATAATAACAAAAAAGAAGTGTTTCCATTTCGTGTACTTAGGCTTAGACACGCTGGTCAACCAACTTTTGCGGCTGATGGATTGTTCGAGACCCATGGCTCTTTATTATACAGGCAAAGTATCGGATGTTGCTATTAAAAATAGCTTCTGCGAACCATGCTCAGCGTGGATGAACCATATATACCGCAGAATATGAAGAATCGTACAAGGTACATGAACCACACTTATTTCATCTTTTTGCGTGTAACGCTAACCAGCTGTATGACAGTTGGAGGTTATAAATATAATTTTCTTAAAGTTCAAGTTTCAAGACACCACACAGTGACAAAAAACAGATAACTATACATTTTTAACATTTACCAGAATAAACTAATCTTTTGCACATATTTTGTTAAAATAGATTAATTAACTTTTTTTGTTTACAGGTGATAAAAGACGTACCAACCACAATGGGTATAAGTGAATATTAGTACAAAAATGATCTATTAATTAAAATTTGTTTTTAAAATTATTTATCAGAATTGTATTTTTCAGGGTTTAAAAGTGGTTTGTCCCCTTAAGCATAAATTGATGTATATCTTTATTTTTAGACAGAGATACAGGCTCTCTGCCACTCTTGGACCTATATACTGCTACTTTTGTACTTAAAAAAAGTATCTTCATGAATTTTTTAGTGAATGAAGCTTTGATCGAACTCTTGAATTCCTTGAGTTTGAGGTTTAAAGTGAATACAAGGTCGTTATAACATACATATGAGTTTGAAAGTATTTTTAATGAAAATAAATTCATAAAATTTTACAAAAAACTATATTTATGTCTATAGTGAAAAATGCTTTCCTTTGGAGCTTTCAATTAATTAAAATAGGCATAAAAAGCAAAAAAAAACTTAAAATGGCAACTTTGTGCCTCTGTAAATCGGTAGAAAGTGATGGAAAAAATCTGAAAAAATTCAGGGATGCTCATACGAACCTTAATAACAAAAAAACCTGTTTCAAGAGAGATCAAAATTTTTAGCACTCGATTTGTCAGAGAATCACCGATATTTACTTTACAACTGCAAAACAACACATACAGTTGATAGTTTTACGTTTATGTGGTAAACACATACAGATAGTATTATCAACGGTATTATTAAGGGGCTTTGCACGTAAAAAATAACAGACTCACAATCGCAAGTTAAGGCGAGGGTGGCAAGCTTAGCGGATAAAAATGGAAACTCTGTAAGTTATACCAAGCAAACGTAACCCATAACTTATAAGTCTATATTCACTGTTTCTATATACTGAGTGCATGTTTAAAATATTGTAATATATATTTTTTATTGATAAATATAAAAAATAATGTGAAAAGTTTGAGAAAAACGGACAAATTTTTACAATTAATAAAAAATTTGTATCATGCCTCTTAAGGTCACGTTGTTTTCGTATAACTTACAGAGCTGATGTCAGCGCCCTCTAGTGACGTCTTAACTTGCGAATTCAATTATTAACAATCTGACTTTACACAATCGCGTTGGATAGTTCTTTAATTGTTATTGTTAAATAAAATGTTCTGGGTGCTATAAAATGATAAATTGTTATTATTTATTGAATATAATAGAAAAAAATTTTTGTTTGCAATGTAAATCGATAGTTTTTTATACGCGCAATCAGCACCCGCCATCGGTTTATGTCTAAATTTGTAATCTATTGATATATATTCTATGACTCTACTAGCTAAGCTTTCAAAAATGGGCGCATGAAGCCTTGGCAGCGCTGCGATCGGGTGATGATTTATGGATTTAAAAAACCTAATAATTCGAACAGCTGGTTCACAGATTTCATTGATCGATTTTCTTCCCATCTTCGGATGTTCATATCACGGTTACGGAAGCTCTTAGATACTTGTTTAAAAAACGAAATTCAAGGTTTTAAACTCTACTTTTTGTCTATAAAACTTATTTCCACCTCGATGGGCGGTAACCCATCGGTAAACTAGAAAAACCGCGAAAAAAGGGCATTTTTGTGATTTTTTTAACTGAAATAAATCCCTCAATCTTGGCCAAAAAAAAATTTTTCTCACAAAATCACAACTAGAGGCTCTGTTTACACCCACATTAATTATTTAAGTTGATTGGAAGTTCCTAAAAAAATTTATAGAGAAGGGGGAGCTCAAAAACAAGAAAATTTTGAAAAAAACAGTAAAAAAAGCGTTTTTATGAAAGTGAAACGGGTTAAAAGCTTTTTTAATCGGTCTTTTTTGCGGCATTCTTAGTTTTTAGGTAGAAACTATCGATTTCGGTGAGGGGAGCCAGTATCCAGGCAATTTGGTAAATAAGGGTCAGCCTAATATATATATATATATATATATATATATATATATATATATATATATATATGAATATTTTACTATATTATTTATTTTACTTTTGATATTTTATTTTGGTTTTATATATGAATATTTTACTATATTATTTATTTTACTTTACATATATATATATATATATATATATATATATATATATATATATATATATATATATATATATATATATATATATATATATATATATGTGTGGTTCTCTGACAAATCGTGCTCGAAAAAAAATGGATTTTCCAAAAATATTTTTTTTATGTTCCTATAGTATGTATGAGTATTCTTGAATTTTTTCAGATTTTTTCCATCATTATTTTCCGAGTTACAGAGGGTCAAACTTGGCCATCTAAGCATTTTTTGCATTTTTTGGCCATACAAATTAATTTATAACTCCTCAGGGAAGCATTTTTCACAAAAAACGTATACATATTTTTTTTTGTAAAATTTTCTGTGGTTTGCACTAAAAATACTTGCAAAATCATATATATATATATATGTTATAACTAACTTATATGCCAATTAAACCTTAAAATGCTGATTCTGAGAGTTCGATCAAAGCCTCGACCACCAAAAAATTCATGGAGATACCTTTTTATAGTGCAAAAGTCCCAGTATATAAAAATGATTAAAATCATAGTTAAAACTTTTTGGAAAATCCATTTTTTTTCGCGCACGATTTGTCAGAGAACCACCCATATATATATATATATATATATATATATATATATATATATATATATATATATATATATATATATATATATATATATATATATATATATATATATATGAATATTTTACTTTTGATATTTTATTTTGGTTTTATAAATATGTGTTTGCCCCGATTCGAAAAACAGCTGCAATAACACTCGATCTAGATGCATTGAAAACACACAAAATCAAGACGGATATGACAAGAAGTACTGCAAAAGCGCACGCGGGCAAAAAAAGACTACATTTCACCCTAAGTACACAATATACTATTTTGATTACTATTTTAATTTATTATTTAATTATAATATAAAACTGTTCAAAGCGAATAGCTGTATTAAAACAAATATAGTACGTTGAAATTTATTTATTAAATTTTTAATAAATTTTCATGCTGGTTAAGCTTTTTGACAAAATATACAAATAAAAATAAAACAAGTAAAATAATAATAATAAATATATATAATAAAAAAATATTAATCGTTTACAAGATTCTTAACAATTAGTTTTAATTTATTTTTATACATTCAATGCAGTATTTTTATCGAATTTATTTTAATTTTTTTTAAATTCTGAAACTTTATTAGATTGTATGCTCAGTTTCGCTAACCTCAATGTAGAATTCCAAAAAAATTCAAACTCATTCGATTAGATGTTTATAACGTCGAGTGTACCAATTTTTAACACTTCATCTTTTGCGAAAATTTAACAAAAAGATTTTTTCACCATATAATGGTATAGACTCCTACATTTCAGTAATTATTAACACATAACAGATATTTTGCACTATTTTTTCACAGATGCTGTAAAGCTGATATTTTCAGCAACTGATAAAGACGTGAAGACCAGCGTTTCAAAATGGCTGGATGCTGCAGGAACGCGATTCAAGCGTGAGCAAAAGTAAGCATTATATATATTATTTTTGGAAGTTAAAATCTATCATGCGGCCCATGGCAGAATACTCCGTCGTCGGCCATTTTTCATATATATATATATATAGATATACGCTTTCTCATGTTAACGAGAAAAGCATGGCAGACGAAAGAGTAACTTTTTTACTAGCGCCATTGCTGCCGTCATGATAGTTTTTTTCCACAACCGAAACATGATTGTTTTTATTCATTATAATAATTCATTTATATATTTATTTTTCAGCACTGCTGGTCAAAAGAGGAAAACATTTAACCTACTACATCCTCCCGAAGAATAAAAAATCCATTTTTATTACTGATTATTTTATAATTATTCATTAAGCATTTTTTAGAATAAATTTTCTATTTAAAATATATTTCCGATTAATTTTTTGATAAAATTCCTTACAGTTGACGGACTTTGTATGCCAAGAACGATTCATTGAAGCCGTTTGATCTTGGAAATATTACAGAGATATTTCAGAAACATTTCATGCAATATAACGCTAAACATTTCTGAAATATTTCTGAAATATTCCAAGAAAGATTCGGAAAAGCCGTTCTATGTTGGAAATATTACAGAGATATTTCAGAAACATTTCATGTAATATTACGCTAAACATTTTTGAAATATTTCTGAAATATTCCAAGAAAGATTCAGTAAAGCCGGTTGATGTTGGAAATATTACATAGATATTTCAGAAACATTTCATGTAATATTACGCAAAACATTTCTGAAATATTTCAGAAATATTCCGTCAAATATTTCTTTATATAGTAATGTTTACAATTTGGAATATTTACTGAATATTTCGGATATATTTCATGAAATATCACACGAAATATTCATGAAATATTTCTTGAACATTACATGAAATATTACAATGCCCCATATAGGCGGACATAACAATATTACAGTAATATTTCACTGAAATATTTCTGTAATATTTCAAATCTTACAAGAAATATTACAGTTATATTTAGGAAATATTTCATGCTGTGTGGGGTACTATGGTATTGCGCATTTAGCGTATTCGACGGAATAGCGATACATAATTACATTTATACGTTTATGCATTTATATATTTATATATTTATACGTTTCGACATTTATACATTTGCATTTACATTGAGCTGGTTTCGTCTTCTTTGAGTTATATATACAAGTCCTACTTAAAGCTTAAATAGGAAGAGGAATCTTTAAGAGACTGTGGTAAATTCGCCCATAGTTCAGCAGCGGTAATCAGAAAGCTGTTTTTATAACATTCAGTTTGACTAAAAGGTATACAAACAAGTGCGTTTTGGAGGCGAGCTGACCTGCGTACGTTTTGAAAAATAATAAAAAGCTGCTCGAACAAATATTATGGTCGCCTTGATCGCAAAATACTGAAAATTAAGCAACCTAGGAAGTATTTTCTTCGATTTTTAACCAGCAATCACTCTAATACGGTTCGATTAGGCGTAATCGAAACGTTTCGTCGTAGATTGAAAATATAGCATATACCTGCATTAATCAGTCGCTGCATCTTTAGATCTAAATATTTAGGAATATTATTGTACAAAAGAGAGGCATAATCAATATGCGGATAAACAAGTGCTCGGGCCAGCATTTTTTTGTATTCTGTGAAAGTAGCCATCCTCGATATCTGAGCTTATGCAACACACTATGGACTTTAGACGAAACAGAAGAGAGCTGGGCATTCCACGAAAGATCGGAGGACAATGTGCCAAAAACAATTGCTTTAATTTTACTCAGCTGAAGCTGAAGTTCGCGATTGCTTGCCTATTGAGATACATATTGTGAATCTTCGTTCATGTGAACAATAACCGATGCCAGAAGAGTAACTTAACATTGATTATGAAGTTGAAGGTCATCAGCAAATTGGATGCTAGAAAACTTGCAGAACCGTAAAAAGCTTGGTAAATCGTTGATAAGACCGAGGAAAAATACCGGGCCAGTTTGAATAAGCTCGGGGACAACCATTTATTATGATAAAGCTTGCGCTCAAGTAAATTTTGTATGTCCGAAAATATTGTTGTAACAGGAAGATTTCGTGACAAAATTTTCAGTCGCATAACTTCGTTACGGACCTGCGCTGACTTAAATCGCAGCAAAAGTGAAAATGTTTCCGGTTCCACTTCATTATTTAACGGGTTAGTAATGTCCTCGGCATCCCCACTATTGGCGGCGTCATTGCCATTCGGCATCGCAATGTCGTTCGCTTCATTAGCAGGATGAGTATGTGAAGTATTTTGAGAGATTTGGGGTCTTTTTATACGACGAGCAACACTAATTATGTCTCCTAAAAATCTGGATGCATCGATCACTTCACAAATACGCGTGAAAATAGCATCGTTCGAAAGATTGGAAGCCAGAGGCAGCCCCGAGATGAGTACTTCAGCAGATGATAAAAAATTCGGGGAGGGCGCGCCTGGTGCTTGACGTTTCATAGACGCCTTCAAAGCTTCTATTTCGACGTATGCTTGAGCTAAACTTCGCTCGAAATCGACAAGACGAGTTTCTTGGCCGAGTACCGTGGTAGAAATTTCAGATAATTGTGTCTCTAGTGAGCATAAGCGCTTCTTAGTCTCTTGATTTTGCTGAGAAATAACAAAAGAATTTTGAAAAATAGCATCAAGTTCTTGATCAGTAGAGAGAGTTGTAAATTGAGCTAGCTGATATTTCATAGCCGACGCATCTATAGCGGGCCTCACATTAACGCGCGCAATTTGAGAAGACGCACTCTCAGTAGAGAGTCTCATTGGAGCGATAAAAGGACGCGGTTGAGGATGTTGAGATTGCTGCGTAAACGATCTTTGTGATGTTGTCGAAATTATTCCGTGTGGTACAATGTTAAAGCCTGAGCTATTAAAATTGTTATTTTCAGAGGGAAATTAGAAAAGAGGTGTATTTGGTGGGGATTTTTGGGAAAAATCCGATGCCACGTCTGAGAATGACTGAGTGTTTGATACACGGTGGCTTTTTGACCGGGAAAACGATTGCACGCAATACCTCCGAGCACTACGCTGACCTATATAAGCGTGCGCACAGCCTGGGTGAAAGAGGCAATTGCATTCAGTGCACAAAACTGAGAATGTCTTTATTGTAGAATGGCATTTAGCGCACTGCGACATTCGGACAATAAATAGCGTAAAATTTAAAACTAAGACAGGGAACAATGGGGCGGGACTAGATTCATAATACTAAATCAGACGAAGTTACTTATAAAAACTTGTAATTATGTCACTAAGGGCATAATGCAGACTAACTGATAAAATAAAACGACGCAATTATATACAGATGACAAAAACATACGAAAAAGTTATAAATATACAGAAGAGGTAAAAATCATAGGCGATGTTAACTTTAAGTTATCTACAGGTTACGATTAAGACTGCCATGTATTGTCTAGATTAAAGACATATTTAAGACAAGTTGAAGACAAGTTGAAGGCAACTGCGTGTGAACTGTGCTCGCGGCTAACGCAATAGATTTAACAAGCAATAGATACGACAAGCACTACACGTTTAACGTATTTAAATGCGCTCTGCGAGGTGAAATATGAGAAATGTAATTATTAATACGATTCTCATTTATCGCAGAGCGACCGAAATTTGCCAATAACTATGCACACTTAGAACAGACGGTAACAGTACTTAGCGTATATGGCTGGTTATGTGGATGCAGTAGAATACTTGGAATTCGAACAAGCTTGAACGTAGCAGGTAGCGGCTTAAGCGATCGGGCTGTGCGACAGTTCCTTCTGCTCTATTACGTTGAAAATGACCTGGCGAACGGTCAGCGGTACCCACTTGGCCGCTGCACGAGTACGATATGAGGCAATCGGTAACGAGAGTAGCCAATAGAGAGAGAGAGAGAGAGAGAGAGAGAGAGAGCGAGAGAGAGAGAGAGAGAATGCACCTCACCGGCCGATAACCGCAGTTGCCTGCTGTCGGTAAGGGAATGGAGCTGCAAGATGGCGGCGAGTGCTGACACGTGCGTAAGCTTGTCAGGACTTGCACAGCTGAGAGAGCATGAGGCCTTTCCTGCCGCTACAGTTCCCGCCCACTCCTCCTCCGCTGAAAGAGAAATCAAGCGAGTCTCTTGAGAATCCAGTCGAACGAGCTGCAGAGACGAGGACTAGTGTTGTGAAGATCTCGTTGATGGAAATTTCACTTGAACACCTAGCATACATGTATAGACCTGATGAAATATTACGTGAGATTATTTATGCTTACCTTTATAGAGGAAGCGTGAATGCCTTGACTATCGTCTCATCTACGAGGTTCTCAACTTAGCATAACCTTTTCATTGGCTTTCTCTTTATGGTTTCTTTTAATGAAGACCCTCAGTTAATGCAATTTACAAGTTTTCTTCCGAAAACAAAGTCAGAGGTATTGACCGAGATTTGAACCTGGACCGCCAGCGTGGAAGTCTGAGCCCTAATCGACTGAGCGACTGGGGCTCTGTCTTTCTCTATATGCACACGTGTTTGTATGTGTGATGTTACATAAGATGCGTCTTAACCTCAAAACTTTTTTCTATGATCAACAAACTCCACGGCAACCAATAAATCTACCTTACCGACCTTTTGTATTATCAATCAACGAAGCACCGTATATTAAAAGATTTTCACATTACTGACCATTTGTTAATAGAGAATAAATTCAGATTATTGACACCTACAGAGGACGTCGCAAAACGGCGGTAAATTAAAATTTCTCACATTGAAGAGACATATTCAAGTTCTGACTTATCAACTGATAGCAGCAGTTGTCCGGTGAAAATATGAGAAGATAGTGGAAAGTTTTTTAAAACAACACGTACATCAGTATAGGTACTCAGTATCACGCAATTCTTTGACGATAAAGTTAATCGCATTATTATGAATTCCACATGGATTTTCTGTCATAATTATTCGGAGCCGATCGACTAGCTCATTGGGATTATCCCACTCATTAAAGCCGTATTTTCGATCTATCTTGCTTCACCAATTCTCGTATGAATCATCTATATATAATTCTCCTTCGAATCTAGAACCATAATTCTATTGTAATATTAGCGAAGTAGTAGCAATCATATTACTGCTACCATAAGTGGGTGGAATAGATTCATATGCAGTGGCTCGTGGAGAATTGCTAGTCAGAGATTCTTCATCTTCCTCCTCGCTTCTCTCATCGGAAGTCTCACAATTATTATTAAAATTGTGAACCTTCTCTTTTGGAGTATCAAAATTTATTGTTCACTTGATAGGTGAGGCTTCATTCTACAGTTTACGTCTTTTTACCATATCATATCAATATTATGATCATCGTTCTGTATATCGAATGTATCGTCTGACAATACTGTAGATGATTTATTACTATGCTGAAATCCATTCCTACTCTGACACTGTGGAATGGGGTCAGTCATAGATTATTTCTTCTCGAAACGATAACCATCTTGATCAGTAGACTGGAAAATACGAGCAATAGCTTATTGAATTTATTACTTTTTAAACTGCGAATCGACTCATCTGCTCTGTAACGTTTCTTCTTTCTTGGACATCATATATATAGTTCCTCTATTGATCGTGAGATTCTCAGGCGGATTGATGATTTGACACTAAGAATCCGTTTCCACACTTACACTAATCTGTTTTAGAGATTTGCATATAACCACTCATGATACCCACTCGTGATTAACAATGAATATCCTCTCGTAGGTTTTTCATGTTATCATTCTAACAGCTCACAGTATAATGATGTTTAGTTTAAAAGCAAGCGCTCCATTTATAGCATAATCAATATGTTAGCATAAATGCAGTGACATAAATTTGTCACTCTATGACTTAAAAGTGTTACTCTATGACATAAAAGTGTTACTCTATGACGTAAAAGTGTTACTCTTAAACATAAATTCGTCACTCTGTGATTTAACAGTAGAATCTAATTACATTTCATCTTTATCATTCTATTCACAGTAAATATCTCAGTAGACCAGTTGGGTGTCCAGCCATTCTCGAACCATTGTTTTGACTTATATACACGTAATTTGTCACCAACTTTCAATTTTGGCTTCTTCATCGATTGACTCTCGCGAGAAAATCGTTTCAGAACTTGAACCTGATTGATAGCAGAGACTTCGTTAGGTTTCATTCCAATAGTTCGATGTTTACTGTCATTATAATTGTCCATAAATTAGATAAAATATTGATCCACTTGTGGTTTCCCTGCAGACTGAACTGTATAAACATCTTGTTATTTAGAGTACGATTGAAGCGTTTGCAAATGAATACTTTGAGATTGCTGTACGTCGAGTAGAGCTTGATCTTGTAGCGTTTTATGAGGCTCTGGAAGTTCGTATTGTACAACTCTTTACTTATGTCTGTATGCAAATTGTTCGGTACTCTACCTTGACGCAGTACAGACTTCATCGCTGCTGCAACTTCCTCTCCAGTTTTTCGCTTGACCGGTATAGCTCATGCACACTTGGAAAACACATCTATGATGGTGACCATGTATCTGAAGCCTTTGTTCTCTCGAGCATAAGGCTGCATCTCCACCAAATCAGCTTACCAAATTTCATCCATTCCTCGTACATCGTACTTTCGAAATAGATAATAAGGTTTTAACGTAATTTTTTTTCTTCGGCATTGTTTACGATACGGGTAGAGAATCGAAGCCGATTTGCAATTCTTTTTAAAATTTTTCAAATAAGCTTAAATCAAAAAAATTATAGCTTATTTACGTTCCTTTAAATAACGTCAGACCATAGTTACTTCAAAAGTGCCGTGTCTAAGGTCTGACGTCAAGTATGCTATAATCTGTCAAAATATTATATAAAAATAAATCATGTTAAAACCGAATTGCGTCGAGCAGGTTTATGAAGCTCCTCCAGCAATACTGCTTTATGATACATCATCATCATTACTTTGAGTACCTATCATCTGTAATACTTGACTGTGAGATTTAAAATAACATATCATACAACGTTTGAACAGCTTCATCAATTTTTTTAATTTTATTTTCTTATTCCTCCTTGAAACCCTTAAGCTCCGATTTTACATCATCGAGTTCAAACCTTTAACCAGAAGTAACTTTGTATAAGGTCCGAATTTCTGATTTAATCAAGCTTTGCAGGGTGTTTAAGTTGACTGCGTCATTCAGCTGTTGAGCAGTGGCAACGTTGCACAGTCTCTTGCTTTCCAAGTCGTACTGAATGTCAACTGTGAATTTGTAGCCGTTGACAGGAGGACCTTGATTTCTCTGGCTTCGGTTAAGATTACGTCCGAACTCGTCGACACTCATCTTGATAATGAGTCAAGTATACGCAACAGCTCAATATATATACCCTGCCTCGTGAAGCTCCTCCATGATCGAATGGATTACATTCACGTGACTTGGATTACCGGCTGATTGTACAGCTGTGAGTAATCGAAGATGATCAACGAGTTCATTGGGATCTTCCGAGTAGTGAGAATAGAGGAGCGTTAGTATTATTGAATTTTTTGCTATTATGAGAACGTATAATCTCATAACTTCTATAACGTTTTTGTGAATATTAGTTGATTAGAGAATATTGCGCTAGTTTTGTAAATCATTTTGCTTCGCAAGCTTTCCATTGGGTCATTTCAAGATGAGTAACTCCATCAACACAGGGGTAATTGGACATCCTACATTCTTTACATTGACCCAGAATAACATTACATATCTTCAAAGTATATTGGTGAGTCAGCAATCGTGTGACCATCATCATAATCATCTTTACGTACTCCATAAATTTTATCTAAATTATCTTCTCGATCAAGCATGAGAATATACTTATTGATAGATACAGTTTCTTATTCATCATCGGCTGCTTCTAACGAGGTTTCATACGCTTCCGATGTATTCTGTAGAGTCTCATAAAAACTATCATCGGCATAATAATTTTTGTCTCATACGTCACTCTCATCTGACTTCTTATTATGTCTCTGACTCTCCTCTAATTTTTTATTGTTTGAATTAGCATCGTTGATAGCTTTAGCTATTCCAGCAGCACCACTTGCTACTGCTTCAGCTGCACTTAACCCTGCAAAAAATAGGTATTCGAAATGGTAAGAATCCGTCTACTTTAGATGGGACTGGTGGTACACGCCGAATTATTACATTACGTTTACCACTTGACTTTTGAACAGCCGCACGAGCACCTTCCGGAATAGGAAGAATGACGTTTCGCGCACTTTTGCTTGGAACAACGGACTTGGAAGCTGCCTTCACTATCTTGTTCAGAGTAGTTAATGACTTTTTCTTCTTTTTCATTCCCATTCCAAATGAAGACTGTAGTTTTATGGCGTTTGTTACAGCGTAAGCAGCTATTTTCTGACCAATATATTGCGCTTCTTACTGGCTGAGTCAAGTGAATTGATGCCAGAATGACCTCGAGCGAGTCGTTTGTGCAATTTAGTACCTGGACTGCAGTACTGATACCCGGGCAAGACGACTTCGAATAGAAGTTTATTGATTAATTTGTTGACGAAGCCATGACCTCATTATATTTATACCGCAACGGTCAGTTGAAATTAGCGCCACCTTCAGTGAACATGAGTTTCAAGAAACAATCTGTCAATCTTGCGATAGAGAATTTTGACTCTATCGTGGAGCAGGACAAAAAAGTAAAGCATCTCGGAGACTTACTTCCAGACTGTATACGAGCAGTATTTTGTGATCCAACGAATTGTTGTAAAACCAACAGCCTATTAGTACTCATAGCGCATCTTAATGGACTTAGATTTGAAAAAGTCTACGTATACTCTAAGTCACTTAATCAGCCAAAGTACAAATTCCTCAAGGATCTCTTACAACCCTTTCATGACAGTACTCTCCCTTCAGAGAAAACAAAGAAGTAATAGCTCCCGATAAGGCGCCTCGTATCTTAATAATGATATTCAACGATGTAGTTTGTGAACAACAAAACAACATCAGATCATACTTTTATATGGGAAGACACAAGAACGTTGTCTGCTTCTATCTTTGTCAATCTTATGCTTGCATTCCGAAACATCTCGTGAGAGATAACGTCAATCTTTTGGTAATTTTTCGACTGTGTGGGAAACTACAAGTTGCTCAATATTTTGTCTGATTTACTGGACAAGTATAATGACAGTAATCATGGAACTATTGGTGTGAAGCCTAATGAATTATCTGCTACCAATCAGGCTGAAGTTCTGAAACGATTTTCTACGAATGAAGGGCTACACACCCAACTGGCCCACAGAGATATTTACCGTGAATAGAATCGCAACAACGAATCCTGTGACTTATCATCTGTCAAACTATCAAGGTCAATCCATAACTGGTGATTTCTACGAGCAAGAACTTTTAAAAACTAAGTATCCTGATGTATACTTGGTTGAAAAAGTTCAGATCCCACGACTGATTCCACAATAGTTGTATTGATAAAGGTGAAATGTAATTAGATTTTACTGTTCAATCACAGAGTGACAAATTTATGTCATAGAATAATACTTTTATGTCATAGAGTAACACTTTTATGTAATAGAATAATACTTTTATGTCGTAGAGTAACAATTTTATGTGATATAGTAACACTTTTATTTCATAGAGTAACATTTGTCATAGAGTGACAAATTTATGTCACTGCATTTATGCTAACATGTTGATTTTGCTATAAATAGAGCGCTTGCTTTTAACATAAACATCATTCTACTGTGAGCTGTTAAAGCGACAACAGGGAAAATCTACGAGAGGATATTCTTCGTAAATCGCGAATGGGTATCATGAGTGGGTATATGCAAATCTCTAAATCAGAGCAGTGCAAGTGTAGAAGCGGATTCTTAGGGTCAAATCATCGATCAGCCTCAAATTCTCACTACCGATAGAGGAACCAAGTATATGTTGTCTCCGGATCTCAATTATCAATCTGATGGGCCTGTTGAATCTTCAGATATTGAGAACTCAGTTTAAGATCTTTCATTCAGCAATAAGAAGATTCCTTTACTCATTCATAAGTATCTCTGGAAGCTTAAAATTGTAAAAGATACCTTGATACCGAATATGGAGTTTATAAGCCAAGAAATAAACATATGTTGGGTAACTCAACGATTCAGTTTGAATATAATCATGTTAAAGTACACAATATATAATATCCCATAACTGAAAAGTTACTTGAATTACTCTTTAGAAAATATCCTGATGCAAATCGTATTAGTTCTGCAGATATTACTCGTACAAACTATCACAGTTTACTCAAAGCTACGAGTGCTCATAAAAAACGTTACAGTACAGTTCCAGGCTCGCAGCCAGGTACCTCCCTCGCGACCAGGTAGCGCTTCCATCGGCTGTGTGAGGGAACCTACGGTCGAGAAACTTCATGACAGTTCTCGCAAATTTTATTTCTTGTCTCATTTTATTCATCAGTCATTATCAAAAATCGTGATTTTTTAAGCATTTTCGTAAGTCAAATGAAAACTAAATTGATTTGAGAAAGTAGAAGACGATGCTTGAAATTCTGTTAACAGTTTATTATTTTGACCAATCAAGAAAGTGACGCAATTTTTTTAAGAGGTTTTTCTTAAACTGCTTTGCGCAAAGGATACTTTGATAACGGGTCATTTTCGTTTTGAAAAATTGTATTTTACTAATAACTCTGCGAATAATCGCTATTTCCAGCTAAAAAATGGTACATAACCTATTAATCATCTTTCAAAATTTTGGCTCATATTATTTTTTAACCGTGGAGTTGAGGAATTCTGTTTACGAACCATAGGAGGTCAATGCAGACCCCCCCCCCCCCCCCGCCCCTTCTGTATATGGGACACAGATGGCGGAAAGTTTCCGATTTTCCGGTTACCTTGATCGGAAACCGCAAATACTGCGTCAACAATACCCACTAAATTTGCAACTCCTTTCATCCACTTTTTTTTGTAGATATGCCACCCAGGAACCGCTTTTGCATTACTTCAGGGTGAATTTCTTCGCTTCTTCAAAGCGTTATTCACAGTTCTTCTTATTTCTCCTTAATCGATGACCTGATGTCGTGTCGCGGATCTGTTTCATGACCACGCCCAACTTTTCCTGAGCCTCATCTCCATCTTTAGTGACGATTACTGATGCTATGGCATCTATTTACCCGATAAGGAAGGTGTCAACCGGCATCTCTAATAGCAGGATATCGTTATACGACACATTTCATAAGTCTGATCCCATAACCGATCCTTGTGCAGCGCCGGCCATAATCTCCATTCTTCTTTGTCCCTCCGTGATATCGTATAGCAGCCACTTGTCCTTTAGGTAGTTCTTTACCATGCGAAGAAGATACAGTGGCACTTTTTACTTGTAGACAGCGGGTCAATAATATCCTTCCTTTGGCAGAGTTGAAGGCATTTTCTACATCTAGGGTTGCTATCTGTATTACTCTATTAGGGTTCTTCTTTGACTGTTCTTCTTCAAAGATTCTCTTGAACTCTAGTAATGCATCTACAGTTGATCTCCCTTTCCTAAAGTCGTATTGTCTATCTGAGAGATCACCGCCTGCCTTTACTGCATTTTGTAATCAAGATCTAAGAAGTTTCTCTAGTAGTTTTCCAGCCGAGTTTAACATGCATAGCGGTCTGTTGCCCGATGCCGAGTTGCGGTCTTCTTTACTCTCGCTGATCAACACTAAAATAAAATTAAAATTTAGCGACTTTTTTCAAGAAATTTAAAGAAAAAGCTATTTTGAGGTTACGATAGCTTAAGTAAATAGATCACCAAGGAGTCTAATAATAGGTTTTAACCTGTAGAATATGCCCCTAAAGTGGTTACAATGGATCTGGTGCGGAATCTGGTTATTTATGCAAAAAGTGATCCAATAACGCTCTTTCTTTTACTTTTATTAAAATAGCTCTCTAAATATGGATTTTATCAAAAGAAGTTACTCTAATAAATTTGTCTAAATCTAAATTTTGCATAGGACTAGTAAGTTTCGAAAGTCAAAAACCAATTTTTTTTCAAATCGGACGTTTAAGGTGAAAAACTCAAGAAAGCTTGCGTATTAAAAAAATACGTTAAGGGGGGGGGGGGGGATAAGGTATTTAAATTTTTTTTTCGTATTTTTTTTTATTTTTGAAACTAAATGCGTTGTATCTCAAGAATATTGTGTCAAAATTTCAAGTCGATCGGAGCAAAATTGCAGGTGTTATGAATATTTTCCTACCTGTTGGATTTTCATACCTGCTCGGTTCGAGCGCATTATTGTTACCTGGCAGCTGCTACGCTCCCTATATTATACCGAACCGTTCCTCCTACTTTCTTTTATAGAAATTTGAAGACAAGTATAAACATGCTCATACCTGTACCGTATATTTAGTCAGTGTAGAGAATATAATTTAGTTTAGCAGTAACCTTTTAATCGAACAGACGTACACGTACGCTCCAATTTTTCGCATAATTTTCGTGAAGTTTTGTGGAAAATTATTGCTACAATGCCAAAAAAAGTTAAAAGGTGTGATAGAAAATCAAGTGGTTCGAGGTTATATCGATCTAGAAAGATTGTACCGCAAAAACGTAAAAGAGAAGACTTTTCAACAAGTAGCGCGTCAGCTAAAAAAAAAGAGTGACCGTTGAACATCAAATTAAGGAGGATCTTGAAAAACACTATAGGATAATAGATTTTCTATTAGTCTTTTCAACAATTTCTACGCTAGTGAAGTGTGTAAAATGTGATGCTTCACTCAAAACAACAATGAGAGTTTGAACCAACTTATATGGCAAATCTCACCAAAGCACTTGAGCGGAACCTATGTGATAGTTGAGATTGCGACTTATGTGGCAGTCTGTGTCTTCAATGAAGGTTATTTTGCTCTACTATCCTTCATGCAAGATATGGGAATCAGTAGTGGATCAAGCGCTCATGAATGGGCGCGATCAACTGATCACATTCGTATAAACGGAGCAGAGCAGGAAGCTGAAAATCAAACTAGAGATGGCAGGATTCGTCGTAGACAGGAGCAAAAAGATGCTTTAGACATCATAGACAGCAACATCCTCTATGGACCTGGCATCGATGATTCAGTGTGAGGTAAGCCGATAAATCTCGCTTATGAACGTTTTATTCCAAATTATTTAGTGTTCAAAACTTTAAAGCATTTTTCCCAAAACTCAAGTTTTCAAAGTCGGTGCCCATCATAACTTCAAAATTATTGCACCGAGCCTTTCGAAATTTTAAACACTACTTCTTTACATAATTTATGAGGTAACGCTGGAGCTTTTTTTCCAAATTCGTTTATATTTTTCATTTTACAATAACAAATTAGCCGTTTTTTTTGGCAAAAATCGCGTTTTTTCATGTAAAGTGTTCCCGTAAAGTGAAAAATAGAAATTTTGAAAATCCCTCCCAAAATTACCACTTATTTAAAAACAAAAATGCGAAAATTGCCGTTGTTAAGGAGCGTTATCTTCGAAGATTGTAATGTCTAAGTATTGTAACTAAGTGCATTGAAATATGCTTAAAAAAACATACATTAAAAAATAATACTTAGGATCCGATCAATAGGAGCCGAGAAATTGACATTTTATCATATAAGTGATTACAGGTAAACTAATTAATATTTTTAATAAGGATGACTGGATTGATCGCTACGAGTCAGTTTTATTGAAAATATGCCTTATCATATCATTTTAATGAAAGGGACATTTGAAATAAAACTGACTCTGTTCGCGCGCGTCAAGCTGCCTTCGGGCTTTATTAGCTTTTTAAACCGTACTCGAAGGCGCGCTTCTGACGGAAACCGCTGTTGCAGCGAGGCAACGATTTACCGCTGATGTTCGCATTGTAGACCGAAGGAATTGGACTGTGGTTATGAATAACTGATACACTGGCTTTACATTCACAATTTCGTTTCACGAATAAAAATTACGTATAATTATCAGACTTTATTGGTAGGTTTTAATCCAGAGACAGGAGAGCGTCTCTGGATTTAAATTACTTGACACGTGTTCGAGAGAGTTGAGCTGCCATTTCTTGCTCCACTTCAGACCGCGGGTAGAGCGGAAGAGAGCGATAGCAAGTCGCGTGCGCGGTCCTGTAGTTCCGCGGGACGCTTGCATATCAAAGAAGGGAGAGGTAAAGTCGCGGTTGTCAAACCACCCGAGCCCCCCCCCCCCTCATCGAGGCTGAGGAGAGCCTAGGGGGAACTCGCAGTTCGGCGCGATGATTCAAATCATCGGCCGCAACAGACTTGTAGCGATCAATCCAGTCATGTTTATTAATTAACAGAACAACGAGTAATCGAGCCATCTACAATATATAATTCATATTTTTACTTGAAACTTGGTGTGGTAATAGTAGACTATATACTCTAATAGCTGATTATTTTCCGATCATTTTGGCAAACCAATTCGGTAGAAATGACTGTGGACCAGAGGGATGCCGCGTAGAGCAGCTAAAATGAGCAGACAGCGGATAATAGATATAATTTATACTCTTCTTATCAATTGCAACTACTTTTTTCTTCTTTTCAACGTAGCAGACAAACATCTGCAGCAGTATACATCAATATTTTCTGGTGCGTAGAGTTCTATGAGTCTTCCTCCTCCTTGAATAACCTGAAATGAAAAAAAAACACAAAAATGAATAAATTGAGTAAACTGTACTTATCATACTAAACTCTTGAGCGACACTTTCACACACTTCACTCAACTGCTTATTTATTTCATCAAAAGCCGATTGGGCAACTGGCTTGCATAGGTCCATAATCCCACAAAAAGTTGAAAGGCCAGCGTGTCCATGTCCAAGTGCACGAGCAGACAGCACAGATCTTCTGTTCACTCCATATGCATTTCCTTTGGCTCCTACTTTGTTACTGGAGTTGATCGCTGCTATTTCACCACACTTTGAGCACACAATATCTATTTTGAAACCAAACACAATATTTATTTTGAAGAACCTGCACACCAGATTCACTTAATTGAACACTGCCATGGCATCGATTACAACACAGAACACTTCTAAGTTTAGAAAATAAAATTTAAGTGTCAATGATTCTGTTTGTTGTATCACTGGTGTCTCTAGCACTAGCTGTGTTTTGGAGTTTCCTCGCTGAGCTGGTGGATAGTCTTGGCTTCTTTTGTGAATCTTCCTTTTTTATCTCTTTTAGAATACATTTTCACTACACTGATTTACACACATTCACAAATTGTCAAATGCAATTAAAACACTGTATAAGTTCAGCACAATAAAAATATTAGCTGTGTTTACTAACAGGTGGTTTGTAAACATAAAAGCCAACTGTCAAAAGTAGCAAAAATGTACGGGTAAGGTTAGTCAAAAATTCGATCTGATTTATCGACCTTTATCTTGTGACGTAATGACATGTCACGTTACTCGTAATTCGCACATGCGCCAATATTACATATAACAACGCGCGAATATTTGAATATACAAGCATGGATCTTATTATATTATATTTTATTGCTTTATAACTAAATAAAATAATCAATCAAACATTTAGTTATAAATAATAATAAAATAAATAATAATTGATAAAATACCGAATTTATGCAAAATTGGCAAAAAAGCTGTCTCAGAATTTATATTGTAACTTTAAAAGGAATTATGATATCTTAAAACGGTTTTCGGCAGCTTATTCTACGGGAAATTTCCTATAAATAAGGTAAATAAAAAAAAAAACGATTTTTTGACAATTTAAAGGTGGTTTGCCCCCTTAAGTAAGTACATATTTTGTCTGAAAATTTAAGCAATTTATATTTTATTTCTACAATTTATTAGTTTTTAATAATACACATTATTATAGCTTATTGAATGTTTAATATAGTATGCCGCCAATATAATTATTTTTATCAACAAATAACAACTTATGATCATATAGAAATTCGCATATCCGATACTGGAAGTATTTGATAACTAATAATTTCTCTTCCGAAGATTAGTCAATCATATAACTTGTCAACAAAAATTTTGTGACTGATGTCGGAAATAAAATTATGTGTTAAACGTTTATTATAAAACTACAAATATTAATTCACCAATTCTCTAAAAATTCGTCCAAAACTTACATTATTCTGTTTCTATTGTTGTCTTTAAATTAGCAATAATTATATGAGTACATGTATTCCATTATTTATAACGTACATTGCTTTAATAAAGACACTTCAATTTTACTCGGGGATTTGGTACTTTTTGTGTAAATAATAGCTTTTAACCGCACGCGTCATTATGTAAACAAATAACCTAACCTCAGTGTTCAGCAGTGTGGATTTCGTCTCCCATTTCCTCGGAGTTTTCATGCACGTTTAATAACTTATCGAAATAGTCTTTCCATAATTTCAATAGTTCATTTTCGCTTGTCACGAGGTTCCCGTCCTTATCTTTCATTAACTGCGATCTACTCTGAAAACCCTTCCTAATAGCGTTTATTCCTTTGTACATCTCGCGCGGATTATTTTCCCTACTATTAGTTTCTATTTTTCTAATTTAATTTTTCTGATACTCGCGCTTCTTGTTTCTGTAAATCACACCCACTTGCTTTCTTATTTCATGGTATTCTTCTACAGCCCTACCGCTTTCATTGTGTACGCTATCTAATTTAGCCTTCTTGCGCTTTTCAAACCAGTGTTCGCACTCTTCGTCAAACCATTGTTTGCTCTTCGGCCTTTTTTTCTTACCCAGTCATTCGTTCGCGGCCCCTTTTATAGTTTTTTCGATAGCCCCCCATAACCTGTTCGGATCGTCATCTACTCCCGTCTGAGCACCTGAAATCGGTTGCTAACTTCTACTTGGTACTTGATTCGCTCTACCCCGCTTCGTAGTTTTCCAATATAAAAGGTTTCTACTTTATTCTCTCGCTTACTATTTTGACCGGCTACTAATCTGGCTCTTAATTTGGCCACTACTAGATAATGATCCGAGTCGCAATCCGCCCCCCTATAAGTCCTTACGTCGAGTACATTGGTATGGCGCCTCTTATCAATTAGAAAATGATCGATTTGATTGTGCGTGGCCCCGTCCGGCTATGTCCACGTTGCCTTGTGTATATATTCTTGTGCTTGAAGCACGTGGTCTTGACTATAAGATCTTTTGCAGCCGCGAAATTTATAACCCTAATACCGTTATCGTTGCTGGTTTCGTGCAGACTTTCTTTGCCTATAGTGGACCTAAACATTTTCTCTCTCCCTATTTTAGCATTGAAAATCCCCCACTACTATTTTGGTGTTGTAAGACGCGACAATTCGACCTTTGGTTCAATAGTTTCGGAGTAATGCGTGAACAAATGTAGAATATATATATATATATATATATATATATATATATATATATATATATATATATATATATATATATATATATATATATATATATATATATATATATATTCTACATTTGTTCACGCATTACTCCGAAACTACTGAACCAATTTGAATAAACTTTTTTTAATGAAAGAGGCCGATCCCATGGTAGTCCCGTTCCAATTTTGTAAGGATTGGTCCAGTATCTGACCAGTAATTTAGTTTATTGCTAGATATTTCTCCGTACATTTCGGCTGCTGCCGACTATGTCCGTCAATTATTCGGAAATTACTGAACCGATTTGAAAAACTACTAAACCTTTTTGGACAAATTTCTTTTTAATAGAAGTAGATGATCCCATAGATGTTCCATTGCATCACTGAGCCAGTATCGAGCCAGTACTACGTCATTACTGTCATTCTGTTATGTTTGTCCGCCGATTATTCCGAAACTATTGAACCGCTTTGGATAAACTTTTCTCTTAATGAAAGTAGATGATCCAAGTCCTAACATAAGTGCTGATATAAGTTGTTATGTAAGTTCTTTGGCAAATTGTTATGTAAATTTTTAAATAAGTTCTTACGTTATGTCCTTACTGCAATAAATGTAAAACATGGTAAAAACGGCCCAAAACTAGTCCAGGTCTTCCTAAACTTGGAGTATCATCCAGATGGTACGTCCAAAAAATTGCATTATTTACACGAATAACGAATATTTAGAAAATTTTAATAATTATCAAAAATGTACTTATTTTCATAAATTTTTCAAAATTTTTCATAAAGTTTTAAAATTTTTCATTAAATTTCAAAATATTTCATAAAATTTCAAAAGATAGTTTCTATATAATTTCTTTGTAGATATTTATAGATGATGTACTTATTAAATGATATTATATATATTCTTGTTACAGAAGCACGATTTACGCATTTTTCTTACTTATAAAATGGGCCTAAAGTGACCGTTTTTCAACCGGTAATAAAAGCGGGCGCAAGAGTCTGACTTTTTTGCCCGCTTAGAGCTGTTTAGTTCGAAACAAAACAAAACTTTAGTCAAAAGATATTTAGCCCCCCCCCCCCCCCCCTAAACATGGAGTACTACCCGGATGGTACCACGTGATTAGGGGTTAAACACTAGTAGTGTAATTTATAAAAATTGCGCTAAAAGTGTTTGGGCACCCCTAAACATGGAGTACCATCCGAATAATACCACGTGTTTAGAGGAACCTAAATACTTTAGTAGCTTGATTTGTGTAAAATAGGTCATACATATGTTTTTAGTTTTCTAATCTAACAAGCCCACGTTTGCGCCGTGTCGAAAAACGGCACAATTTAGTACCACTCAAAAGTTATAAGAAAAACGTATAATCCAGACATGTGTTACAAAAAATATGGTTCACCACGGGCTAGGGGTCCTTTTTGACCTCATGTGTTTGCAGTACGAGTCGTAGGTGGATGAGCACGAGTCATAGGCGAGTACGTATCGCGAGCCAGAGATACACACTCCCCGTGCAGCAAAACCAGACCCGATTCAGACCAGATTTTCGTAGGTCAGGTAGGAATCGGTAGGGAAAAACTCACTCGATCCGGACTCCGATTTGTATACCATTTTTTATACGATTCGGCCTAGAAATCGAAGCCTGATTCCGATTCGATTTTCGGATGATAATTCTCAGCAAAGAAAAAATTATTTATCTCCTTCTCGTGTACTTTACATGTATTAAGTCTTTTTTAAACTAGATTTATTTAAACTAGTTATTATTTGATAATCTGAAACAGAAATATAGAAATAATTATAAATTAAAAAAATGTTTGCATTTATATTTTAATTTTTCGTAGGTATTTAAGGGGAGAGCGGTGTCCTATACCTTATACCCAGTTACCGACATTATCGATTTTTCGTTTTACGTAGTCAAGTTTTAATTTAATAAAACTTTACAAACGTACGCACATTCTTTGTGATAATCATATTGAGCGTACGTTCCCGAAATTTTAAAATTTCATTTATTCATTGAATAAAATGAAAATCTGCAATGTCGGTATCCGTTATCCCCTTAATGTCTTATATACCATTCTTTTTACGGAAAGATTTATATAATTAAAATATGGAATAGCTATTCAGGAGATAAGAAATACTAACACGATTCCTAACTTATCGATGAAATTTTTTGTATATATTTTCAATCTTTTCTTCTCTATTATATTAATAAAATGAAAGTGATATTTATCAAAAACATGTAAAGTACTAAAAACCTGATTCCTACCTTACCGGCTTTTCAGTTTTATAATTTTCTGTCGTTATTGAACTTCAAATTCATACCACAAATCTTAAGTTAAATTTTTAAAGATTTTTTATTAATTATTGTAGGAGAAAAATGGATTAAAAAATATACAAGGTATAGTTAAATATTTTTATATTTTTTAATTTATTTTTCTCAAACAGTTAACAATAAAATTTTATAAAAATTTAAAGAAAATTTAATTTTTCAATTAATTCAAAACTTACCAATAAGTTGTTAAATTTCATTTAAAAGGACGCCAATTACCGACAGTATATTCCTACTGTCCCACGCATATTTTTTGCTATTTATTTCGTACGAGGAAAAGACGAGGACATCGGGTTTGAATCTGGGCTGACCTCCGCTGGTCTGAAAATCGGGTCGGGATCGGGGCTAATCGCGGGGACTCTCTCTGAAATTCCTGCACTGGCAATTGTAAGTAAAAGCAGTCAAATAAAATAATATTTACATATTTATTACGTTTTATAATAGGGACATAAATTATGAAACACCAGGACATTGTGCGATTGCACTGTTTCATAATACGTACAATGGATCACTTCAGTATTTTATTAATATAATTAATTATTAACGTTTAATTTGTATTTTAAAGTCATTATCTGTTCAAGGAAAGTCTAGCCCTTCGCATACTATCAAAAATTGTAACGTTATACGCTTATTCAATATCAATTTTACAAAAGTATAAAATCCACCCCGAATACCGTTTCATAATAGGTACTTCTACCTTAACACTCTTTCGTGTCTAGGTAGAGTATTTAAGTACATTAGTAAGAATACTAAGTCGCTACTCCGAAACTATTTAGAACCGGAACTAGTACTGTGAAGAAAGTGACTAGGTGGAACTCCATTAAGGTGGCTCTTTAGTGAAATCAAATTTTTCTGCAGTTTATATTTCTATGAATTGATACTTACATGTCATATTTGTACTGATATTATGAAGTTATATGCAAATTGTCAGCTATTTACCTCTCTTAGATTTAGAGTTATCCTAGGAAGTGTGTTAAATTTGAATAAAAATTGGGTTATCATGAAAGTCATCTTGGCGAACACCTAACTTTTGAACCTAAATTAAATATTTAGGATATGTTCTTTAAAGTATATAAAAAAGTGTGCATTTTGTTTTTCGTTAAAATTTACTATTAATTTATAAAACATAAAACATTATTGATTTATGATTTTGCTTAAAAAAACACTAGTTTTACAATAATTTTACGTGTAATGACTTAATAATAAAGTTGTTCAAAATAATTAAAAAACAAAATGCACTTTTTTATTCTAAATACTTTCAAGAATACTCTCCTAAAATTTTAGCCGAATTCAGTAATTTGGTGTGCGCGAGGATAAAATTAATGCTTAAAAAACAAATTAGTGAGAAAACAGTGTTTTATCAAAATATTGACTTTATTGAATAAGCTCACCACAATTTTAGAAAAGTATTCATTATATGTATATTTTACATTTCGATAACTCTTAGAACACATCTGACTAATATGGTACAATATTTAACCTCAAGAATTTGAAGCAAAAAATTATTATTCACTTCCTGAAAAACAATAAATTATATTAGTATTGGAAAAAATGACGTTAAATGACAAAAGAATCTTTTAAAAAATTAATATCATGATAAATATTTTTACTTGATGTGTTAATAGTTCACCTGGCTTTTTAAACGACAAAACTGTTTTTCGAATTTTTTTTTTGAAAATCACTAGAAAGCCACCTTAACCCCTATTGTAACGGAGAGAAATAGATGCGATGCGTGAGGTTCGTCGAGTGCTCTACTCGATGCAGTTAAGCACCGTGTCTCAGCGAGATTAGGACGTCCAGAAGAAAAATACAAGAGCTAGGGTTGAGGAACGTTTTATTGTGATAGCTGGGAGAGAGGTGTCAGTTCGCGACTGATCTACGTTTGTGCTCGGCGGTGCAGCCTAGAGTGACTGGTTCGGAGATCAAGCCCAGACTGCCTGTGCACGTCTCTCCAGAGACGCGCTTTTCTCACGCGAGAAGACTCGCGCAAGATAAGGATTCGTCCCTGTTAGCGTCTTTCGCTTATTCCAACCGACATGAGTGTCTCATGCCAACGTGCGCTCATTTGAGTACATTACACTATATATATCAGAATTAAAGCAATTATGAAAAAGTAAGTTTTAAGATTTTTTATTTTGAAAACAATTGTGGCGATTTTCTAGAATCTTAATATCACAATATATCATAATGCATGTAATCACAATATATCACAATACAGTCTAATATTTTTCTTTATATTTCTTACCTTATTCAGACCAAAAAAATTTTCCACACTTTTTTCTCAAAAGTCCCTAGTATTTGAATTTTCTTTTACATACTCCGTATACACATACCAACATTGTTATAGAGTTTCAGACATTTTTATTTTTCGTCATGCTCACTTGACATGGAACCATATATATATATATATATATATATATATATATATATATATATATATATATATATATATATAATGAATATTTATATAATGGTCCAAACCATTTAAATTTTATTTACACTACGTGTATAACAGAATACATAACAGAAAGCTATATAGTCGAGATATTAAAAAAAAGATATAGTAAATATATAGTAAGATATAGTTAATTTCAACGTGTAAAAAATCACATCCGGTTTACATTTGAGAAACTTCAGGTTCACACTCACATAGTTATTGGTTCATTATTATATCACACATAATCAATTATCTTCCATCTTATGCTCCCGAAATTCAATGTGGATTTTTATAATAATGATAATTATTATAATTCTTTATTGTAATCATTTTAAACATATTTAAGAATGTTTAAATGCTTGAAATTAATTTATAATATCGCACATGATCAATTATTCCCCATCTTATGCTGTAAGCTTAAAAATGAACCAGAAAAAGAGGTTCCCTCCAAATTTTGTGTGAAACACACCATCAATGTGGATTTTTATAATATTAATAATAATTATTATTGTTACTTATTGTAAGCAATACATTCAAGAATGTTTAAATGTTTGAAATTAATTTGTAACGTAACACAAAATTAACGATAAAATGGTTCCCGCAGATCTCGAGTGAAACGGACATCCAATGTTTCAAGGTAGTTAATTCCAACGTGTAAAAAAATCACTTCCAGTTTATTTTTGAGATACTTTCGGTTCCCATCTGCATAGCTTTTGGTCCATTATTATGTCACATATGATCAATTAGCCTACATAGCACCCAATATTGCAGGAATGTCATAGAAATATTTCAACGTTTCTGTGATATTGTGGATAAGTTAATGCATTGCAGCTACATTTCTATGATATTTCAGTATCATTTTCAAGATTGCAGTATTGCAGCAATCTTTCTATAATATTACATTACGATATATAACATTGTAATATTGCAGTAATATTCTTGTAAAACTGCACAATGATACATTCCAACGCAAGATTGCTGCAATAATTCTACAGTATTACATTGTAATAAATCTCATCTATATCTATATCTATATCTATACTGTTTATAAAGAGACAGCACTTTTTCCTTTGTTACTTAGGATCTCGGAAACTATTTGATCAATCGATTTGAAATTTTGTCAGTAGATCAATGTCGATATTGCGAATGTCATAGGCTATATAAATGATCATTTTATCTATTGAAATCGATAATAATCCATATCAGACCTACATTCTTTGCACGTATGAATGCGTGTTATGCCCGCGGAAGTAGTTCCTCTGCGCGCACGCTCTGCCCTTAGTTCCAACATTTCACGAGTAGGTGGCGTCGCGCTATCGATTCCCACAACTGAAGTAGACTCCCCACGGGGATATATACAGGAGTGTTTTGCTTGAAATTTATCCTGATTTCGAATTCAGTTTCTAAACCAATCTTTGGCGAGAGCTGAGGAATTCGGACACTTAAATTTTGCTGTCTACTTTTGCAAGAACAAAGTGATCCGTTGACAATATTTGCTTTTATATATGAACTCTTTCTAATATTAGCAATTAGTGTCCTGTGCAATCTTCTACTGAAATTTTTTTTGGTATATTTGCTATAACCAAGTTACCATTTTCGTATTTTTTTCTATCTCGAAAAAATAGTATTATCTGTTAACATATACACTTTCCAATCCATAACGATTACACTTCCCTTTCTCATTGTCAATAACCTTCCACTTTCGTTCAAAATATATCATAATCTGCGAAATGCCTAAAGCTAAGTCCAATTTATCGAGGAAAACTGCTAGAGCGAGAACAGCATATAACTTGCGACGAAATAAAGCGGTTGATGAAATATCTGGACCTTCGACGTCTCGAGATGATTCTCATCCATCAGTAGACAATGTCCATGAAGAAATATCTATAGTTGGCCCTCAGTTGCCCCTCCATGATCAAAAAATTGAGAATGCTGAGGTTCTTCCTATGAGTCCACCAATCTCAAATTGAACCCTTACTTGTAAGTTCTCGAGGTACTTTTGGATTTAAGTCAGCATTCTCGTATAATCCATTAGTAAATTATCTCGAAATAAAGTTCATTCAAATAGGTGCTATGGATAAAATCTGTTCAAAATGTGGAGCCAAGAGATGGAAACATGAAGCTTCTGGCCTTTGCTGTGCTGGTGGAAAAGTATCTCTTCCACTCAGTCAGGATCCTCCTGAACTTTTTCGTAGTTTAATCACTGACCATCGACTTTCCAATCACTTTCTCAATAATGTGAGACAGTATAACGCTTTGTTTCAAATGACATCTTTTGGTTGTAAGGAAGTAAGGGAAGGAAATTACATGCCTACTTTTAAAATTCAAGGACAAGTCTACCATTTGATAGGTAGTTTACTTCCTCATTCTAATGAAAGTCACCAATTCCTGCAAATTTATTTTCTTTCTGATGCAGATCAAATATCAACTCGATCGAATATTAATCCATCGTTGAAAAGAGAACTCATAGAATCATTACAGCAATCATTACAAGAGCATAATCATCTGATTCGGAGCTTCAAATATAACTTGGAAAATAGGGCAATGAACACTGATGAAAATTTGAAATTAATCATACACGCTGATCGTGTTCCATCTAATGAACACCGAGGACGATATAACGCTCCTACAACCAATGAAGTTGCAGTATTGCTGGTCGATGAAGATAAAGGTCCAAGAGACATTGTTTTGCAAAGTCGAAGTGGAGATCTGCAGCGAGTTTCTGAAATTCATAGAGCCTATGATTCTCTACAGTATCCTCTTCTGTTCATAAGAGGAGAGGATGGATACTATGTAACCATTTCGCAACAAAACAATTCTAATCGTTTCAAAACAGTTTCCTGTATGCAGTTTTATGTATATAGACTTATGATTAGAGGAGAGGTTGAAGATAACTATCTTCACCATTTTAGAAACCTATTTAATCAATACCTGGTTGATATGATGGCAAAAATGATATCGGAACGATTAAGCTACATCCGACATAACCAAACGAAGTTACGTGCTGACGAGTACATTCACTTGCGTGATGCATTAAATCAAGATGCTGATGTGAACCCCAGAAACATTGGACAATCCATTATTCTTCCGTCTTCTTTTACAGGAGGGCCTCGGTTCATGCATGAAAAAACTCTTTGGACGTCCTGATTTGTTCGCGACTTTCACATGCAACCCCGACTGTCCTGAGATAAAGAAAGAATTATTCGTAGGACAGGTTTCTTCACATAGGCACGATATTACATCGCGAGTTTTTCATTTGAAATTGAAAAAACTAATGAATCTCTTGACAAAGAAAAATATTTTCGGCATCGTTGAATGTCACATGTATTCTGTTGAGTGGCATAAACGAGGCTTGCCGCACGCTCATATACTTTTATGGTTGCGTTCTAAAATTCAACCAGATGAAATTGACAAAATAATTTCTGCTGAATTACCAGATAGACAGTCTGATCCTCAGCTCTACGACATCGTATGTAAAAATATGTTTCATGGTCCCTGTGGTGCGCTTAATCCAACATCACCTTGTATGATTAATGGGAGATGTTCAAAAAGATATCCACGACAATTCATCACAGAATCCCAAACTGGAGATGATGGATACCTAACTTATCGAAGGAGATCTCCCGAAAATGGAGGAGCCACTGCTATTTTGACATCGCGTAATACCACCTTCGAAGTAGATAACCGTTGGGTGGTTCCATATTGCTATATGTTATCACGGTGTTTTGTTTCTCATATAAATATACAGTACTGCCATTCCGTGCAAGCTATAAAGTATATATGCAAATACATCAACAAGGGATCGGATCAGGCGACATTTTCTATCAACAAGAATTCTGATGAAATAAATAATTACATCAATGGCCGTTATATATGCACTTCAGAAGCTGTTTGGAGATTTTTAGAGTTTCCCATTCATGAACGGTACCCTACAGTTGTTCACCTACAAAATCATCAACGCGTGTATTTCTCATAGGTCAATATACAGCAAGTGGCAGAAACTTCACGAAGAACTACTCTTACGGCATTTTTAGACCTATGTCAGTCAGATGAATTTGCACGAACACTATTGTATTACGAAGTTCCACATTACTATATATGGAGTAATAACACATTCTCGAGAAGGCAACGAGGACAAGATGTTGAAGGTTATCCTGGAGTAAAACGAGATGCAGCACTGGGTAGAGTTTATACTATTCACCCTAATCAAACTGAATGTTTTCATTTGAGAATGCTATTACATCATGTACAAGGTCCGACTTCTTTTGAGAGCTTGAGGACTATAAATGGAGTTCTCCATCCCACTTATAAAGCTGCTTGCCATTGTTAGGATTATTGGAAAATGATGATCAATTGAAAGATACTTTAACTGACGCTGCAATTTCGCAGACGCCATCCAAATTGAGAGATTTATTTGCTATAATATTAGTCTTCTGTCAGCCTTCTCAACCTTTACTGTTATGGCAAGAATTTCAAACTCATTTCTGTGAGGATATTCTCTACGGCAGTGTCAAATACAAAACGACTACTCCTTAACATATTCTGATAATATCTTCAATCAATGTCTCATACAAATTGAAGATAAAGTTGTGAGTCTCTGTGAGAAATATCTGACAGATTTCAGTCTACCTTCACCTGTTCGAGACCAAAATATTTCAAATGATCCACTCGATGATGTATACAGACATACGTATGATGCAAATGAACTGCGGAATTTCGTTGATGCTAACTTGCCAAGGGTAGTACGCGATCAGAGAGTAACATTCGATATTGTTATTAAAAGCGTCAGTGATAACAAGGGTGATATTTTTTTTCTAGATGCACCTGGTGGAACTGTCAAAACTTTCCTGATGAATTTGATTCTGGCTAAGGTTAGATCAACAGGAGGTATGGCCTTAGCAGTGGCATCGCCAGGTATAGCTGCTACTCTTCTCACAGGAGGAAGAACTGCACATTCAACTTTCAAGCTGCCACTAAATGTAACTTGCGAACAAGATTTTGTATGCCATATTCGTAAAAACAGCCGCCTTGGAAAAATCATGCAAGAAACAACTCTCATTGTATGGGATGAGTGCACTATGAGTCACAAAGCTCATATCGAAGCTATTGATCGGACTCTAAAGGACTTGTGATCAAGTGGAAAATTAATGGGAGGTGTAACATTTGTGTTTTCCGGAGATTTTCGGCAGACTCTGCCAGTTATTCCGAAAGGTACAAGAGCGGATATCGTGAGGGCATGTTTGAAATCATCAAGAATATGGAATGATGTTACAACCTTACATTTAAGAACAAACATGAGGGCACATCTTGGTGGTGGTAACTCTGAATTCCCTATTAATATTTTGAAAATTGGGAATGGGGAGATAGCTAATGATGATAATTATATATCAATTGATGATAAGGTTGGTAAGATTGTCCATACAATAGAAGATATGATTTCTAATGTTTATCCTGATATTCAAAATTTTCATCAAAGCCTTACGTTTGGCCATGTGAAAGAGCAATAATTTCTCCAAGAAATATAACTGCGCAGAAAATCAATGATAACGTCTTGAAGAAATTTTATGGTGAAACTCGAGAATATAGGGCGATTGATACAGTGGTTAATACAGAAGATGCTGTCCATTACCCTCAAGAATTTTTGAACTCTCTCACTCCAGCTGGATTCCCGCCATATAACTTGGCATTGAAAGTTGGTGCTCCAATTATGTTGTTGCGAAATCTGAAACCGCCAATACTTTGGAATGGAACTAGATTACAAATAAAAGTCATGCGTAATCATATTATCGAAGCTACTATTCTCACTGGGCCAGCAGCAGGAGAAATAGCTTTTATTCCTCGAATCCCCATGATACCGACGGATTTACTATTTCAATTCAAGCGTTTACAGTTTCCTATAAAGGATAATTGTTCAGAATGTTTTTCACACGGTCAACTGTACGTAGCCCTTTCGCGCACCGGGAATCCTGATAATCAATTTATTTTAGTTCCAAACAGTAACATAACGAGAAACGTTATCTACCCTGAAATATTTTGAGAATCTGGACTTTTTTGGAGACTACTAGAAATTTCCGGGGTGAAACCGAAACGGGAAATATTCTTACAATATATTATGATTTCTATACACTATTCTCGCGGGCGAAGCCGCGACAGGGGACGCTAGTCGTAATATACTTACGTATCTCATTGCCATATTACATCAGTATTATTACAAATTTACAGGATGACATTTCTCGATGCATGTCACATTAATATTGCCAAAATATTTCCACAATATTTCACCCTGACATATCACATTGAAATAAACGCGAAATATCCTATAATATTGTTATTTGACATATCGCACTCGTAGTAATATTCCTGCAAGTTTAAAAGAATGATATTTCTCTGTAATTTCAATGCACCTCACATTAATAATGCCGAAATGTTTATATAATACAGGGTGTCCAGTGGTATTGGATTCTTAAATTCCATGACTTTCCATGAGTCTTCAAAAAGAATTCGCTGATTTTCCATGACTTTTATGTTTTTTCAGAACACACTGATATAGTAATTTATAAAGGATAAAAGGAAGTTATAAATAAGCTCCAACCAATAATAAAGTCTTGTTTCTACATCCAAAACTTAATTCCACATATTCCAGGAAAATAAATTTTTAATTTACAAAAAGTGATCAAATAATAAAATCATAAATCATAATCCTCAAACACGGTTACTCCAAGGACAGCAATTTCCTATTAAAAATAAATGTTCAAGTAATATAAGTCAAAAAGCATAGACCATAACCTACTTATCCTATGGACATAAATTTTCAATTTATAGTAAACCTTCAAATAATACAATAATAGTTCAAATAATAACAAATTTATAAGGTAGAAACTTTACCAACTTAGGAAAAGCTTATTCACATTTATATAAATGTCTACCTAAATAATGATATGGTAAAATATTGGGTTTGTTGAATATTAATCAAAGATTCTATCTGTTGAGTAACTATAAGTTGAAATGGTTTACGATTTTTATCAAAAGATGGTTCAACTGAAATTGCCTTTTCTGAGGTATTACTTTGGATTTATTTATTTATTTATTTATTCAACCAGTATACATATACATACTCAATAAAATGAGTATGCATCTCGCAGAGGTAAATAAAATTTCCTGATCGCAAGCCTGGCATTAACAAAATACAAGAAAAAACTTCAAGCTAAATTAACTTACGGTTAAGAAAGTTACTGTAAGATAAAACTAATAATAACTTATAACTAAAACTAAAAAAAAAAATATATATATATATAATATATACATTAGACTTTCCATTTTGTAACAAAAAATATACGTGTCAATATATATATATATATATATATATATATATATCACTATTTATATTCTTATATTACAAAGTAAATTTCCTAATTTATAATTAGTTAGATACAGTGTAGTATCCATTGCTTTAGTTTGTACTTCCTGTTGGTTCTGTTTTTATTCTCGTGTAACATTTTTAAATTGTTTGGTAAACTATTATATAATTTTATAGCAACAACGTAACTGATCTTGTTACTTACTAATTTGCTATACTTGTGCAGAATAATACTCTTATTTCTAGTCCTGCTATTAGATTCACTATACAATTGTTTTAGTTCTTCGTAGTGATACATCAAGCATTCATATTTAAATAATTGCTCTAAATTCATCGGGTATTTCTCGGTCATAAAAGTATTTCTACTTATTATCTTTAACAATCTATTTTGAACATTTTGTAGTATTCCTAAGCAATTCCTATACGCACCACCATTCGCAATAATTCCATACTTTATTTGACTATAAAAAAACGCGTAGTATATTAACATGAGTGTTGTGGTTTGCATAGTTTTACTCAATTTATAAAATATATAGACAAGATATTTGGTTCTCTTAATGATATATTCAATATGCTTATTCCATTTACAACCCTCTGTAAACATTTGTTGTTAATCTTTATCTCAACATTTGTAGGAACACTATCACAGTAGTTGCCAAAAGTCATATAAATCGTTTTGTCTATATTCAAGTGCAGTTTGTTAGTTTGAAGCCAATTGTTGATTAGTGCCAAAAAACGATTCATTTTGTTCTTTGCAGCTTTCCACGTGATGTCCGAGGAAACAATAGTTGTGTCATAAGCATATGACAAAATTGAATCTTCAGGCAAACTTTTTAAAAGGTCATATACTATGAACAGTAAAGGACCTAGTATCGTTCCTTGTAGAATACCAATTTTAATGTCTTTATATTCGCTCACTGAGTGTTCAATTTTTACTCTTTGTTTTCTATCTGTTGGATTGCTGTTTATGATTAACCATTGTCTAAATATTATATCTGATAAAGAAATTGCTGTCACGGCAATAGTTAGGTTGATAACACAGCCCCACAAAAAAAAATTGTAAGTCCCAAAAACTTGACCACGGTACTTATATGTTTTTGGGATCGCTGAATCCGAATCCAGGGTTAGTTTAACCCCATCAGATCTTTCTCAAGGTCAGTTGAAGGTCAAATTATCGAAATACATGAAAAATACACTAAAACCATGGTATCTTGGGGTTTTTGGGGTCGCTGAATCCGAATCCGGGGTCAGTTTAACTCCATCAGAACTTTCTCAAGGTCAGTTGAAGGTCAAATTATTGAAATAGATGAAAAATACACTAAAACCATGGTATCTTGGGGTTTTTGGGGTCGCTGAATCCGAATCCGGGGTCAGATTAAACAATCAGATCTTTCTGAAGGTCAGTTGAAGGTCAAATTATCGAAATACATGAAAAATACACTAAAACCATGGTATCTTGGGTTTTTTTGGGGCGCTGTATCTGAATCCGGGCTTATTACAACCCTATCAGGTCATGGTCAAGGTCAGTTGAAGGTCAAATCATGAAGATTCATAAAAAGTAGAGTCAAACCATGACATTTGGGGATTTTGGGGTCGCTGAATCCGAATCCAGGGTCAGTATAGTCCCATAAGGTTATATTTATGGTCAGTTCAAGGTTAGTTCAAGGTCATGGACGTAAAGAGAGTGAAAAAATTAGTTATAAACTGAAACAATGCAAAAGGTAATGTAAACCATAAAGCAAAGAACAATGTATATGCAAGTACAATCGTATCCTTTAAAACTATATCATAGTTTGCTGCTCCTTCATTTACTTTAAATTTGTTAGCAGTATATGCAATTCAATAAAATACCCGTAAAAATATTAAGCCCATTACTCTTTTTTATGGTAACGAACTATTTTATTGTCAAATGATCTACGAAGTGGATTACGCTTCCGCTTCTCCGATGTTGATGGTAGATCTCTTTTTAACGACCAACAGTAATCTGCTAACATATTTACGTCCCATCTTCCTTGGTACCTGCGCTCCATTTCCTTGATATCTTGGTGAAATCTCTCTCCCTGCTCTTCGCTGTAATCACCTAGGTTTTCTGGAAATTCATCAACATGCGAATATAAAAAGTGTAATTTTAGATTCATTAGGCAGCCTTAATTTTTGTAACTATTTACTAAATTTAAAACTATTTGTTGGTAATTTGGGCTCTTATGATTTCCAAGAAAGTTTTTAATTACGTCCTTGAAACATAACCATGCTTCTCTCTCTGTATGATTCATTTTCGTAACAAAAATTTCATCATTTATCATCTTACGAATCTGAGGGCCATCGAAAATTCCTTCATTTACTTTAGCATCACTTAATTTGGGAAACTGATTTCGCAGATACTTAAAGCAGCTACCATCTTTGTCTAAAGGTTTTACCCATTGTTTCATAAGTCCCAATTTAATGTGCAGAGGTGGTATAAGAATTTTTGATGGATCAACAAGTGGCTTATCTTTTATATTCTTAGAACCCGGTTCGAACTTTTGTCTAAGGGGCCAGACACTCTTTATGTAATGATTCTTTCTATCTCTACTATCCCATTCACCTAAATAGCAAGGATATTTTGTGAATCCCGATTGTTGACCCAGAAGTATTGTTATGATTTTAAGATCCCCACATATTTGCCATTTATGATCATTGTATTTTATTCGGTTTAATATTACTTTCATGTTACAGTACTCTTCATTCAGTATTACCGAATATCCTATGGGAATGGCTGCATAAACATTTGTATTGTGTAACAGAACGGCTTTTAAACTTCTCGTTGACGAATCGATGAACAATCTCCACTCGTTAGGGTTGTAACATCCATGTTTAAAGCAATTCATCAACCCAACTATATCTTTGCAGTAAACTAAGGAAAATTCTTCATCTTTAGCGAAATAATCACGATATTTCTTATCTCTGTCTCGGTAGTAAGAAACTTTAATTTTTCCAGCTTCATTAGTATTTTCTTTTAGCCATGAAGCCAAGTACTCCGCCCCATCCTTTGGTAGGCCCAAATCGCGTATGAGATCATTCACTTTTTCCTGTGTAAGTGGACCTTTCTCCTTCTTAGTATTATAGGGGATGTATTCTTCGTCACTTGTATCACTTGTACTAGCAACGTCATTGTCTTCATCAGGCGCTATTTCTTCTTCCGCAATAATATCTCCTTCCTCCATTTCTTCTTCTAAGATTTCATCTTCATCATGTCTTTCTAAATTTTCCTCAAGATCCATACTTCCACTTGCGTACATACCCAGTGGATCTTCTCTTTTATCAATTGACGATTCATATATAGGTTAATGTAATACGAATTTGCATGGAGTTAATAGTAAAAACAAGTCGCAAATTAATTACGCAAACGTTGAAAGTGTCACGAAATGTGGCTGTGTAATTAATGATTATGTTATTTAAAAATTAATTATTAATGGAAACGTAATTGACACGAAGGGTGTTCTAGATGCGGGAATCGGATTTGAGTGATGTTGTGGAAGGTGGTCACTGGTACCGTAGAGCGTGGGTATCTGACCAACAGGATGACTTGAACCACTATTCCAAAAATATGCATTTCTATCAAATCTACTAAGTGCTGTGTACTATTTTGCCAATCATTAACTGGTGCGAATGTTTATAAAAGCAGTTTGCAGAGCTGATGGAAGTTGAATAAAGAATAGTGGTCACAGATACTCTGTTGGCCAAAGACACGCTATAGTACTCGAAAACTAAACGCAGCAGCCCTAATTTGCTCCAATGGGTCTTTGAGTGCTTTCACAGTAGAATGTACCCAAGCGTTTACTAACCGAAGTTAGGTATCAAAAACTATAGAATTGCGTTACTACGTTATAAAGAACGATATTGAATGCTAATTCCTTAGGTACAATTATTGAATTTCGTGCTCGTCACGGGAATATTATGTTGACTCATAGACAAGATTATACGTCTTGGATCAGCATATACATCCGAATAATATAGACGGATTAGGCTTTGACAAATGTTCGATATAGATTTATGTTGAGAGCTTTACTTTTCTGACAAGCAAATAAATAAATTTTAGCTCACAAGTTCCATTTTTACACGCAAGATATACAAAAGAGCTGTCTTCTAGGCAAGAAATGAATGGTAACGCCTTTGTTATAGGTACATGATTTAAAGGATTTGAGTCAGTAAAGTGCTGTATTAACCTGAGGTTTCCATGATAATTTAAAGTCTATGATCACAGCGCGGTTAGTTATAGTATCTATAAAGGGAATGTAATCGTTCCTCTGCACTTCAGTGCCTTGCAAGTGTAAACCCTGCAGTCTGTTAATGTTGTATTCCTAACCAAATATAATAGCTTGCAATAGGATGTTGATACTCGTTGTAGTATATATTTGTAAAAATTGACTCAACAATTCGCTGCGAGTTAACCAAATTATTTATTTTGCCAACGTTTCGAATCCCTTTTATGGATTCCTTCTCAAGGCTATAAAAATTATAAAATTTACAAAAGTCAAAAATTATGAAAATTAAAAAAACATTTATAAAAATGATGAGCAAAATTTAACCTACCATGTCTAAAGAACGGCTAGTTACTGAGTGGCATATTGTTAATACTACTCTAGCAATATAGTTGCTATGAGCCAGTAACAGTTACAAATTGGCAACTAATCCATAAAAGGGATTCGAAACGTTGGCAAAATAAATAATTTGGTTAACTCGCAGCGAATTGTTGAGTCAATTTTTACAAACAAATATAATAGCCTTTGTTTCCCTAACCTTGAGGTAAGTACAGGGTGTACTCGATAGCCGAAGTCGATCTCGCTTACGTCACAGCCGTCAAGCGATCCACGCTTATACAGAGATTGTCTCTAGTAATTTACGTTTACTTTTGATCATCAGCCCAAAGCAAATGATTCAGACCTTTACAATAATCTACCCTCCAGTCTTCTATAGCCGCGCGAAAATATATTGAAGCTGATCGTTACTGCTATAGACTATGATGAAGAGTCCTCAGAACCGAGCCCTGCTAATATTGGTTGTGAGCCAATCGGATTCCCTGTTCGATTCAGTATCCGCTTTCTGATTACGATCTGTGATATACTACTTATAACTTACACAATAATCACGGATCTAAAGAAAAAATCTAATCTGATAAGTTAACGAATAATCTTCGAATGAAAGACTTCAGTAGTACGGTTTGCGAGCTATGGCATTGCTGAAAGGCAATGATAGAAACGTCCAAGCTGGCAGTAGGAATTGTCGTCTTCTTAAGAGGCATAAGATGGGATCTCTTACAAGCTCCGGGAAAGATAGTAGTAGATGGAACGGGTTGGTGTTGGTCTATCACTTGAAGAGACTTTGCGATGATGCTTTGGGGTGTGTCATCTTCCCCCTTCGCTTGCGATGAGAAGTCAGCAATGGTTAGGACTACAGCTGAATAAGTGACCTTACGAAACTTTTTTCGGTTGCAATCTCAGCTATCACTTTGTGCTCGACGCGCACGCTACTACTTTAAAGCTGGATCTATACTACACAAGAGGCCTCTGACGCGCACGGAAATGCACGGAATAACGATTTTCGTGGATTCTACACGATGCTTGCTGCATGAAAATCGCGTAAAACAACATTTCGCGTACTTAACGCGCGTCAGCGTTAATAGCTCGCACTCGTGGATTGTATATCAGTACCGAGATTAACTGGGACTGGCGTACATGGATAATGCAGGTACCAGGAGTAACGTGCGGGAGTAAATCGCTCATGAAGTAGTCTCGACGTTGGTAAATGCGCGCTTGCATGTTACTTCCCATACGCTGGTATAATATGCTCAGAGCATGCATATTATTTGCGGGACCAGAGATGCAAAGTTGCATTTTCCAACATCGAGATTATCTTGCGCCCGCACTTATTCAGTAATGTGGGCGCTCGGTTTTAGTGATGTTCCGAAATGCTCGTCAAAGTGCTTGAATCGCGTTGAGATTCGGAACATTCCGAAACTCCGATCCATCTGGCCAGTCTCGTAGACACTGCAATATTCTAGACAAAAACCAGCCTAAAAATGAGTCGCTCGCGGCGCCCCCATTATGGAATACATGCAATATGCCAAGAGCGTGCTTATATTTTTCAGGACTAGAGATGGATAGTCACATATACGAGCATTCAAACTATCTTGCGCGCCCTCGAGGTACTCCTGACATGCTGGTATAATATGCACACCTCAGTACCGGAACCGGTAATATTAGCTCCGAGAAGAACTTGCGTACGCGTGGTTGCCTAGGCAGCGCCGAGGTTATCTCCATTATTTCGCTCTTGCATACCTGAGCCGTGCCAAGACCTGACTTGCGCGAGCGGTCGCGTAGACCGGTGCCGATGGTATATCGCTCGTCTATACTAGAGCCGCGCCAAGGCCGACTTAGATCGTGGCCGAGCTGCGTAGACCGACACCGAGCTAAGTAGACCAGCGTTGAGCTAGGTACACCAGCGCCGAACTAGGTAAACTAGCGCGGAGCTAGATAGACCAGCGCCAAGCTAGATAGATTAACGCCGAGCTAGGTAGACCAGCTTCAAGCTAGGTAACCCAGCGTCGAGCTAAGTAAAGCAGCGCCGAGCTAGATAGACCAGCGTTAGGCTAGGTAGACCAACGCCGAGCTAGATAGACCAGCGTCAAGCTACGTAAACCAGCGTCGAGCTAGGTAAATCTCTGTCGAGCTAACCAGACTAGGCCTAGCTAACTAGACCAACCCCGAGATTTTGTAAATCGGCCCTGAGTAGCGTATACCAGAGTCGCGCATATTCAATGTGCAATGTTTCCAATCCAAGAGTTTCATCGTACAGAAGAAACGATCAGACCTGCGGTCATGGCATATTATACGTATAATGCACGAATAATAAAGAGTAATACGGTTTTGAGGTGAGTTAAAAAAAATCAATATTTCTTTTTGATTTTGCTGCTGGCGGTGAATAAAAATATGTAGGGGAGACCGGGGTAAAGTGGGCCTCAAGGTAAAGTGAGCTTTCTCTATATTTTGACATAAATAAAACATTTATATTAATTTCACTTATATTACAAAATAATCTAAGTAAACAATGATTTTTAAATGCTTCGTGGTACATATAATCGGTTATTTAGTAAAAAATTTAACAAATGAATTCATGAGCTACTCGATATGATAATTTTGCATGCTTTGGTTTTTAGATACATAAGTGTTATGTATGCTATTTTTTTACAATAATTTCTTGTTTTATACTTAGTACACTAAAATTTAAATAAATATTTTTTCATTACAATAAGACAATACGTAGCGAGCTTATATAAACAATGTAAAAAAGGAAGTGTAACCTCAAACTGGCTCTACGATTATGTCTGATAAATACATTTTGTAAAGCTTTAAACTTATATGTCTGTTAACAAATCTATTAAGTTACATTTAAAAGTTAAATAATACTTATGAATTTATCATTATTTAAACTTTTATCTGCATATTTATTGAAGCTAACTTTGCCCCGCGCAAAGGCTCACTTTACCCCATGCTCGTGATAAAGTAGGCCTTCTTATTTTTTTTCTTGTAAGTGAATTTCAAAATATATTGAATTACTTTACGGTCTGTGTGCTTGAAATTTATATTAAATAAAGTATATATTACCTTTTTAATATATTTTGAATTATTGATAGTTAAAATATATTTATATATTCATGCTCAAAATTGTTTAGGCTCACTTTGCTTGGGTCTCCCCCAATAGTAAATAGTACACGACAAAATAACTGACTTTTTACGGGAAAACAACATTTTGGACCCGATGCAGACTGATTTTCGACAGCATCATAGTACACAGACATCACTACTAAAATTCACGGAAGACATAAGAACAGGCATTAACAACAACAACAAATTTTTTACCATTTTGTTAATGTTCGATTTTAGTAACGCATTCGACACCATATCACACACAAAACTGCTGCGTAAGCTGATGCGTATGGGTTTCTCCAGGGGTGTTCTCCTGTAGCTTAAGTCATATATAACGGGGAGACGACAGAAAGTCGTCACTAATACAAAAGGGGAATCTGGTTGGCTAACCAGCAATCTTGGCGTGTCACAGGGCTCAGTGCTGGGACCCTTGCTTTTCAGCCTTTACATAATGACTTACAAGACGCACTCGACTTAAATGGTGTAGAACACATACTATACGCTGACGACCTGCAAACCTACACATAAGTGACCCTGGAAGGTCTTCGTGATGGTATCGGTCGCATGTCGGCTGTAGCACGAGCAGTGTTGAATTAGGCATCGTCAGCTGGTCTGTGCCTCAATGTCGGCAAGACAAAGGCGATTATCTTTGGATCTGATCATAACATCAAGCAGGTTCAGAGCCTTGACTTGCAAGGCATTGAGATACAGACCGGCGCACACGTGCCCTTTGTCGATACAGTTACTAACCTCGGCATGGTGATGGACGGAGGGTTAACATGAAAGCCGCAATTAAATACGGTCAGTAAGAAAGTAAATAGAGCTCTGTATAGAGTCAAATTATTCCGTTTTTGCACCATGGAGGTACTACGGAAGCAGCTGGAATGTGCACTAGTATTGCCTCACTTACTGCTCAGTGGTTCTTCTTGACATGTCAGGGGAGCTTCAGAGACGACTAGAACGTTTACAGAATTCATGTGTGAGATACATATGTGGTGTTAGGCGTGATGAGCATATCACCTCCTACAGGGAAAGACTGGACTGGCTAGATCTAAAGGCAAGAAGGAAAAATTTTATGAGGCTGTTGCTTTACAAAGCGATTGCCATGCGTTAACCACCATATCTTACTGCCCTTTTTTAAAAAAAACAGGCCAGGACTTCAGGTAGGGGTGGTAAGAAGGAACTCTCGGTTCCGGGGTCGTGCATTGATAAGGGTCTTTTCTCGTGTAGAGTTTAAGATGCGCACCTCGGGAACTCGCTCCCAAGCAGTGTGAGGTACCTGCCATATTTTTGTTAATTTAAAACGGCGTTAGGCAGGCACCTTAAAAAATTACACGGTGACGGGAATACACAGAAGTGAACCATTCGGATATTGATAAATAAATTGTTTTTGTTTATTTCTGTGTAGTCCTAATCTATTTTATATATTTATTTAAGTTATTTATTTATTTAAATTATTTATTTATTTAATTTGTTTATTTACTTAATTTATTTATTTATTTAATTTATTATTTACTTAATTTATTTATTTATTTAATTTATTTATTTATTTGATTTATTTTAAGTGTTAAATGTTAAGTATGAATGTATTTATTAGCGTGAATTGTAAGAATGTCAGATGAATGAGTGTGTTTTTATTTTTTGACGTGATAGATCTACGTGCAATTTTGGAGGAGTGTGTGTATGTATTCTTTTTATTTTTTATTGAATTTTATTATCTTTATTATATTTATTTTATTATGTATTGACGACGTGTAATCAGTGATGTACCATTTGACTATGGCTAGATCATTATATTTAAATTTTATAAATTGTCGAACTGTTACAGCGAATAATGTTATATTTTATATAAGAAACACAAAAATGAGTGTTAAATGTAAGATAACGAAATTATCAACTGACTGATATTTTAATTATTATAACTATATATGTACATGCAATTGTAAGAATTTCGTCATTGATGAATAAATAGTATATCTATCTATCTATATATCTAATAGGTAGAACTATGCCAAATCTCAACTCAAATCCATAAAAATTATTTTTAATATTTTTAGAAATGATTATTGCATTTGAATAGGAGCCGTCAAGTAATGGTTATTTGCTATCAAAACATGACTCAATAATACAATAATTTAATAAATTCCTATAAACAAAAGCAACTATTTTATAGCAAATTTTTGTTAATTAATAATATTTAAAAGGTTTTCTACCAGAAAATAATGTCATTATAAAAGGTACCATATTACCTCAACGGGATTATTCTTAAACTGTCATGAAGCGTGTTTTGCAGTAAGAATAATCATCTTGACTCAAGAGGAATATTTTTCATACAATAATATTTTGTTACTTAAGGTAGAACTACCGGTGATAAGACAAACTTTTCTTATTGTTCAGTCTTACAAGCTAAATTTTTATAGGACTATCTAGGATGACATTAGTAGATTCTATATCAACTTTTAGCTCAAGATATCGATTATTTACAGAGTTATTGATAAAAATCGTTCTTTTTTTAAATTACCAGTTTTAAAAATGTCACTTGCGCATAGCATTTTGACAAAAAGTTCTGAAAAAAATTGAGTTACTTCCTTGTTTGACCAACAAGAGAAACTGTTGGTGGAATTTGAAAAATCATCTTCTATTTCTTTAAAACAATTTAGTTTTTTTTTGACTTGCGAAAATGCTTAAAAAATCACGTATTTTAATAATGAGTAATGACTGATGGATAAAATCAGATAAAAAGTAAAAATTTAAATGCATTCAACAGTTTATATTCTACATATACTAAGGTATATTTTCTGAATGATTAAAGAAAAATTATGAAAATCTCCCGCGCAAGCAATTTTTAAAGTTAGGAAACGTGTAAAGTTTTCAGTTTTTTATGTTATCTAATGCAATTGTTTTACTGAAATGCGTATAACTTTGTTAAAATATTAACAAAATATTCTTACAATTAGAAGATTAAGAAAATTAAATAATTTTTTGATATTAATATATAACATATATATTAATATATAACATATATAATATCTAACATATATATTAATATATAACATATATATTAATATATAACATATATAATATATAACATATATACTAATATATAACATATATAATATATAACATATATAATATATAACATATATACTAATATATAACATATATAATATATAACCGGTAGGAAAACAGAAGCTTGTTCCACAGTTCCCAAATCTCTCGCAATATAGCTAATGCAGTAATATTATTCATACTTAGATATTTATTGAATAGATACAAAAATTGTAAATTGAAGTTAAGAAAGTCATAAATGCTTTCTAATTTCGAATGTATATGTATAATTCAAATTTAAACTTTAGTTTAAACATTTTTCATTTAGTATATATTTGTATTAAATGATAACTTGTCAATGTTGTAATATAATTTCTTGAAAATCTGTTTTCAGGCAATTAATCTATAAGTACATTCAAATATTTTTGTATCATTTTTAATATTAAACGTGTGTTCCAACTTAATATGATACAATTTTCTATAAAATACAAAAATAAATAAAATAACAAGTTTGAGTAAAGTATTATGGAGTTTGATTAAATTTATTATGGAATAAATATAAAATAAGTAAAACACAATAAATAAGTTGCATTACAATAATTTAAAAAATACGTTTATTAAACGCAATATATTGAGTACATACAGTATTAATTATTAAAAGCTTTATTTAAATATACGTTAATACCATTCTTCATAAACAACATAAATTCATATTCAATAACTGGATGGCTCCCATTCAAATGCAATAATCATTTGTAAAAATATTAAAAGTAATCTTAATCGATTTGACTTGAGATTTGACATTGTTCTAACTATTACACATTTTTATTCACGGCTAGTAGCAAAATAGAAAAGGAATATGGATGTTTTTCTCCTTTTAATTCAGCTCCAAACCGTATCACATTTTATTATTCGTGCATTATACGTATAATATGCCATGATCGCAGGTCTGATAATTTCTTCTGTACGATGAAACTCTTGGATGGGGAACATTGCACACTGAATTAGATGGATTATCGTAAAGGTGTGAATCATTTTCTTTGGGCTGATAATCAAACGCAAACGCAAATTACTAAAGACGATCTCTGTGTAAATGTGGATCGCTTGACGTCTATGACGTAAGCGATATCGTCTTCGAGTACTGAGAACACCCTGTACTTACATCAATGATGGAGAAACAAAGGTTATTATGTTTAGTTCGGAATACAACATTAACAGACTGCAGGGTTTACACTTGCAAGGCATTGAAGTGCAGGAGAAAGTTTGCATTCCCTTTATAGATACTATAACTAACCGCGCTATGGTCATAGACTCTAAGTTATCATGGAAACCGCAGGTTAATACAGCACTTTACTGACTCAAATCCTTTAAATCATGTATATATAACCTAGGCGTTACGCACGCAGCTAAGCAGTCATTTCTCGCGTGAATCACAGCTCTTGTGTATATCTTGACTTTAGTGCGTGTAAAAATAGAACTTGTCAGCTGAAATTTATTTATTTTCTGATCAGAAAAGTAAAGCTCTCGACATTAATCTTTATAGAACATTTGTCAAAGCCTAATACTTCAAAATCTTTCTTGTTTTCACAATCAGTCTACGTTACTTGGATGTATATGTTGATCGAAGAAGTATAATTTTGACTACGAGTAAACGTAATATTCCCGTGACGAGCACGAAATTCAATAATTGTATCCTAGCATTAGCATTCGATATCGCTCTTTATAATGCAGTAACGCGATTTTAAGGTTTTTGTTACCCAACTTCGGTTAGTGAACGCTTGGGTACATTCTACTGTGTATGCTTTCAAAGACCCATTGGTACAAATTGCGGGTGCTGAATTTGGTTTTCGAGTACCATAGAGTATCTTTGGCCAGCAGCGCATCTTAGCAGCCACTATTCTATAATCTACTTCCATCAGTCAAATAGCCTACTGAAACAAATTTTTTCGAGTACTGGGCTTCGTTTTATAAGTACCAAAAAACACCTCCCGAAACCTCTCCGAAAGCCAGTTCTCGAATGTGCGATATGAGTCCTGCTTATGAGTCTACGCGGGAAAAAAGATTTGGGAAATCTCCAAATCTTTTGTAGATTCTACTAGATTTCCTACCAATACTATAGGAATTTCCGTAGATATGACCGGCAGTTTAGAAACTATTTTTCCATGTAGGGTAGTTATTGGCATTATTCCAACAGTATTAATCCGTTACCGTGGTTCAAAATTTTTATTTTTTTGAAGTTTTTTAATGTAATAATTTAAAATAATGGAATATATAGAAAAAATAAAAATCCTGTTTACGTTGTCTTTAGACAATTTTAGCAGGTATTTATTTAGACCTAAAGTTGATAAAACTCTTATTTTCAAATCGAGGTAAAAACCTCTAAATGGCGTCGAAAAGCATTTTTCGAAAGAATAATATGTTTATATATCTTATTTTCTACCCTTTAGGGGGGTTATAATAAAAATAATAAAAGGATTAGATGCTTCTATCTGATTTTAGCATATTTTGGCACATTTTAGCAGGTTTCAGCAAGTGCTCTAATTTAATCATTTTATTAATCTTCTTGTTGTCCCTTTTTAAGGGTAAGAAAATAAAAAAAATAAACGTATTTTTCTTTCGAAAAATGAGGTTTCTACCTTGATCTGAAAAAATGACTTTAGCAACTTTCGGTCTAACTGAATACCTTCTAAAATTGTCTAAGAGAACGAAAATATGATGTTTATTTTTTGTATATATTCCACTATTTTAAATTATTACATTCAAGAAATTAGAAAAAATGAAAATTTAGAACCACTCTACTGATCTGTGCATCTAGGTTTTGGATGAAATATTGATGTAAACGTTTGCAATTGGTTAGACGAAAGTAAACCAAACCCAGTATTTAAAACCTTATTATAAGCTTATATTTGAGACTCTGGTGTACTTAGATTTATGGTATAATATTTTATAACTGAAACATTTTTTAAATAAGCAATTACTTACCCTAGGGTATTTGGGTTAATGATTTGGAATATATTATGATTTATCTAAGGTACGGAATTTCTTATTTGATTATATTTTCTTTCTCCAATAATTTATAATTTTTTGAATATTTAATTTTTTCATGACATTAAAAAAAATACCTAACTTTCCATGAATTTTCCATGACTTTCTCTGACTTTCCAGGTTTCCATGACCCCTGGACACCCTGCAATATTACACTGTTACACATCACACTGAAATATATGCGAAATATTCTGTATTATTATTATATGACGTATCACTGTAAGATATTACAGCTATATTCCTGCAAGATTACAGAATGACATTCCTAGATACATTTCAAACTAATACTGAGGAAATATTTCTACTACATCATATGCTAATAAATCAGTCATCATTTGTTTAACGTTAACATTTTAATTTTATCGTTATATTTTGCCAACAATCTTAATTAAGACTGTAAAAATGTTTTAATAATGTAATTAGTTAAGGTTTACGTAAAAACAAATCGAGAGAAACCAATTATTATAATTGCACATTATTTGAAAGTCAATTTTTTCAAGATGGACGCTAGTTGGCGCTTTGGCGTTTTCTCGCAAGTCTTAAGATTCATCTTTAGATACTATATCAGGATCGTTCAAGCATTATGATAATGTGCGTCATCCCGAAGCTGTTGCGTATGAACGATTATTGACAGGCATTTATTACATGTATATAAATAATATTAATGATGGTACAAGCGTTACGAAGAAATAAAAATAAATAAAATGAAAAGGAAATTATATATACGTTCGATATAACAACAATATTGCTGGAATGACACTGACATATTACCCAGTATTTCCATTATTATTGTGAAATAATAATAATATTCCTGCAATATCACTGCAATATTTCCCGATCTCACAACATCAACTAAAAACCTATAATAATATTGTTGTGATGTTACTGAAATGTTGCCTGATTGTCATCAAAATATTGTACTGATATTCCCCGTAATATTCCTGTAATAACAACGCCGCGGATGTTAAATGTTGCTAAAGTTTGACTACAATATTACTGCTATATATCACAGTAATATTTAATATTACATGTAGTACTCATGTGATATTGCTGCAATATTGAGTGCTATGGGGCTTATTCCCCATCTTATGCTGTAATCTTACAAATGATCAATAAAAGAATGTTCCCTCCAAATTTAGTGTGAAACTCACATCCAATTTGGATTTCTATAATATTAATTTTTATTACGAATCATTACTTTTTTGAGGTACGTCACTGACTCTTTGGATTCTGCTTCAAGTTATAACTAGCTCGCCACGCGGGGAGCTATGCAAGAAGCAAACCACCGACGTGCGCGCTTAGCGCTCGCTATCATATTTATTGATCCCTATTGGTTTGACATATTAAAAAGTTAAAAAAATATATATTTATGGTATAGGATCATTATTTATGGTATATGTTATTAGTTTTTACGAAAAAAATGTATAATTTGAAAAAATTAGTTAAAAAATGAAGTTTACTTAAGATACAGCTGAAAATCTATTTCTTATACTTTTTTTTGCACTTTATTTTCCTTTTTTTCAGTGAAATTGGTTATAATGACGTTTTTGTGAACAGTATTTTATACAGAAAACGTTGTGTTTTTTTAAGTTCTACAACTTTACCGTGGAAAAATTAGCAAAAATATAAAATGTACTCTAGATACAGCTAAAATTCGATTTTTGATGACATTTTGCGCTCTATTTTTCGTTTTTTATCCGACTTCGAAAAAAGAGGAGGTTTTCGATTAGACCTGTATATTTTTTTTCTGTTTGTTCACACATTACACCGAAACTACTTGACCAATCCGAATGAACTTTTTTTTTAATGAAAGAGGATGATGATCCCATGGTGGTCCCATTCCAATTTTGTAAGAATTGTTCCAGTATCTGACCAGTAATTTAGTTTTTTGCTAGATATTATTCCTTAATTTTCGGCTGCTGCCAACTCTGTCTGCCGATTATTCGGAAACTACTGAATCGATTTGGAAAACTACTGAACCGATTTGGATAAACTCTTGGATTTGGATAAATAAAATTAAATTTGGCCGGTACAAGTAAAAAGTATAAAATAAAAAATTTAAAAAATACGAACAAAGTTTGAAAAATTCTCTGAAAAGAATAAAAAAAAAATTTTCTTGTAAAAATAGAAACCGACTTCGAAAAACGTACTAAAAAGTATGGAATAATCGATAAATTGTACGAATGATTGATAAAAACCTTTTCGATGTCGGTGCCGAATTTCAAACTTATTTATAGTATCTTTCTTATGGATATGATTTAGAACTTATACTGAATTGAGTTTTAACACATATACTTATAATGCCTCTAAACTCAGACCACCGTAACTCACTGAAATTCAGCGCTGACTTCGAAAAGGTTTTTACCGATTATTCATACTTTTTATCGATTAATTCAGACTTTTTGTTCGTTTTTCGAAGTCGGCATTTTTTCAATAAATTGTTTTGTCTCAGTAACATGGTTACAGTAACATTTTTGCAAAAAGTCTTAAATGCAAAAAAGTTGTGTTTTTCTCAAATCTACAACATTAAACTAGAGAATTTTGTGAAAAAATGAAATGTACTAAATTTACAGCTAAAATTCGCTTGTTTAATACGACCGTCTGCTACCAATGATAAGACAAGTATCTCCCATAAAGTTCAGCCGCTATGGCTAAGACCTCGCTGAGATAATTTATAAACTTTATTACATAATTTCACACAACCATACATACATTTTAGGGTATGCTCAAAATTGGTTCTTTTTATCTGAAAACATGTTTTTATGCAACAATTTGTTTATTTCCAAGTTATTACACTTTTTGCGATGACGAAAATATCAGGCTCTCCCTTGGAGTGGTCGTGCCTAAACATAAAAGGAGTAATATTTCTAGCAAAAATGACAGCTATAAGATATTGTTAGAAACTATGAAAACTGTGATTTACGTTTAAATATCTTATAATTTTATCATGCTTTTAATTTTTTTATTGGTATATCGCTTTTTTTCATACAAAAAATATATATCATGTATTATGAATTTAGATTCTGCACTTTATGAAATAATTTTATTAATCCAGTATTAACGTATAAATATATATTAAGAAATTTTTCATTATGGATGACAGATGGGTAGGAAGCGGGGTGTGATGAGGGTGAGAGGAGACCTAGGTCGCCCATTAGGTCTTCCAACTATATAATATACAAATATATATATATATATATATATATATATATATATATATATATATATATATATATATACATAATATCAAAAGTTCTATAAGACAAGCTGATAGGACGGTGTTAGGTCAGAGGAAAAGCACAAGCAAAAACCGTGGTTTGACGACAAATGCGAGCAGTGGAATAGAAAAAGACAAAAAGCAAGAATGCTTAGCCTTAACAACGCGAATAAGATCACCTCCGCACATTACTGTATGAGGCAACAAGCCAAACGAATTTTTCGGAATAAAAAACGGAAGTGGGAAAATAATAAAGATGCAGCAATATAAGAAAGCAGTAATAGAAATAATATTCAGGAAATATATCCTATATAAATAAGTGATGGCTGTTTGTAACGCAATAAATCGAAAAAGTACAAAATAAGAAGAAGGAGCGGAAATAAGGAGGGGAGAGGTGGGGTAAGTTGATAAAAATAAAAGTAGGTGGCTCCTATGTATAATACATATATCAAAATACATAATTATCTATCTGCGTGTGTAGCTATTATGCTTGATTTGTACGACTATCGGAAAAGGAGTATAACGCAATAAATCGGAGAAGTATTAAATTAGAAAAAAGAGGGGAAATGAAGAATCAGAGAGGGGGATGAGGTAATAAATTTAAAGTAGACGCCACTTATGTATAATTTGCACGTCTAAATTATGTATTTATATGGGTAGATATTATGCTTGATTTGCAAGGACTATCGAAAAAGTTGTGTAATGCAATAAATCGGAAAAATGTGAAATTAGAGAAAAAACGGGGAAATAAGGAATGGGGGATGGGAATGAGGTGATAAAATTAAGGTAGGCGGCACTTATGTATAACATATATGTCTAAATACATAATTATGTGTTTATATGTGTAGTTATTGTGATCTATTTATACAACTATTGAAAATTTCGTGTAATGCAATAAATCGTGCAAAAAAGTGTGAAATTAGAAAAAAGAGGGGAAATAAGGAGGGGGGTTGTGGGGTGAGGTGATAAAATTGAAGTAGGTGGCTCCTATGTATAGTCCACATATCTGAATACATAATTATATATTTGTATGTGTAGTTATTATGTTTGATTTATACGACTATCAAAAAAGTAGTCCAACGCAATAAATCGGACAAGTACAAAATTAGAAAAAAGAGAGGAAATAAGGATAGATAGATAGATATACTTTTTATTCATCAGAAGACAAAATCTTACAATTTCATGTACATGTAGTTATAATTATAATTAAAAATATCAGTCGATTTAATATAATTGTTATCTTAACTTTCACTTATTGCATATTTCTTATTAAAATAATAATTCACTTTATCAGTTCGTCAGTTTATAAAATTTAAATGTAATGAACTAGTTACAGTCAAATATCACAGAAAACGCTTCGTCAAAAAATAATAATACATAGAATAAAAAATAAATATAATAGAGATAACATATAAATATAAAAGAATACATACACATACTTTGCTAAATCTTTGCGTATACTATCACGTCTAAATTTAAAACACACTCATTCATAACACTTTAACAATCACGCTAATAAATACATTCACACCTAACTAACACTAAACATATTTAATAAATAAATAAATAAATTAATAAATAAATACGTCGAATAAATAAATAAACAAGAAAAATAATTAAATTAAATAAATAAATAAATAAATTTAAATAAATAAATAAATAAATTTAAATAAATAAATAAATTAAATAAATAAATAAATAAGTTTAAATAAATAAATAAATAAATAAGTTTAAATAAATAAATAAATTAAATAAATAAATAAATTAAATAAATAAATAAATTAAATAAATAAATAAATTAAATAAATAAATAAATTAAATAAATAAATAAATTAAATAAATAAATAAATTAAATAAATAAATAAATTAAATAAATAAATAAATTAAATAAATAAATAAATTAAATAAATAAATAAATTAAATAAATAAATAAATTAAATAAATAAATAAATTAAATAAATAAATAAATTAAATAAATAAATAAATTAAATAAATAAATAAATTAAATAAATAAATAAATTAAATAAATAAATAAATTAAATAAATAAATAAATTAAATAAATAAATAAATTAAATAAATAAATAATTCAAATAAATAAAAAGCCTAAATAAATACTCGACTCATTTTTTATTTCTGAACATACTCTTCACCATGTAATTGCTTAAGGTGCCTGCTAAACGCCGTTTTAAATTTACAAAAAGATGGCAGGCACCTCACACTGCTCAGGAGCGAATTCCAGAGGTGCGCACCTTGAACTCTGAATGAGAAAAGGCCCTTATCGGTGCGCGACCCCGGAACCGAGAGCTCTTTCATACCACCCCTACTTGAAGTCCTGGCCTGGTTTTTTTCAAAGAGGGCAGTAAGATACGGTGGCTGCCGCATGACAACCGCTTTGTAAAGCAGCAGCCCCATAAAATACTCCCTCCTCACCTTCAAATCTAACCAGTCCAGTTTTTTCCTGTAGGCGGTGATATGCTCATCCCGCCTAACACCACATATGTATCTCACACATGCATTCTGTAGACGTTGTAGTCGTGTCTGGAGCTCCCCTGACACATCAAGAAGAACCACTGAGCAATAATCTAAGCGAGGTAGTACCAGTGCACATGCCAGCTGCTTCCTCAATATCTCTGTGGTGCTTGAACGGAAAAGTTTTAAGCTATACAGAGCCCTATTTACCTTTCTACTGACCGCATTCAGTTGCGGCTTCCATGTCAACCCTCCGTCCATCACCACCCCGAGGTTGGTGACTGTATCGATAAAGGGAACGTGTACGCCGGTCTATATCTCAATGCCTTGCAAGTCAAGGTTCTGAACCTGTTTGATGTTGTGATCAGATCCAAAAATGATCGCCTTTGTCTTGCCGACATTGAGGCGCAGGCCAGCTGACGTTGCCCAGTTCGACACTGCTTGTGCTACAGCCGACATGCGACCGATACCATCACGAAGACCCTTCAGGGTCACTTGTGTGTAGGTTTGCAAGTCGTCAGCGTAAAGTATGTGTTCGACACCATCTAAGTCGAGTGCGTCTTGTAAGTCGTTTATGTACAGGCTGAAAAGCAGGGGTCCCAGGACTGAGCCCTGTGGAACGCCAAGATTGGTGGTTAGCCAACCTGAATCCCCGTTTGTGATTGTGACGACTTTCTGTCGTCTCTCCATGATATATGACTTAAGCCTCAGGAGAACACTCCTGGAGAATCCCATGCGCATCAGCTTACGCAGCAGTTTAGTGTGTGAGATGGTGTCGAATGCTTTGCTAAAATCAAACATTAACAAAATAGTCAATAGTTTTTTGTTGTTGTTAATGCCTGATCTTATGTCCTCCGTCAGTTTCAGTAGTGCTGTCTGTGTACTGTGATTCTGTCGAAAACCAGTCTGCATCGGGTCCAAAGTATTATTTTCTCGTAAGAAGTCAGTTATTTGGTCGTGTACGATTTTTTCAAGGACCTTAGAAAGGAAACTCAGTAGGGCAATTGGTCTGAAATCTGACACCGTAGATGGGACAGGCTTCTTCTTCAAAGGCACCAACTGAGCTCCCTTCCAAGCTCCCGGAAAAATGCCACTGGACAGAGAGGAGTTAAAGATCTTAACAATATGATTTCCCACAAACGGAAGAGCCTTAGCCACTATACTTTGGGGAATGTCGTCTTCCCCTCTGGCTTGTGATGAGAAGTGGGCAACAGCCAGAACCACGTCCGAGAAGCTGACTTCTCGGAAAACAAAACCGTCATCACTGGCAGTGGTCAGGACGTTGTCAAGTTCTTCATCACCCTCATTTTGGGAGATCGACACCCCTGCAAAATGGGCATTGAGCTCTTCCGGTGAGAAACCACGAAGCTCCTCTCTTGTCTTTGGCAGAAGGCCCAGAGCCTTGAGCTCTTTCCAGATATCTTTCTTATTATTAATCGCTTCAGAAATTTTATTTTGTAAAAATCTTTCCCTTGTTTCCTTCGTTCGTAATTCAGCTTCAGCTGCAAGGCCCTGATACTCCCGCCACAGTCTGTCGTCATTGGTCCGCGAATAGCGTCTTCGTACGGAGTCACGTTTTTTGTAAAGATGTATTAGTTCAGCATCAACCCATGGTGGATTTGTTTTCTTTTTCGGCATGAATTCTTTTAACGGTGCAATTTTATCTATCACAGCCATGAGGTTGACACTGAGGCACTCTAATTGACTGTCAACACCCGCCGCGGGACCATCGATCCGCGACCAATCACAGTCAGCTAGGTGAGACAGGAGGTCGTCTTGCTGGATCGACTTAAAATCCCTGTAGCTGAATGATTCAACCACAGGGGATGCAGCAGTTTCGACCCCAATCTCGACCTCTATGATGTTATGATGACTGGGAAAAGGCGCCGGCCGATTATCCCTGCTCAGTACAACGTCATTATTATCTGTCAAGATCACATCAATCCACGTGTGAGAATCCGTGAGATGATGAGTCGCACCATGATCAATTATTTGAAGGTTAAGATCATCAGCCAACCGTCTAACAAATTTCGCATCGGCTGACGTTCCGAGTAGGTTCGCATTCAGATCTCCCATAATAATTTTGTGACTAAAGTCTTGAGTATGTATCGTCAGTTTGTCTATTAAGTCAGAGCCCTGTAAAAACGGTACGTGTGGTGGTCTGTATACTAAAGCAACAAAGACGGGGGGAAGGCTGCCCTGCTGAACACTGCACATTAAATATTCAGGTATAAATGGTCTGCCCTCCTGTGTTGTTGGAGAGCTGCATAGTAAATTTGCCTTGAAAGTGTTATGAATGTACAGGACTAGCCCGCCTCCTAGTTTGTTGCGATCAAGTCTAAGTAGTGAGTAGTCATCGATCTGAATGAGATCACTCCCAACATCAGGGTCAAGGTGCGACTCAGCAACCCCAAAGAGATGGTAGGTAGGACGAGCTGAAAGGTGTTGTTTAATCATGCCAATGTGCCCCTTCAGTGAGGTAACATTGACAAAACCTGCCCTCAGTCCCTTACAGTGAACCCCCCCAGCAGTGTCTGCGGATAGTCAATTTTTTGCAGCAGTTGACGGAATTACATTATTATCAATTTCGATTTCATTATCAACAGTTTTTTTTCAGTATTTACAGTTTGAGATGGTTGATTAATGGCATATGATGCCACTATTGTCTGTAAATCAGCCGCAGATGAAAATTCATGAGAGACATCGCCATGCGCCTCTTCACCAGGAAACGGCCCCCTCTATGCCAAACATATTTAAAATTAAGTCTCATCGCAAGGGCCTTGAGACTTCTATATTTAATAAAACATTCTTTTGTTAACAATTCATTTATAAAAATTTTCCCATTTATAATCCCATCCCTTGTGTCCTGGTCAAGAGCTGCAATGTCGACATCTCTAGCATGAAAGCCAGTGATAAGCTTTTTGGCTCGCATTATTTTCTCGCCTAACGCACTGCTGGAAAGGGTAACAACCCATGGTGACCTTCTACGTTCGCTGTTTGTATCTGCTAATGCCGCAGCTGTTGATTGTTCTGACCGAAGCAGGCGTGTGCCTATTATATCAATTTTTCGTGTTGATGGAAGGACACGGCACAGTATCGCGTGTGCGACGTCAACACGCTTAGAGACATCACCGTCGAAAATGTTTGAAATAATGAGCTCCGTATTACCGCTTTTAATGTTTTTACTGTGCATTGTCCCCCCATCAATCGTTTGCACCCGCGTGCTTCGTGCAGGTGATGCTGCAGCGTCAGCATTGTCGTTATTATACTTATTCAAACGCCTAGACATTTTATTTCTACTATTTACAATTTGGATAAACCCGTCATTATTGCTTTCACAATTGTCAATTGTTTCGCTTATATCACTATAATTGTCAAGTAAGGTACTATTCGTAGCAGACGCATTATTAACAGTATTACATTTTTTTGTACTTATAAGAGAAACGGTATTGTTTTGTGTACTGGGGAGTACTGCGATTTTTTGGAATTCTATTTTATTTAGTATGAGTTGGTTATCTTTTTGGATGTTCTCAACATTTCTTTCAATTTTCTCAATAGTAGTAGTATATACAGAGGTAAAATCTTCTTTTGTTATTATTTTTTCTATTTTTGTTATTATTTCCTTGTTGTCACGTTCAACTCTATTGATTTTATTTGTTAAATTTAGGAAATCATTTTCAAAAGTGTTTAATACAAGATTATCAATTTTAGTCTGTGACTCGAGATTTGTCTGCTCTAGATTATCGATTTTTTCAATTAACATGCTATAATTTACCTCTGTATTGGTCAATAAAGTGTTCGTTTCTACGTTATTATCATGTAATTTTTTTTTTTTAATTTTTAGGTTATCTATTTCTTGATAAAGGAGGGGGATTGTGGGGTGAGGTGATAAAATTAAAGTAGGTGGCTCCTATGTGTAGTCCACATATCTGAATACATAATTATGTATTTGTATGTGTAGTTGTTATGTTTGATTTATACGACTATCAAAAAGGTAGTCTAACGCAATAAATAGGAAAAGTACACTATTAGAAAAAAGAGAGGAAATAAGGTGGGGGTTGTGGGGTGAGGTGATAAAATTAAAGTAGGTGGCTCCTATGTATAGTCCATATATCTGAATGCATAATTATGTGTTTGACTGTGTCATTATGCTTGATTTGCAAGGACTATCGAAAAAGTCTTGTAACGAAACAAATCGGAAAAGTGGGAAATTAGAAAGAAAATAGGGAAATAACGAATGGGGGACGAAGATGAGGTAATAAAATTAAAGTAGGCGGAACTTATGTATAATATACATGTCTAAATACATAATTATGTGTTTGTATGTGTAGTTATTATGCTTGTTTTGTACGACTATCGAAAAAGACATGTAACGCAATAAATCGGAAAAGTGTGAAATTAGAAAAAATCGGGGAAATAAGGAATGGGAGATGGGGATGAGGTTATAAAATTGATGTAGGCGGCACCTATGTATAGTACCCATGTCTAAATAGATAATTATGTTTTTGTATCTGTCGTTATTATGCTTGATTTGTAAGAGTATCGCAAAAGTCATGTAACGAGAATAAATCGGAATATGTCTAGTATTATTATTATTGTTATTATTACAGTGGTCAGACATTAATGGTTCGCAGTGATAATGCTTAAACAACCGCAGCTCCTATATCCGCTGTGATCATGTTCGCATCATTACTGTAACCACCATTCATGGTTGATAGGACTATGCAGTCCATAGCCTTTTTCGCACAATCAAGCCATTTCTCTCTATTCTTTGCAAGGCTAATCCAGTTTTCCTCATAGTATCCTATTTCTCGAAGTCGGCCCTGACATTGTCTTCCCACCTTCGTTTGGTCTATCCGCAGGCCATGTGCCTTCTGACTTTCCTAAGTTTTGCTCTATAATGTTCCATCTTCGCTACATGCCCGGCTCATCCCAGTCTTCGAGATTATATAACTCTAGTAATATCGGCTTTTCCGTATAACTCGTTTATTTTCCTATTGTGTAAGATTCTCCATTCTCGTTAGCTCATCAATTTTGCCTGCAAATATCCTTCTCATTACTCTGTTCTCAAATACTCTGAACTTATCCTCCTCCCGCTTAGTTAGTGCTAAGATTTCGCATCCGTATAGGACTACTGGCATAATATTTTTCCTATATATCTCTAATTGTGTCTTCCGTGATAGTAGTCGCGATTTTAGTAATTTTCCTACCGAATATAGGCATGCATTTCCGGAATACAGTTTTCTCTTAATCTATTTTTGGAGTCAATTATAGCGCCGAGGTATTTAAATTCTTCTACTATTTTAAAGGTTTTGTCTAACACTTCAGGTGGCTATACTCATTCACGGGTGCTCTTATGTTAGTGACCATGTATTCCGTTTTCTTTTCGTTAATTTGTAGACCTACTTCTTTTGCCGTTGTTATTAGTATTTCAACGGTTTTTATTATGGTTTCCCTGTTCTGTCCTATTATATATATATATTATCTGCATAGGCTAGCACTTGCGTTAAGAAACCGTTCAGTATTACTCCTTCCTCGCTTTCTTGTCCATCCCCTTGTTTTAATCCATTGTGGATTTTGAATGGTTCTGATAGCCGGTTTCTTGTGCGAATTATGCCCCTGCTATTATCTAGATACATTTTTATTAAATTAAATAGTTTTTTTTTTGAATCCCTAGTAGGATTAAGACGTTGTGCATTTTGGCCCTTATAATCGAGTCGTATGCTTTTTTAAAATCAATAAATATTTGGTGTACCGTTTTACTATATTCCCATCTCTTTTCTAAAAGTTGCCTAATTGTGAACATCTGGTCGTTAGTCGACCTATTTCGTCGAAATCATCACACTGATAATCTCAAAGGATTTCTTCCGCGAGGGGAGTGAATCTCGCTTGTAGTACGTTGGATAATATCTTATAACATGTACATATCAGAGAAATGTAATTATTGTAATTTGTTCTATCCCGTTTCTTGTGAATAGGGATTATGATTGAGTCTCTCGATTCCCGATGCATAATTTCCCTTTTCCATATGGCACGTATAAGAGTGTGAATTATTTCAATTAGTGGTCTTTTCCCCTCTTCAAAATAGTTTCGCTCGTAATAGATCTACTCCCGAGGATCTGTTATTTTTTAGCTTTTTGATTGTCGTGTGTATTTCGTTAAAGGTGGATTGCTCGATGTGTGGTTCAGCATTGTGGATTTCGCTGAAGTCCGAGACTGATTGTTGCTCGTGTACATTTAGGAGCTCATCAAAGTAGTTTCTCCACCTGCTTAGTATCCCTGCTGCATCGGTTATTAGGTTCCTTTGTTCGTTCCTCACGTTGTCTCGATGTCATCCCTATCTTTCTTATTCTCTATACTATACTCATGATGACGGAGAATTCACATACATGGGTAGTTATTTATTTATTTATTTACTTACTTATTTGTTTATTTATTTATTTATTTAATTATTTATTTATTTATTTATTTATTTGTTTATTTATTTATTTATTTATTTATTTATTTATTTATTTATTTAATTATTTATTTATTTATTTATTTATTTATTTATTTATTTATCTATTTATTTATCTATTTATTTATCTATTTATTTATTTATTTATTTATTTATTTATTTATTTATTTACTTAATTATTTATTTATTAATTGTATCTTTTTACTTTTTTTATTTTAATTTATCTGTTCTCCCGTGTTCTGTATTCTTAGTCGTAAAATATACGTACAAAATATAAAGAGTACATTTTAATAAAGAGTAAATATATCTGCGTGTGTGATGAGTGTATGTATCGGCTGAATTGTAATTGTTTTTAAATTGTGACGTGATGGATGTACGTGTATGCAAGAATGAGTAGACTTCAGAAATTGTTATGGAACTGTGATATAAACAAACTGTGATATTAGATAATGACAAATTTGTGCAACAATTTTTATATTTATACACTGACGAACTGTGATAGTGATCAAAGACTTAATGTAATGACAAAATAACAATTTTTATGTAATGTATTTTTGCCAAAATTGACAAATAAATCGTATATCTATCTATCTATCTATCTAGTCTGTCTTTAATTCTTCCCTAAATCTGGAGGAGGTATCGTAATTTTGTAGTCTTTGCAAGTTAAACTCAGTTATTGGGCAACTTTTATTCTTATTTTGGTTAACTAGTATACGAGTTCTGATTTTGGCTACCACCAAAAAGTGGTCGGTGTCGCCATTTGCGTCACGATAAGTTCTGACATCGAGAGTGTTTGCATGGCGTTCTTTATCAATTAAGACGTGGTCAATTTGGTTAAGTGTCTTTTTATCTGGTGATATCCAGGTTGCTTTGTGTCGATCCTTATGAATAAAGTAAGTACTTTTTATTATTAGATTTCTAGATGCAGTAAAGTTAACTAATCTTATTCCATTGTCGTTACTGATGTAGTGTAAACTTTCCTTCTCTATGGTCGGCCTATAACCCTCCTTTTTTCCGATTTTCTCGGTAAAGTCTCCTAGCAGTACCTTTGCACGGTATTTTGAAAGCCCATCAAATACTTGTTCTAGTTTCATATAAAGGGAGTTCTTTATAGCATCTTCCGCGTTCTCTATTGGGCAGTGAACATTAATGAATATGTATTTATACTACTTGCTTTGAATAGTGAGGGTTCCTAAACGATCGTTGATAAAGCTTAAATTGGATATCGTATTTGTCAGGTTGTTCTTAATTAGAAAATCTGTTCGCAGCTGTCCCGCTTTTTGTAATCCACCATGTAACAGTGTATACTTATTAATTCGTAGCCTTACCGTGCCCTCCCTCTGAACTTCCTCTAAAGAGTATCTCTAAATGCCAATCGTTTGCTAAGCTGAGCACATTCCACGTGCCCACCTAAATGTCCTTTGATTTGTTCATAGGCATAAATTGGCAGCTGTCCGGGCCACCCCCTCCCCCACACCGGACGGCTATGCAGGAAATGCGTGTACCCCCCCCCCCCGGATTTGACGGGCGCGCGCCATTTCATTTTTTTTTCGTGCCTCGTAGTGTTTTTGAAAGGAAATTATAAAGAGGTACTCAAGTTTTTGACTCCGAGCGCAGTCCTTGTTACGCGAAGTTATCAACTGTTTGTTAGTTTCCGCGGCCACATTTTCACGCGGTTTGATATACACTAACACTCACTGCACTCACTGTACAGAGTATTTAAAGGAAGCATTTTGAGCTATAGTTCGAATCGTCCGTCCTGTGCTCGGTAATATATTTCCATCGAGTTTCCTTCTTACAGAAAAAAAGTCATAGAAAACTTTCGTTGAGCTAAGTCGGCAATGTGTACTCCTGTCGTGATTGTTTCTCTTTTCACGGGGCTGTAGGGTTCGTATTGTCGGCCTCTACTCGTATTACAGGAAAAATAAATTTAAAAAATACGCGAGGCGCGGGGCGTGTTATTTTCATAAAGTACAAGCCTACAAATTTACAATTGCTCCTTTAAGTATGAACCTATAATTGCGCTTTCTGTTAGAACACAAAATTTGATGACTTAGGAGCTGCTGTTTCGCTAGCATTTGCAGTTAAATTAATAAAAAATGTTGTAGTTGAGAAATTGAGCTTAAAACAAACTTTGTACTTCAATAGTTGTATGATTCTATCTTAGCGAAGATTTAAGGTAATAAAAAGAGATTGTAGCTAGGGTACTGAGAAATGACCAAAGTGAACAAATTTTCTATTTGAAAATTAAGTAGTTTCAGCATTTAAACAATTATGTAGAATTAGTGCTTGTGACTTAAAGGAAGTTTAAATTAATAGTAAATTGTATAAATTAATAAAATATTGTATAAATTAAAAAAAAATTGTATAGATAAACAATAAATTGTAAATTAATAAAAATTACTTATTAATAAAAATAGGAATTATGTGTAAATTGTGGAATCCTTGGAGAGCTCGCGTGCTCTGCTCGTGCTTCCATTTAATTTTTTCTTGCCTCATAGTGTTTTTGAAAGGAAATGATAAAACTTATCTAAATTCATATTTCTGAGTTTGAATGTGTAGTTATTGTGCTTGATTTGTAAGACTCTCAATATAGTCGTGTACTACTATCCTATATCCTATATCCTATATAAAAAAATGTGATGGCTATCTGTAATGCAATAAATCAAAAACGTACAAAATAAGAATAAGGATGAGAAATAACGAGGGGGGACGTGAGGTGAGACGATAAAATTAAAGTAGACGGCACTTATGTATAATGTACATATCTACGTACATAATTATGTGTTTGTACGTGTAGTTATTATGCTATATTTTTATGACTATCGAAAAAGTAGTGCAACGCAATAAATCGGAAAAGCGTGAAATTAGAAAAAGGAGGGCAAGTAAGGAATGGGGGGGGGGGGGGGGGGGCAGGGGCGTGAGGTGGTGAAATGTCTAAATACGTATTTATGTATTTATATTTGTATGTATAGTTATTATGCTTAATGTAATATACTATGGAAGTAGTCGTGTAACGCAGTAAATCGGAAGAGTATATTAATGAGAAAATAAAATGGGATAAAAGAAGGGGATGGGGGTGATAGTATGCGATTTAGTGTGTGAGTGTGAACCTTAGCGAATGTGTAAGTATGTGATTAAGTGAGTGACAGAGCGAATGTACGAGAGCGACAGAAATCAAGTGCTTATTCACAGTCTACTACCCACGTACTTTACTATCTACATACCTCTACTAAAAAATGAGGTGTTCTCTCAAATAAAAAATATGAAAAAGTCACGTAATTGAATCATGTAACTTATCTACATAGAAAATTAATGGAATTCTGATTTAAAGCGATTGTAAATTTTACAGTTTTGAAGTTTGCTATCTACAATTGTATTTTTTAATAGATTCACGGACAATATGATTTTTTATTTAAAATATATTAGATAATAAATTAAATGAGAAAATGTGTTAAATTTTCATGCGATTTTTTACATTATTTTACAATTGAAAATCATTTTCATTTTTTAAGTGAGGACCGTTTGATTTACATATTTGGATATAAAATCATCATTTATTATTTTTTTCTTAAGAATATTTTTTAATACTTCAGTTAAAACTACATAACACGATTAGCAATCATCTACTTTATATTATAAGAAATGCGTATAAAAATATTGTGTATAAAAGATATATTAATATCTATTTCCTGTATTTCATATAGACGTAGGGACGGCGGATATAAAATTGTGGCGCCTGAGATGTCCAGTACAGGGATAAGCTTAATAAGGAAAGGATCCCAAAGTAAAACTAAGTTTCTAAGAGACGAACATGGGAACCTCATAATGGATACAGATGGCCTACTAAATAGGTAGAAAAATTATTTTGACGAGCTCCTAAACGTACATGAACAACAAACCACTTTAAACTATAACGAAATTCACACTGCTGAACCACAAATTGAGCGCCTAGACTACATGAGGTCTGCAAGGTAATCAACAATTTAAAAAACAATATAGCCCCTGGATTAGATCATTTATGGGTCAAATTATTTAAATAGGGAGGGGAACCACTTAAAAAAATAATTCATAATTTTATTTGCACCATATGGAGAAAAGAAACAATGCCCAAAGAATGGACATACCTAATCATAGTTCCAATACACAAAAGAAGGAGATAAAACAAACTGTAATAACTATATGTAGAGGCATTTCTCTTATCTGTACATGCTACGAAATTCTCTTTAATGTACTGTAGATAGACTCACTCCTCTCGCGGAGGAAATCCTCGGGGATTATCAGTGTGGATTTCGAAGAAACAAGTCAACAAGCGACCAGATGTTCACGGTTAGACAGATCCTCGATAGGAAATGGGATTTTATGAAAGTGTATGACCCAATAATAAGATGTAAAATGTTTCACGTCTTAGTACTGCTAGGGGTATCAAAAAGTTGGTCAATTTAATTAGAATGTACCTAGATAACAGTCGGGGCACGGTCAGGCCGAAATAGCTGGGAACGGGTTCACCCTCGGATACTTTGATCCTACTCCAGATCGCTGAGGCCCAGCCTTCGTTATCCCGGTCTCGGAAAACACGGACGGACCAGGTCACGCCCGGAGCAAGTGGAGTTCCGATCCCTCTGCCCAATACGTACTTCCTCATCAGGGTCCGAAGCGACCGGCATCCGATCCCGCGCCGGAACTAACCGCCTCAGCAGAGCTAGGCTAACATCAGCCCTTCACCCAGCGTGTTCCGGCGCGAGAACAATCGGGTCGGGTGGTTTGCTATGCATCTACCTCACGACTAGCGTACCGCCCGAGAGGAGATATTTGAGTATTTTGTTGAGTGTAGTGCATGTGGTACGTGTAGGGTAACGATTGTATGAGTAAATGTGTGTAGAGTGTGTTCGGTTACCATTTAATCACCTTCTGACTTCCAGGCGAACTGGCAAGTCATCCGGCTACAAGCGCTACCGGTAGGACCGCTGCGCTTTCTTATGCTAGGAAGTTTATGCCTCGGCTATGCATCAACCCAGGCAACCATGGAGGGAATAATAATAAAAAAATAATAATAACAATAATAGTAATATATAGGTATATTGTATATATAGGCGCCGGTCCCAGACGACTTATCGATAAGCGGTTTAAAACGGAGGGCAGCACAGCTCCGGATGTAATGGTCTAGAACAATAAACCAAACGTTGACAAAATGGCGGCTGTTAGCAAAAAATTATGATTTTTTCAGAAAAAAGAACTTTTAGTTAACAGGTGCTCTAATGTGATTACGTACTGTCCTATATAAATATATTTGAAGATACACATTGACAGATAATTGTATATAATTGCAAGTGCAATCACATATAATTATATGGAAGTATATGTAAACCATTTTTTGCTGAGGGCCATAAAATGTTATGTTTAATTTCTTATTTAAATTGTATCTGTTGCCTTAAATACAATGAGATGAAAGTGTTAAATATAATTTTATTGGAGAAACCCATTTTTTTACAAAGTAAATAATAAAACTACAAAACCTGTAATAGGGTCCCGTGAGCGACAAAGTACGAAGGACGAGAGATGCGAAAAGAAAGAAAACAGTGTCGCTTAGTTCACGTGGTGACGCGAGGGAAGCGGGAAGTAGAATACGGACGTCACTGGTGTGGATGACCAATCGGCAAGTTCCTAGACTCGAGAGATCAATAAATGCCGCAGCAAGACGCTATTGGAGGAAATCGGATAAAAAAAGAGTAACGATATAATTGCACTTTTGCTTGTCTCCGCGGACCGCCGACGCCACCGCCGGTAAGCTTTTGCAGCTCGGTAAGCGACGACGCGTCCGCCCCGTTCCTGCCGACTGCGGACCACAATCTTGCTCTTTACGGCTTCCACGATTCCGTCCACATACAAACCTCGAACATACGTACGGAATTAAGTGCGCGCGCGAGGCTGGCAAACTCTATTGCCTCCCTTCCACATGCGCGCAAGTGCGCGAATCGAATTATCGAATTACTTAATGTCAAAACTTGCCAGATACGTTGCCCTACTCACCTACTGTTATTTTATAATTTCTCCGGAAAGGCTACTTTACTCAAAATTCAATGTCAGGTTGATAACTTTTCTTCTTTTACCAATACCTTATGTACTTGCAAATGTATATTTTTTTTATGTATTATTAATCCTTGATTTTACTTTTTACTAGAGGTCTCTGAGATCTCTACGATTTAATTCTAATATTGACATTTTTATTTGAAATACAATGATAATTTTTTTATTGTAGGTAGCTTTGTGATGGTAATAATAAGTTTTCAGTGATCTATTAATTTTTTGATTTTAGTTTTCGTGTTTTTTAGCATGCTAGAAATAATAACATTAATTCGGTGCAAATTAGTCTTGAAGAAATACGACCGATCTACGTTACCTGTCGATAAATATATTAATTTCATTTTCAGGACCGCTTTATTTATGACAAATGAGGAGCGGAGCACCAGAATTGTTATCAAAATTAGAAATTAGCATAATCAAGTAATTTAGCTAATTTTCGATCATGAAATTATGCACCTAGCAAAGTTTCCCGCTGTTTGCGCGTCCAGAATATACTATAATTTATATCCCGGTTAAAAAAGATTTTATATATAATCATATATAATCGTATATACATTATATGATCTTATTTTTGTATGATCATATATAATCATGTATAATAATGTACGATCATATATGAACATATGCACATATCCGAATTTTGGTTGCATAATATATGATAATATATGATCTTAAATTACCATATATGGATGATATATAAAAATACTAATTATTGGTTAAATTAAGTTAGTCCCTCAGTTTGAGTGTTTTCATCCACATGATACATCCTAAGTAGGCAACTATAACTATAATAACTATCATCTGAGCACGAAAATTCCACTAAAAAATTTACGTATGATATATGATCATATATGCGCATATCCAAATTTAGGTTACATATGATCGTATATGAACATATTTGATTCGTTTTTAGCCAGAACAATCTCTATAAAACGACCTTAAAGAGTTAAAACTTCAGAAAGTATGCTCCTCTGATCATTGTTATCATATATAATCATATCTGATCATATGTTATCATGAATGCTCATTTATAATCATATCTAATCATATTTATATTTTTATTAGTCTGGTTTTCACGAGCTCGAGAGATCATTACCGCAGCAACACAAGCATGCTAGATGTCATAGCTTACCTGGAGTAGTCCCAGTTCAGGAGTCCGAGTTGGGGACTACTTTTCTCGGGTCTGTTGTACCCAGTAGGAAATCACAGTAGTGCTTGAGCTGCTGTTTCTTGATGAGTGTTGTATATTCTGCTATGTAAGAGTATATCTATATATATCGCCGAGAGTCAACTCCACGTCTCACTATAAATGCGCCCTTAGAATGCATTGCAATGGTAGGGTCACCAGTTCCACGCTATTCCCGGACGACTATCAGTCCGTCGTCCGGAAGGTTTTTCTCGTGTTGCGTTGTGTTTGTGTTTTAGTGTAGATACTTATATTGACATACTTCGGATAGGCACATACATGATCATAATGATTATATATTATTATATATGGGTCAAAATAATACAATTGTTGTAAAGTGCGCAAACGGGGTCGCCTAAACAAGCTACCGATTTTTTATATGAGAATACAAATCATAAGAAGCTCTCAAGAAATTTTTCAGTCCCTAAGGTCCCCTATGCGACCTAGTACATTATTTTATTGTCAAAATAGACCAAAATAGGCTATTTTTAACCACATATAAAAAATTCCGTGAAGCTCCCATCTTTACTAACTTGAACGTGCCAAAGAAGAAGATTTATTCGTCTTTGTACGAACTTTAAGAAAAAAATAATTAGACCCCCTTAGCAGCTCAATGAGTCCTCTATATCTAAGTAAATGGAAACCTGAAATTTTGTGTCTTTAGGTTATGTTTGATTGCTTCCCACTTTACGCAATCGATACGATTTGAATTCTTCGACGTCTCTAAATTTTCGTATTCAAAAGTTTTTGAATTTATTTTTTGATACTTTCAAGTTCATTACGTATAACCAAAGATACAATATCTGGAAGATAAATACATTTTCATAAATCGCCAATAACACTTCAATTGGCACCCCTGTAACTTTTTTCTAGCAATTTATTTTGAGTTCTTACTTTCAGGAAATATAGTTCAAATCCGTTAGACAACAATACATACAATTCGATTTAGATTATTGAACTTATAGCATGACTGTGAATTATTGTTCTATCTTGCTTTTTCCACCTAAAGTAAACGTCTAACTATTAAAATCTGACGAAATTTACGTGCCTCCTTATATATTACGGACAATTATGTATATGTTGTGACGTGAATTCCGCGTCCCAATGTTATTAAAACACGGGTAGTCAATCACGACCGAATCACTCGTCACCAGAGCCAAACATTTTTATTAAATTGTTATTGTTATTAATGGGGAGGCATTATTATGGTTATTTGTTGAGGATAAGAAGTGTCGCGACCGAGGAAAACCACAGACCGTCACACACACGCACACATCCACAACAACGGCACCAGCTGAGCGCACCGCAGAGACGACTGGTAGGAGCGAGTAACGACGACGAGCCTATAGACACGCACACGGCACCTACACCATCGCACGCTGTACGCGCGACTATCTCTCTCTCTCTCTCGCTTGCTCTTTCTCCCTCGCCTCTCGAGGACGATAAGCCATTGCCCGCACACACACACGCGTGCATGAACCGTCCTCTCTCCCAATGCACGCAGACGCGGGAGGAGAGAGGATTCACAGTAGCAGCGGCAGCTTCCTCGAGGCACACTACATCGGCTGTAGCCGTGAGAGAGAGAGAGAGAGAGAGAGAGAGAGAGATAGAGAGAGATAGAGAGAGAGAGAGAGAGAGATACCGACGCGGCTGTCGACAACATGGGAGAGCTAGCAGCAGCCGCGCCGCGAGCCGCCTGAAGCTGCCGGTTTACCGAAAGCACCCGATATAGATATACACGCCGGGTTGCCGTGCGTATATATTTAGCAATTCATATTGCCCGCGATTCGCAGGCAGGGCAGCAATCGCGGAGCGGACCAATGACCGACTCAATAGCGACTCAAATTTCCGCAGACTTAGCCTTGATTTTCGCATTTAAGGAAAATCGAGGCCAATCAACGAGAAGATAAGGGCGGAAGCAACAAGTGTATGGGCTGAAGGTAGGCAAAAAGAAGAGCCGAAATTTGGAAGTGATTTTCGCCCTCTCCGATCTTGGGCATTGACTGCCCGCCCGTTGTAGCCTGCAGACGTACATCGCGCACAACTCTTACGATTTGCAAGACCGTGAAATTATAATCAACTAGTAGCTAAAGTTTGTAGTGGGTAGTTTTGGCGATAGTTAGAAACGGGGAGTGCAAATTGTATCTTTCAGAAATTGCCCTGGGTCAAGGACATTGTCAAAGTTATGGCCAGTTAAGTACAAGGTCAGTGGTAAACCGGGCAGTTAAGCAAGGTCAAAGGTGACCCAGCCAGTAAAGGCAAGGCAAAGGTAACCCGACCAGTTAAGGCAAGGTTGGAGGTGACCCGGCCAGTGAAGGCAAGGTCGGATGTTACCCGGTCAGTGAAAGGCAAGGTTGAAGGTTACCCCGGCCAGTGAAAGACAAGGTTGGAGGTTACCCGGTCATTGAAGGCAAGGTCGGAGGTTACCCGGTCAGTGAAGGCAAGGTCGGATGTGGCCCGGCCATTTAAGGCAAGATCGGTGGTAACCCGGTCAGTGAAGGCAAGGTCGGAGGTGGCCCGGCCATTTAAGGCAAGATCGGAGGTGAACCAGCCATTTAAGGCAAGATTCGGAGGTGACTCGGCCATTTAAGGCAAGATCGGAGGTGACCCGGCCAGTGAAAGCAAATTCGGAGGTTACCCGGGCCAGTGAAGGCAAGATCGAAGTTTACACGGCCAGTTAAAAATACTGAGAAAAATTTCACGTTCATATGTGTATTCATTCATATCATCCAAATGTTTCAATCACGATTTACTGAAGAAGATGCTCAAAAGTTGCACCATTCACTTGTTGACAGTATTCTATTCTTCTTTCAAAGTTTCTAATAGTATTTAGTAATACTTGACGTGGAATACTTAAGCAGATTTGTGTAATCCTTTGAATCATGTCAGCTCTTGTAGTTGGCCTGTTACTGTACATTTGATTTTTTAGGTAGCCCCATAAATAAAAATCTGGAGATGTCAGATCTGGAGATCTTGGAGGCCATTCTACGGGACCTCCTCGACCAATCCATCGATTGTTGAACCTTTCATTAAGAAATTCTCTTACAATTCTGGCATAATGTGGTGGAGCGCCATCTTGTTGTAAACACATTCTGGCCCTCGTATGGAGATCAACGTTTTCTAGAAAAAGTGGCAGCTCCTCTCTGAGCAACTGTAAATAAGTATGTTGAGTTACGTTACCTGCAAAAAAATAGGGTCCAATTAGATATCCGTTAACAATACCACACCATACCGTTACACTCCAGCGATGCTGATGATCAACTTCTTGCATCCAATGAGGATTAACTGGCGACCAGTAGTGACAATTATATCGATTCAACATACCAGTACTCTCAAATGTAGCCTCGTCGCTAAACAGAACATTGATGAAGAAATTTTCATCATCAGTAATTTGTTGTATTGCCCATTGGCAAAATGTTATTCTCCGTCGTTGATCTTCCTCAGATAAAGCTTGATTTAGAGTAATGTGGTAAGGATGGTAATGCGCATATCGTAAGTATCTACTGGCCGTAGATCTTGGAATACCCATTGTTAACTCGATTTCGCGTAAACTGACATGAACATTTAAATGTACCATAGCTAGTATAGCAAGAAAGCGAGGATTATTTTCATAATCGTGTTCATTCAGTGTCCTCTTTCTTCGAAGGAAGTTTCCTTGTAGATCGCGCAGTTCAATATCACGCATAACCGTATGATCAGGATGTTGTCGTTGAGGGAATCGAACACGATACAATCGGCTTGCCTCTCGATAGTTTCGTCGACATTCTCCTAAAATAAGAAGAATGTCAACTATTTCATTAGCAGTATAGTCAGGCATTCTTTTTGGGTTGTAAATGCAATTGTTTATCGGAACCGTTATTTACGATCAGAAATATGTACAAGAAACGATCGCAAAACAAGTTTAGATGGATAAGCACATTTGCAGCGGACCAGAAAAGAAATAAGATGTTATTATACTATACAATTTTTTAAAACGAAAAAGTTTCATTTTCTTTGACAGTATCAGTGTGCTCAATTTGAAAACTATTTGACGTAAACACTAATAATTATTGATTATTACTCGCCAATGCTGAATACTCCCGGTGACTGTTACTTACAAATGGTCAGTACTTATTAACTCGTGTTATTATCTGATATAAGTGGTTAACTGGGGTAAGTACTGATAATAGTTGCTTAGTGGTTGTCAATCCTACTTAAGACTGATCATTTTTTGTTAAAAGGGGTCATTCGTGATAACCTCCTGTCATACCCAAACAAATTCTAATCTGTTACTGTTTGAAAAAATCACGATTTACCTACAATTCTGAACGAAAATGAAATTTAACCTTCAAATGCATTCCTACATGGATAGAGCGGAAAATTTTACGTTCAAATATGAGCTTGTGACAAACTCATGGTCAAAATCCAAATCAATCAACGCATGTAAGCAAATCGATAGAAAGAAAGAATCCGTATGCGGATTTCTCCGACATCAATGTGGGATAGAGAGGATGGTAACTTCCCCGAGAATTTTGATCCCAAAGTCAAACAGTAAGGTCATTTCAAGGTCAACTAGTATTTTTTCATAAAAATTCAGATTTTTAATCAAGAATATGGAGAGCAGGTAACAATTCCAACAGTGTCATGCAGGTGTGAGGGTTAATTACATAACATGACCAGCACCAACTTGGCGTAACCTTCAATTACCTCAATGACCAACGCTATACGTCAATGTCTCTCAATTACTAAAAATAACTAATTATACTCAATCACTTAAAATGCCCTTTATATTGCCTAAACTTGCCGGAAACTGACCATAAATTTGACCATAACCTTGATTCAGTCATATCAGAATGTAAAATCTTCCGGTTTCTCTATTTACGAGGTCAAAAGTGGGGCTTCCCGTTTGAAAAAATCGATTGAACCTTCAAATGAAATCATCTTTGAACTCAAGGTCATGATCAAAGTCACAGTTTGCCTCTCCGAACCCTATAACTTCTGTATTTAACATTTTTTCTCGTATGAGTAATTATCGAAATGTTTCACCATGACCATGACCTTGACAGTGACCTTGACCCAAGGTCATATATCAGAATGTAAAATTTTCGGTTTTTCTATTGACGTCAAAAGTAGGGCTTCCCGTTTAAAAAAATCGATTTGACCTTGAAATGACATCATTCTTGACCTCAAGGTCATGGTCAAGGTCACAATCTGTTTACCCCTCCGAACTCTATAACTGTATTTTACACCTTTTTTCTTTCAAGTGATTATCGAAAAGTTCTGATGCGTTGATTGATTTGGATTTGACCATGACCACGACCTTGATCATGATCTTGACCCAAGGACATATCTGAACGTAAATTTTTCAGCTCTTTCCATTTACGAGGTCAAAATTAGTAGTTCCTATTTGAAATAATAGATTTGACCTGCAAATGACCTTGATCCTTGAACTCAAGGTCATGACCAAGGCTACTATCAGTTGGGCCCTTCTGAACCCCACAGCTTTTGTCTTTAAAGTTTTTTTCCATCTCCCTTAGTTTTAGAGATATTTACTTGTTGGTTTTAAAATGGGACACACTGTATATATATATCTCTGAACCTGAAATATATACCTTCTGAACCCTACAGCTTTTGTCTTTAAAGTTTTTTCCCATCTCCCTTAGTTTTAGAGATATTTACTTATTGGTTTTAAAATGGGACACACTGTATATATATATACATGGGACGAAACGTGTCAACCGGATCAGAGCTACGACCAAAATTAGGAACAAAAACATTCAATCGAGGGCTCATTTCAAAGCTTAGAGTCTCTACTTTCGAATGCCGAGTGCGGCTTTGAGAAATTCAAAATGGCTGCTCTAATATGGCAGCTGCAAGCTGGAGCTGAACGAAGTTTCAACAGACGTGGTAGGTTGACAAAATTCAACATGGTGGATCCAATATGGCAGTCTAAAATTGAACATGGAAGCCAAATTTTCTAAAACCAATAGATTTTTACCAAATTTGGTATATGGGGGTTTTCGGGATCGACGATTACGAATTTCAGGTCGGATTAACAAAATTCAATATAGCGGACGTATTTTCTGAAAATCAACTGATTTGCACGAATTTTGGTATACGGAGGCTTTTGGAATTAGATTGGCTTTTGGATCAGGAGTTTGAGGTCAGATTTACCAGTTCAAGATGACGAACTGAAGATGACGGACTGAAATTCTGATAATCAATCGATGTTCAACGAATTTGCTATTGGAAAGGTTTTAAGTTGCTAATTACAAATTTAAGATTGAAATTCCAAAATTCTCAAATTCAATGTGGCAAATCTGGAATAGACGATCGAATATGGCGGCGATATTTTTGCAAATCGACCAATTGACACTACATTCGATGTAAGGGGGTTTTGACAGTCACTGACGATAAATTTGTGATAAGAACTTTGAAATAGTTACAGTCTAGGCTTCTTTGTTACTCAAAATGCAATTAGCTCAATAGTTTAGAAATTTTATCAAATACCAAATCATATGTGCAGTGAAAATTATTTTTATGATCACTGTTTCTTTTCAACTTTTGAGATATTAATATTGCATAAAACTAGCATCTTTTGCATTAGAAAACCTTTTAATTTGAAGTTTATTTTCAGCAGGTGGGTTAGGAAATTGGTTATTGAGCTTTCGTAAGATTTTTCGATGATCTTCCATGGTATAATGAAAAACTGTATGTTTTGGAATCTTGACTTTGCCCAATTGAAGAGTGAAACTGAATTAAAAATTGCATCATTTGGATGAGCTTGTAAGCTGTAACGAGTCGCTGCAGATTTCAGGCATGCTCCAATCCATCACATGCACATTTACTATGCGCAGTAGCATTAAAGTGCCACTCTGCGTCAATACCAAAATCACGCTTATGATGCATTAAAAAGTTCATTTGAGTCCTATTCTTGAAATGTTGTTTAGCGCCATCGGATGCGTAATAATTTTTTTTACTTTTGGACATAAATTTTTTATAACTGGTATGACCTTTTCTTGCATCAAATGGACAGTTGCTGCATCATGTTTAGTACACTCTGAGAGAAATATTATGGTGTAATCTTTTATTTCACTTTCAGATCGATAGTAAAATACTACAGGAAATAATGTACACTGATCGTTATTGTAGTGGAATGCCTGTACTGCATCCTGCATTACATAAGCAAAATTTTCTGAAAAATCAGCGTATACCATCTTCACGTAAATTTTCCTTTTTATTGAATAAAAATTCAGTTTGAGCCTTTGCTATGAAATTATGAGGGATGAGTAATATCAAACGTTTGCCCCATTCTTCAACAAAATCATCTGTGAAAAGACATTATTGCACAAGAGTGCATCTATCTGTAGATTCCCACGTACTAAAAATACGAAAATTCTTCCATTCTAGGACACTTTGGACAGTTCATCAAAAAGCAATCAGAAGTATTCTTCCTACATAAATTGTTTTTTATGCAATCTTTATAGTCATTTAATTCTATTTTTGAACCTTTTGTTAGCTTCTTTAAGTTTATAGCATTGATCATTGTTTTTATATTTAGGTGAACTGTGCAAACACAGAAGCTGTGCGTTCCTGAACTTCTAGAAATAACCCACCATTTAGGCCGCAACTCACCAAATTTTGTTAATCCAATTTTGTGCATTGGATACTTTTCCTTAAACATTCTGTGCAACACCTTAATATCATAGAGAAGTAAATGTTTTACCTTCATAACTCTTTGACCTTCGATTTTGACTGTGACAGTATCTTTTTTGTTAGGCATTAGCCGACTATTTTCTTCAGATTCTTAAAATTCAATTATTTTTCAGACTACTTGTTCGTCCAGATTCTTACCTTTCTTAAAAGTAGGAGTAGCTAATACACCACAGATTTTCTCAGAGCCTTAGATTCAAGTGCCAACCTATAAGAACAACCAAATTCTTGTGCAATTTCACGAACAGTCCAACACTCTGGTGCGATTGTAAGTATGGTCTTTCGCATCGAACTATTCTCAGGTAAACTATTAAATTTTTCCTTCAATCCATTCAAAAGTTCCTCAAGAGCATCCTCTCTAGATAATCGAGCTTTTTTCATAGGTGATTCATGGTCGACTTCAGAATCAATAACACTACTATCAAGAGACTCTTTTTCAGGCGCATCTTCTAAATAATTAGAATTAGCAGCATTACTAGTATGTGATTCATTTGTATATGACTTAGAGACAGATCTTCTACAACTTTGGCATATTTTGGAATTTTCATGTAAGTTTGGAAAAACACTCAATAAATTTTTGGAAATATTCCTTAAGTCTTTGCCAACGTAACTTTTTACACTTAATGGATTACAACACCTTTTTGAATGTAACTTCTGCGTGTCTTTTTGATTGTAAGTATTACTCGCCATTTTCGAGGGAAAGACAGTTGCTGATTCTTCTCCGAGATTATAAGAATGTGCCGTAATAGAAATGGACGTACTGTTTGATAACCAACTGATTTGCTCCAAATTTGGTATATAAAGGTTTTTGTAGTCACTGATTATGAATCCGAAGTCGAATTTGCGAATTTCAATATGGTGACGAATCTTTAATTTGCTCCATTACATTTGGCCCGACATGTTTGATTTTGAAAATCGAACTGCAGATTCGTAATCTTCGACACCAAAGTCCACATATACCATTTTTCTGCAAATCTGACGTTTTTGAGAAAATACGTCCGCTATCTTGAATCCGCCATATTGAATTTTGTTAATCCGACCTGAAATTTGTAATCGCCGATCCCAAAAACCCCATAATTTGGTACAAATTGATTGGTTTTAGGAAATTTGGCTTCCATGTTCAATTTTAGACCACCATATTGGATCCGCTATGTTGAATCTTGTTAACCTACCACGTCTGCTTTGTAGGAGATTCATCAGCTATTATTAGAAAAAGTGGCAGCTCCTCTCTGAGCAACTGTAAATAAGTATGTTGAGTTACGTTACCTGCAAAAAAATAGGGTCCAATTAGATATCCGTTAACAATACCACACCATACCGTTACACTCCAGCGATGCTGATGATCAACTTCTTGCATCCAATGAGGATTAACTGGCGACCAGTAGTGACAATTATATCGATTCAACATACCAGTACTCTCAAATGTAGCCTCGTCGCTAAACAGAACATTGATGAAGAAATTTTCATCATCAGTAATTTGTTGTATTGCCCATTGGCAAAATGTTATTCTCCGTCGTTGATCTTCCTCAGATAAAGCTTGATTTAGAGTAATGTGGTAAGGATGGTAATGCGCATATCGTAAGTATCTACTGGCCGTAGATCTTGGAATACCCATTGTTAACTCGATTTCGCGTAAACTGACATGAACATTTAAATGTACCATAGCTAGTATAGCAAGAAAGCGAGGATTATTTTCATAATCGTGTTCATTCAGTGTCCTCTTTCTTCGAAGGAAGTTTCCTTGTAGATCGCGCAGTTCAATATCACGTATAACCGTATGATCATAATTTGGTACAAATTGATTGGTTTTAGGAAATTTGGCTTCCATGTTCAATTTTAGACCACCATATTGGATCCGCTATGTTGAATCTTGTTAACCTACCACGTCTGCTTTGTAGGAGATTCATCAGCTATTATTAGAGCCAAAGAACGACCCGATTGGTTGCGAAGAATTATTTTTACAATCTTTTTACTAGAATCTTCGTTCAGCTCCAGCTTGCGGCCGCTATATTGGAGCAGCCATTTTGAATTTCTCAAAGGCGCACTTGGCATTCGAAAGTAGAGACTCTAAGCTTTGAAATGAGCCCTCGATTGAATTTTTTGGTTGCTCCTAATTTTGGTTGTAGCTATCATCCGGTTGACGCGTTCCGTCCCATATATATATATATATATATATATATATATATATATATACAGTGTGTCCCATTTTAAAACCAACAAGTAAATATCTCTAAAACTAAGGGAGATGGGAAAAAACTTTAAAGACAAGTGTATAATATTTTGACTAAAGATAAACATTCAGATGACAAATAAACAGTTTTGTATTAGGGACTATAAAAATATTAAAGAAATATAAACATTATGCGAATAAAAGCTTGATACATATAACCGCCAATTGATCCTATGTCGCTTTTATTATTTCATATAACTCTCAGCACTTGCACTTCTCTAACAATGCTTTTTCACACTGTAAAGTTATTATTCAACAATAAACAAACACTAATATAAAATACATTAGACCAGATATTTGATAATTTTCAATCAGGCATCGCAAACACAACTTTTGGGGTTTCAAATATTTCCACAAATCTAAAATTTTTTTTTAATTAATAAACGACAAAATTATGTTTCTAAAATAATATTATTAACAAAATTATTTCATTTAAATATGACTCTATAGTCCTTTTTCAATAAAATTTTTTTAATAGAGGTGTTAAAAAAATTATTCACTAAGGATCAATTTAAGGATAATATTTCCTTAGTGAATAATTATTTTAATATCTCTATTAAAAAACTTATTTTATTTTTGAACGTACAAAAACGTATATATATTTTATACAATTTTCTACGTTTATATACATTATCAAAATTGGATTATTACAAATGATATTATTTTTATATTAAAGTAAAAATCTGTAGAAAAATGTAAGAAAATGTATGATAATGTATATATTTATAAGCAAAAGTAATGAAATGTATAAAAATGTATATACAGCAATTATAAAAATTTGAACCATATGTAAATATATATATATATATATATATTATATATATCTCCCAATATTATATAGTTGTTCGTAAATATTATAAGATTTACGCCCTCCTCGATCCTCCTCGCCCCTCCTTGCCCCTCCGCGCTCCTCATTTTGCCCTCCTCATTCTCCTCCTCAAAAGAAGGTAATATCGTTTCAAAAAATACGTTATTTTAATCTTCTTTTTTGCCCTCCTCGCCCCTCCTCGCCCCTCCTCTTTGTATCTTATATTACTACGTCAGTACTGGTAAGTTATTATGTTTTTCCGCCGATTATTCGGAAACTACTGAACCGATTTTGATAATATTTTTTGAATGAAAGCGAATGATCCCATTGTGGTCCCATTATATTACTGAGCTAGTATGGAGCCAGTACTACGTCAGTACTGGCGATTTGTTATGTTCTTCTGCAGATTATTCGGAAACTACTGAACCGATTTTTATAATATTTTTTTAATATAAGATAATTATCCCATGTTGGTTCCATTATATAACTGGGCCAGTATGGAGCCTGTACTACGTCAGTACTGGCTTTTTCATTTTATGCTTCACAAAGGATGTTTTTTTCTAGGATTACAAAGCTTCCTGTAGGAGGAAGCAGTATTAAATAAATTAATATTGATTTAAGGTGGTTCTATAGTAAAATTAGACGAAAAACTCGATTTTTTAATTTCATTTTCTGATACTTTGTACATTTTTAGATCAGAAAAAAAGTTTTTTTCAGACGTATCCTTTGTTGATCGACCTATATTATAATATAAACTCAGCCCTTTCAACTAAAAAGTCTCAAATAAAAAAAAATTTCTGAAGAAAAAGAACCAACTTTGAAAAATGCATGAAAAAGTATGAAAAAAATGTACTAAAAAGTGTGAAATAATTCGCAAAAATGTTCTCGAAGTCGGCGTCGAATTACAAATTGACATATAACGCCACAGACCATATTGTGGATCAGTGCCTCTATTGAGAATCATTTACTTCTAAATAGACATTATAAAAGTTTTGCGTTACTTCTTTAATTATTTTGATACATAAGAATAAGTGCTTTCAAAATAATAATAAAAGTAACGCAAAACTTTCACAATATAGTTTTAACATAAACTGATTCACAATAGAGGCACTGATCCACAATAGAGTCTGTGACCCTGGTAGAAACGTCCCCCATATGTTCGCCAGATTTTACTCTATTTTATAGGGAATGGCCAATTTCTGCTTAAAAGTCTGGCCAGAAACCCCGCTACCTGTTGACGTTTTCTAGTCAGAAACCTGACCAACTTATGGTTAATGAATAAATAAATAAAAAATGACGTTTAACGAATTTTTATAAGTTAATAATGATTATTATGTCATGGATTAATAGCTTATTGTTAATAGAATGCTAAGATATATTTGGGATAGATTCGAAATAAAAACTAAAAATTTATTTCATTAAAAGTTTTTTTAAGGTTAGAGTTTTATAATTAAATAAAACATAAAAAAATCTAATAAATAATCGAATAAAAATTTGCATGCTGTTTTAACGTAGAAGAATTATAATGGGATTTACATTTTCAATCATTTTTTAGGGTTATGTAAGCTATTTAGATTTTCTATAAATTTCCGGTCAGATTCTGGTTTATTTCTGGCGAACTATTAGGAAACGGATCTGCCCAATAGATCGTGAACCGACCATCTAATATGTTCAATTTTCTACCAGGGGACAGTAGTATCTTGCTCAAGAATATAATTTATAAATAATATTGAAATGGGTCCAATTTCGTTAAATCTGGAACGAAATATATGTCCCACTATCGTACGATATCCCACTTAAAGTTAATAACTCGTAATCGAAAGCACTGGTTTGAGAGAAAATTCTTTTAAAAAGAACTTCTAATGCAACAATCTTCTTCAAATGATAGTCATCGGCTAAACTATCACATATAATTCAAATAATACTGTTACAATTGTAACTGCTGGCACGAGCTTTTATGTATTATCCCCGGGATAATCTTAATGTGCTTAGGCTATTACCACCTAGCGGCGGTACGCAAACTACTCTATCTAGCAATTAGTCAAGAATAAGATTCCTAATGAAACAAAAGGTGCTTTCAAAGTGGCTGTTTTAGAAAGAGATTTGGGCAGTTGAAATTGGAACGTGAGTAAATATTGTTTGCTTGGTCTCGACTATAGTTCTCTTTTCTTCAGTGTTTAAACTTATTTTCGATTCTTGTACGTAAGATAGCGTACAGTGTTTGAATGTTTCAGAGCTTTTTTTTCTCACAAATTAAGACTTTGATAGCATTCTTTCTGCTGTTGGAGGATATTTTCTTTCTCAACATACAAACTTTCCTGTTATTTTCGAATTCGTCTTTTCTGTTGAAGCAAGTATGTGACTCTTCAACGATCTTCTCATTATCACAAGTTTTAGCGAGTTTTTCAGTTTTAAAACTTTAATGTCAACATTGATGTTATCTTCAATAGAATTAGCTCCCCACAATATTTCTCTTTCTTTTGCAACGTGGCCCTAGTGGAAACATTGTATTTGCCTAATGTAGTTAGGATTTTGCCTGAACTTTGACAAAATTTGTTGAAAGTAGCTGATTTGAATAAGTTGGCAAATATTAGCAAAATTTGGCCAAAAATAGCAAATTATTCCCAGATGTAGCAAGGTTTGGCAAAAATTTGCTTCTCAAAATAAATGTCATTTCTGACCACTGTTTTCAGACTTGACAAAATCGGACAATATAAGACAAATTATGGATAAATTTGGCGAAATGTAGCGAATTATCACAAACTGTGACAGGTTGGCATTTAAACAAGTTTTTACGAAAAATTATTTTCCTGACCTAGTCTCAGAATATGGCACTGTTTAGCAAAATCAGGCAAAATCAGGTGTATTCCAAATAAGTAAGGCAAAACACAGCAAGTTATCATAAGACGTAGCAAAGTTTGGCAAACAAAGCTTTCCAGAAAAATTCTTTTTCTCTCTAGTCTCCGAATACGGCACTGTTTACCGAAATTTGTCGAAATTGAATGGATTTTGCTACATCTGGTTTGATCTGTCCCCATTTTGCTATATTTTGCTAGAACTTGCAAGTGTTCGAATCGACAAAATTAGGCAGCTTGATTGAAAAGTATACCAATGTTATCAAGGTTTGGCAAATTTTTGCACAATTTATCCAACTTTTTGGCAGTAAAAATATTTCCACTGGCGTTACTTTTTATGTTGTTTTTGTTGTAATCAACATTTCTTTTGCTGTGACCCGTACCCGAAGGTGCATTTTCTTTTATTTTTGCATTTTCTTTGCATATTGTCAACACGCTATTTTTGCTATATTATTAGACTGCTTTTTTACGGGTTATACGAATTCTCGTCTTTTTTGTTGAAACAAGTGCTCTCAAGAGATATGCGCTTTAGTTCTAAGCTTCTTCCGTCAGATAAGGTTCGCTTATAAAAAAGAGCGTGTCGAAGAGTTGATTTGCTCGAACAAGGGAGCTTTTTCAAAAGAATTTTTTGGATAAAAGTGCGACTTCTTTCAAAAAAAGCACATGACCGCTCAACGGAACTCATTTGAAAAGGGCACGCGGCATCGTACTTTCCAAGTTTCGGAATTGCAGCTTAACGTAGCAACGCCTAAAAATACAAAGATTCATGGTACGATGTAATTTTTTAAACTAAGTACTTTCCGAGTTGATGAGTGAGTTAATTTTCGAAATTTTTTCTCTTGAAGACTACGAATTACTTCCATCACTTTAATGAAAAATTCTTTCGTGGTTTAAGGGAAGAAGATGCCGATATTTTACCGAAAACATTTTCTTATCGAGTTCAAAGGAACTCCAACGATGATCACCAGAGGAATTTTTGCTTGTGCGAAAAAAGTAAATTTTCATGTGAAACATCCTGAGCTTTATTTAACAAGCTTCACTGCTAGAACTATATAGTTGAGGGAAAACTCAGCTTCAAGAACTAAATTTTTCAATTTGTCACATAGCGATTGATGATATGTTTCTTCTCAAAACTTAAAAAGAAATAATAATAACGATTAATTTCCAGTCTTTTTACTGCAAATCGTCCCTGTGGTCGAAATGAGCTTAATATAAAAAGTTTTCTGCGTTGGCTTAATCAATCATTATTGTTGATCTTCTTCCTATTATTTTGTACACCTTTGCAAAGGCAAATACAGTGGGCAAAGTAATTTTTACTATTCTGATCTATTTTACAATCAATAAGACTGACACAATACTAATGGCATCATGATTTTCAATTCTTAACCTCACATTGAATGGTAATTTTAGCGAAAAGTCGTTTGTACTACCTCAATTGTATATTTTCCAACCACAACTTTATTATTCAAAGCATTTAAAACCTGCACAAAAATTTTCTAATGAAAATATAATACATTATTTGGCCTGTATCTATCAAATAGATAGCTCATGACAAATTAATGCACATCCAAATTTCATACTACTGATCACAATAACTATAATAATATTGAATTTCTCTCAAACCAAAAGTGCATCAAAGTGCCTTCGATTCAAAATTCTTGTACTTTAGTCTTATATGCATTTTTAACTTATGTTACTCATAATTCATTCGAATCTTAAGTGACAAATCTTTTATTATAAAACGTAATTGTTCACAGCTGTGGAATAAATTAGTATACATCTAAAGAAGTTGAAGAAATTAGAAACTGAGATTTGTATATTTGTGTTGTAAATATAACTTGATAAGAGATGTTCCAGTTGAAATATCAGAAGTACCGCTAAATTTTTACGAGTACTACATTAATAGCTTTTATGGATCTTAAATGATTTTTCCCTGAATTATTGTGCATATGTAAAAATAAATACCTTCTATAAAACTAAACTGTTCAGTCAAAATGATCAATATCCACTTGTTATACACGATTTGCAGTTTTCGCCGATGACTTCGATGTTCGTTGAACTCAATTATAAAATCATGGAATTTTGTATTATTATTATTAAATGTTTTTATTTAACTTGCTCTGGCAGGATGGCCGCGATTGTCGGAATTTAGGGATTGAATTTAAAAATACTTCTCATCAAGCTAGATAAATCAAACTTTACGTACACCCTTGTTCCAGATGACAATTTCATATTTTAATGAAATATTGGGTGAAAAATTTTTTTTCTATAAAATTTTTCGATTTTAAATCTACGATATTTGACTTGAGCGACCGCTGCAACTTCATACTCCTACACAAATGTTTCCGCTCGATGTATGTCTCATGTCTTCTCTTGGTTTATGGTCGAGTGCTTGTAGCTAAGCCGGCGATATGCCAATGTACTTTGTATGGTAGCAGACGGTAGCAGACGCATCTATAACCTAACTAAATGATGTTCATGTTAGAATAATAATAAATAGATAGCTAATAAATAAGAGATGATTATGTGCAAGGAGATTATGTCTATCGAACTTTAAATTAAAAGACTTTCTGAGTAAAAAATAAAAGGATACCTTTTGTGTTTAATGTTTTAAAAAATTTATTTATTTATGATCAAAATTTGATGTCAGTCGTCAGTAGCTGCTCATTGGTCCATTGACATGTTGTATCGATGGTATATCAGACAAGTCACATGCAATGAAATATCCTAAACACTACACTTCTAACTACCATACATATATTTTTGATAAGTTGTAATATATCATGACAAGGAACGAATAGACAAACATTCAATATTAACAACCCAACTACATCATAAATAATTTATACTATCTATTCTTTTTCTGTAATATTTATTGAATCATCTCACTAACATACTTCATACATGACCTTTCATATTTGAATATTCATATGCGGAAATGATTTTTAATGTGACAACTATGGTTCAGAGATAAAATTAAGGATTGACCAATTTCTGTAATTGATTGGAGGAATGGTCTTCTGCATTCATATGATAGTTGGAATAGTGGGAATTATAAATCATTAATTTTACTAAAAAATAGAAAATAAAAAAAAAATTTAAATTAAAAAAAACGCTTTTATTTTAGAAAAAAATTGGGAATTTCAATTATTTTTTAAACTATAAAGATAAGAATAATGTCATTCATGAAATATGAATTCTCAATAAGAGTTTTAATCTCATACAGTTTTATCTCAAATAATCACTGCATCGATTGAATTATACTTGAGATTTCTTGTTACAAATAATAAAAGTGTAAGGCACCTGAAGAAAAATATTCTCTCATCGTTTTTATAGACATCTGGAATTTGTTCGATTTCTAAACCATAAGATATTAACTCAAGGATTTTTTTCATATTCTTACACGTGACTGGGCAATAAAGGTGCCCTACGCATTAATTGTCTGTAACAAGAAATTTCAAGTATAATTCAATTGATATGGTGATTATTTGAGATAAAACTGTATGAGATTAAAACTTGTATTGAGAATACATATCGTATGAATGGAATTATTTTTATCTTTTAAGTTTAAAAAATAATTGAAATTCACAATTTTAAATCTTTTTTTCAAATAAAAGCGTTTTTTCATACAATTATTTATTAGTTTATTACAGTCAGCTGTGTTATTATAAAGTAACCAACGGCGCGGATTTTGTGCGTCCACATTGCCATGAGAGCTTAAACACGGACGTTATGAAATAGTGAACCTCTACGGAAAGAAAAAAAATAGTGAAGGCTAACTCGAAAAACTTAACAGTAGATGGCGCTGGAAAAACTATACCTCCTTCCGATGGATACAAAAATGTACATATTGCAGACACAGCCTTGAGTTCAGGCCGTTCAGGATATATCAGGACGACGGTGGTGACTCCGGGTGCATCAGGACGACGGTAATCATGTCAAGGTGGAACTTGATGAAGTTTTTTTCAGCGACATAGCCTAAAATACTCAACCAAAATATATAATGCATTAATTGATTGTATAAATATAGAGTTAACTATTTGGTTGCAACTTTTGTTGTAAATTTCAGGCTATGCCGCTGAGAAATACTTCAAAATCCAATAGAAAGATGTGTATCTAATTTATTTTATCAATTTCATGTTCAATAATTTAACCATTTTTTTTCTTTTTTCACCAAAATACATGATCCATCAATTGATTGTACGAATATAGAGTTAATTTTTGGTTGTAACTTTGGTTGTAAATTTCAGGTTATTCCGCTGAGAAAAACTTCAAAATCCAATTGAAAGATGAGTATCTAATTTTTTTCAACAATTTAATGTTGAATAAAATAACCATTTTTTTCTTTTTTCAGGTCCTAACGCTCGATTTAATTGAAAAGTATATGAAAATCTTGATTCGAAAGATGGAAAATTATCAAAACTTGAGAGGAAATTCAGTGATAGTGATTAGAAATACCCAGTAAATAATTCAGATGACTAGTCAGTGATCTACGGAAAATCAGAAGAAATTGTTCAGAATGTTTGCTACTGTCACACAAGTTACAGACTTAAAATTTTCCTAAAGGATGCCATATAGGGCTGATGCTATTTGCTGAGGATAATATAATGACTGTTATGCAACAAGTATTCTGGTAAAAATGAGAAATCTCTTGAAAATAACCCCTTTTTCATTTTTACAAGCTGTATATTTTTTGTCGAAGTATAAATAAACATTGAATTCTTTATATGAATAGCTTCAGCCCTAAATGGCATTGCTTAGGCAAATTTGTATACTAGGTAGACTTCGATCCGCTGACTTTTGCAATCTGTAGCTTGCATGAAGTGAAATAGCATTCGAAACACCATGTCTCTGGTTTGGAGTGGTTTTATGGGTTGTGAATCTCTTTGTTTACTCGTAACATCGTATTTCTATAAGGTAGTATATTTTAAGGTTTTTTTAATAAAATGCAATGTATTATTATAAAAGTGTGAAAATTCTATTACCGTCATAGACCCAGTTCCTGATCAGTACCCAGTTCCTGATCATTTGGTTACATTTATTACTATTTACACATTAATTTATACAAAATTTGTTTTAAAAAAATAATTAGTAATAGTAAACTGTTTATCCAATTCCTGATCAGTATTAATAACTTGTTTTATGCGTGTTTAAAAATCTTAAAATACACAAATATTTGTAATAACACAATTCTATAAGTAGTTTTAATCCACGTATAATTCATTTATCAGACAAAAGTCGTACAAAACGTGAAAATAAATCACAACACTATGTGCGTTTTATAGGTTATAAATATATGCTCGCACGCGAGTCTATATCGTGCAGTAGACCGAGTACGAATAACCGAATACTTTTACCTCGCCTAAGTTTCACATTTATAATCACACAACCAAAAAATGTTATATTTTAGTATATCTACCGTACTAGTATTGCTTAATAAGGTTTAATTTATCATGTAAAATACTTATACGTCAATAATATATGTTATCAGGAATTGGGTCTTGATATAATCAGAAACTACTCCCATACAAATTTTAACTGTTTTTCTTTGAGGCTTTATATTTAACTTAATTTTGATTATTTATGTATGTTTTCAATTTTATATTAACGATTTACAGTTATATTTGTTATTAGAAATTTCATTTTCCATGAATACCCATTTTTATGCTTTGACACAACAAATAACGTGACGACATGCCTTAACTGATCAGGAACTGGGTCATTGACGGTATATGGTAACTACCCCCTTAATATACCTATTAAGTAGCTTGGACTGCAGAGTGAGAGTCTTCCTTTTCATATATTGAAATTTAATTAGAAAAGTATTAATATTTGAAAAAATCTTCACAACCAGTTGCGTTTTCGAAAAATATAGAGTTTTTCGCAGTTTTACATTGATGTCAAAAACTGTCATTAGGTATTTCATGTTGGAGATAAAAAAAATTATAATTTTAATGAAGTCGCTCATCACGGAATTGCAGAGGGAGAATTTAATCAATGATCCTGAAATTTTCAAGTATTCATTTTAAACAAATTTTGGTTAAATTCTATGACCGTTGAAATATTCTAATAATGGCAAGTGTTGATGAATCCTTCTGAATAGACCCAGACGGAAATAATTTTATCAAATAATTGAAACAAATTTTAACGAATTATAACAAATTATAAAGGTCAGATTTTAGACAATTATAATAGTTTTAATTCGTTATAATTTGTTACAAATAGTCCAAATTTGTTATATTTTTTTTTTAATTTTTAAAATCTTTTTTAATTACTTATAAAAAAATATACCTTAAAATGTATTTCCGTCTCGGGAACTACGAATATTATTTCATCTGCAGAAATCTGAGGATTCGCAATAAAGCATCCCTAGTATAAATGGAAAATGTGTAGAAATGTGGGAAAATGGGCATAAATGTGCAGGTATTTACATATGATTCCATGAATGTTTTGTCTCAAATGCAACATTAATGTACATTTGTGTACGTTTGTACACATTTATGCACATTTATATAAATTTATGCACAGTTATACACAGTTATAATAAGGACGGATTGTATATCATGCAAGGTTACATATCCATTGCGTTATGGTTGGACAATATAGCAATTGAAAATATTTTTAAAACGAACTGCAAAACCTAAAAGGTGCATTCTGTGTGTTTCTTTGAAAAATTTCATGACTTAACTAAAAGTATATAATTATGTGCAAATATTGACAACAATATCTATTTAGAAATAGATAAGGAATGCTTCCAGACAAGATTCACTTGTCATAAAGAACTATTTCGCCTAAAATTTGGTAAATTATTATTCAGGGGTCAAAGAAACATACAAATAAATTTTAATTCTTAGTTAATCGTTATTTATTTTGAAAATCAACAACTCATGTAACTTCCTAATTAGGTTCGCTCTCTTAATTAGGTCAATTGCCTACTGTCGCTTGGAGGATATTTTACACCCTTACAAAGTTCTACAAATTAATCTTCCATATTAAAATCCTCCATAACACTATTTTATCGTCTCTTTAAATTGCATCACGATACAACCTACAAGACCCGAAACGGAACTGGATCAAGCGCTGAACATTGGGCGCGGATGCTGAGCACTGAGCTTGCAGAACTATAAATTCGAGCCCTAGTACGGTGTGATAACAAATTTGTATGAATGATCTGAAGTACAATATTTATGTTGAGCCGTATTGGCACCCTTAAGTTATGATGTTTTGAAACTAACATACATCATGCCATGAATATTTTTTTATCACAGTACACATATCTTCATCAGCATTTATTCACCAACGGAGAAAAAAAATTCCATTCGTTTCAAAGAATTAATATTTGTATTTATATATAATCTTTCAGTAATCATTTTTATACATTGTATCTATTAGGAAGTTACATGAGTTGTTGATTTTCAAAATAAATAACGATTAACTAAGAATTAAAATTTTTTTGTATGTTCCTTTGACCCCTGAATAATAATTTACCAAATTTTAGGCGAAATAGTTCTTTATGACAAGTGAATCTTGTCTGGAAGCATTCCTTATCTATTTCTAAATAGATATTGTTGTCAATATTTGCACATAATTATATACTTTTAGTTAAGTCATGAAATTTTTCAAAGAAAGACACAGAATGCACCTTTTAGGTTTTGCAGTTCGTTTTAAAAATATTTTCAATTGCTATATTGTCCAACCATAACGCAATGGATATGTAACCTTGCATGATATACAATCCGTCCTTATTAAAACTGTGTATAACTGTGCATAAATTTATATAAATGTGCATAAATGTGTATAAACGTACACAAATGTACATTAATGTTGCATTTGAGACAAAACATTCATGGAATCATATGTAAATACCTGCACATTTATGCCCATTTTCCCACATTTCTACACATTTTCCATTTATACTAGGGATGCTTTATTGCGAATCCTCAGCTTTCTGCAGATGAAATAATATTCGTAGTTCCCGAGACGGAAATACATTTTAAGGTATATTTTTTTATAAGTAATTAAAAAAGATTTTAAAAATTAAAAAAAAAATATAACAAATTTGGACTATTTGTAACAAATTATAACGAATTAAAACTATTATAATTGTCTAAATCTGACCTTTATAATTTGTTATAATTCGTTAAAATTTGTTTCAATTATTTGATAAAATTATTTCCGTCTGGGTCTATTCAGAAGGATTCATCAACACTTGCCATTATTAGAATATTTCAACGGTCATAGAATTTAACCAAATTTTGTTCAAAATGAATACTTGAAAATTTCAGGATCATTGATTAAATTCTCCCTCTGCAATTCCGTGATGAGCGACTTCATTAAAAATTATAATTTTTTTTATCTCCAACATGAAATACCTAATGACAGTTTTTGACATCAATGTAAAACTGCGAAAAACTCTATATTTTTCGAAAACGCAACTGGTTGTGAAGATTTTTTCAAATATTAATACTTTTCTAATTAAATTTCAATATATGAAAAGGAAGACTCTCACTCTGCAGTCCAAGCTACTTAATAGGTATATTAAGGGGGTAGTTACCATATACCGTCAATGATCCAGTTCCTGATCAGTTAAGGCATGTCGTCACGTTATTTGTTGTGTCAAAGCATAAAAATGGGTATTCATGGAAAATGAAATTTCTAATAACAAATATAACTGTAAATCGTTAATATAAAATTGAAAACATACATAAATAATCAAAATTAAGTTAAATATAAAGCCTCAAAGAAAAACAGTTAAAATTTGTATGGGAGTAGTAGTTTCTGATTATATCAAGACCCAATTCCTGATAACATATATTATTGACGTATAAGTATTTTATATGATAAATTAAACCTTATTAAGCAATACTAGTACGGTAGATATACTAAAATATAACATTTTTTGGTTGTGTGATTATAAATGTGAAACTTAGGCGAGGTAAAAGTATTCGGTTATTCGTACTCGGTCTACTGCACGATATAGACTCACGTGCGAGCATATATTTATAACCTATAAAACGCACATAGTGTTGTGATTTATTTTCACGTTTTGTACGACTTTTGTCTGATAAATGAATTATACGTGGATTAAAACTACTTATAGAATTGTGTTATTACAAATATTTGTGTATTTTAAGATTTTTAAAACACGCATAAAACAAGTTATTAATACTGATCAGGAATTGGATAAACAGTTTACTATTACTAATTATTTTTTAAAACAAATTTTGTATAAATTAATGTGTAAATAGTAATAAATGTAACCAAATGATCAGGAACTGGGTACTGATCAGGAACTGGGTCTATGACGGTAATAGAATTTTCACACTTTTATAATAATACATTGCATTTTATTAAAAAAACCTTAAAATATACTACATTATAGAAATACGATGTTAAACAAAGTGATTGACACCCCATAAAACCACTCCAAACCAGAGACATGGTGTTTCGAATGCTGTTTCACTTCATGCAAGCTACAGATTGCAAAAGTCAGCGGATCGAAGTCTACCTAGTATACAAATTTGCCTAAGGAATGCCAATTTAGGGCTGAAGCTATTCATATAAAGAATTCAATGTTTATTTATACTTCGACAAAAAATATACAGCTTGTAAAAATGAAAAAAGGGTTATTTTCAAGAGATTTCTCATTTTTACCAGAATACTTGTTGCATGACAGTCATTATATTATCCTCAGCAAATAGCATCAGCCCTATATGGCATCCTTTAGGAAAATTTTGGGACCAGGTTGACTTCAATCCATTAATTTTTTAAGTCTGTAACTTGTGTGACAGTAGCAAACATTCTGAACAATTTCTTCTGATTTTCCGTAGATCACTGACTAGTCATCTGAATTATTTACTGGGTATTTCTAATCACTATCACTTAATTTCCTCTCAAGTTTTGATAATTTTCCATCTTTCGAATCAAGCTTTTCATATACTTTTCAATTAAATCGAGCGTTAGAACCTGAAAAAAGAAAAAAATGGTTAATTTATTCAACATTAATATTTCATAACGTCCCGTGTTTAAGCTCTTATGGCAATGTGGACGCACAAAATCCGCGCCGTTGGTTACTTTATAATAACACAGCTGACTGTAATAAAACTAATAAATAATTGTATGAAAAAACGCTTTTATTTGAAAAAAAATTTTTAAATACTGAATTTCAATTATTTTTTAAACTTAAAAGATAAAAATAATTCCATTCATACGATATGTATTCTCAATACGAGTTTTAATCTCGTACAGTTTTATCTCAAATAATCACCATATCAATTGAATTATACTTGAAATTTCTTGTTACAGACAATTAATGCGTAGGGCACCTTTATTGCCCAGTCACGTGTAAGAATATGAAAAAAATCCTTGAGTTAATATCTTATGGTTTAGAAATCGAACAAATTCCAGATGTCTATAAAAACGATGAGAGAACGTCTTTCTTCAGGTGCCTTACACTTTTATTATTTGTAACAAGAAATCTCAAGTATAATTCAATCGATGCAGTGATTATTTGAGATAAAACTGTATGAGATTAAAACTCTTATTGAGAATTTATATTTCATGAATGACATTATTCTTATCTTTATAGTTTAAAAAATAATTGAAATTCCCAATTTTTTTTCTAAAATAAAAGCGGTTTTTTAATTTACAAAATTTTTTTTTCATTTTCTATTTTTTAGTAAAATTAATGATTTATAATTCCCACTATCCCAACTATCATATGAATGCAGAAGACCATTCCTCCAATCAATTTAAGAAATTGGTGAATCCTTAATTTTATCTCTGAACCATAGTTGTTACATTAAAATTCATTTCCGCATATGAATATTCAAATATGAAAGGTCATGTATGAAGTATATTAGTGAGATGATTCAATAAATATTACAGATAAAGAATAGATAGTATAAATTATTTATGATGTAGTTGGGTTGTTAATATTGAATGTTTGTCTATTCGTTCCTTGTCATGATATATTACAACTTATCAAAAATATATGTATGGTAGTTAGAAGTGTAGTGTTTAGGATATTTCATTGCATGTGACTTGTCTGATATACCATCTATACAACATGTCAATGGACCAATGAGCAGCTACTGACGACTGACATCAAATTTTGATCATAAATAAATAAATTTTTTAAAACATTAAACACAAAAGGTATCCTTTTATTTTTTACTCAGAAAGTCTTTTAATTTAAAGTTCGATAGACATAATCTCCTTGAACATAATCATCTCTTATTTATTAGTTATCTATTTATTATTATTCTAACATGAACATCATTTAGTTAGGTTATAGATGCGTCTGCTACCGTCTGCTACCATACAAAGTACATTGGCATATCACCGGCTTAGCTACGAGCACTCGACCATAAACCAAGAGAAGACATGAGACATTCGTCGAGCGGAAACATTTGTGTAGGAGTATGAAGTTGCAGCGGTCGCTCAAGTCAAATATCGTAGATTTGAAATCGAAAAATTTTATAGAAAAAAAATTTTGTTCACCCAATATTTCATTAAAATATGAAATTGTCATCTGGAACAAGGGTGTACGTAAAGTTTGATTTATCTAGCTTGATGAGAAGTATTTTTAAATTCAATCCCTAAATTCCGACAATCGCGGCCATCCTGCCAGAGCAAGTTAAATAAAAACATTTAATAATAATAATACAAAATTCCAGGATTTTATAATTGAGTTCAACGAACATCGAAGTCATCGGCGAAAACTGCAAATCGTGTATAACAAGTGGATATTGATCATTTTGACTGAACAGTTTAGTTTTATAGAAGGTATTTATTTTTACATATGCACAATAATTCAGGGAAAAATCATTTAAGATCCATAAAAGCTATTAATGTAGTACTCGTAAAAATTTAGCGGTACTTCTGATATTTCAACTGGAACATCTCTTATCAAGTTATATTTACAACACAAATATACAAATCTCAGTTTCTAATTTCTTCAACTTCTTTAGATGTATACTAATTTATTCCACAGCTGTGAACAATTACGTTTTATAATAAAAGATTTGTCACTTAAGATTCGAATGAATTATGAGTAACATAAGTTAAAAATGCATATAAGACTAAAGTACAAGAATTTTGAATCGAAGGCACTTTGATGCACTTTTGGTTTGAGAGAAATTCAATATTATTATAGTTATTGTGATCAGTAGTATGAAATTTGGATGTGCATTAATTTGTCATGAGCTATCTATTTGATAGATACAGGCCAAATAATGTATTATATTTTCATTAGAAAATTTTTGCGCAGGTTTTAAATGCTTTGAATAATAAAGTTGTGGTTGGAAAATATACAATTGAGGTAGTACAAACGACTTTTCGCTAAAATTACCATTCAATGTGAGGTTAAGAATTGAAAATCATGATGCCATTAGTATTGTGTCAGTCTTATTGATTGTAAAATAGATCAGAATAGTAAAAATTACTTTGCCCACTGTATTTGCCTTTGCAAAGGTGTACAAAATAATAGGAAGAAGATCAACAATAATGATTGATTAAGCCAACGCAGAAAACTTTTTATATTAAGCTCATTTCGACCACAGGGACGATTTGCAGTAAAAAGACTGGAAATTAATCGTTATTATTATTTCTTTTTAAGTTTTGAGAAGAAACATATCATCAATCGCTATGTGACAAATTGAAAAATTTAGTTCTTGAAGCTGAGTTTTCCCTCAACTATATAGTTCTAGCAGTGAAGCTTGTTAAATAAAGCTCAGGATGTTTCACATGAAAATTTACTTTTTTCGCACAAGCAAAAATTCCTCTGGTGATCATCGTTGGAGTTCCTTTGAACTCGATAAGAAAATGTTTTCGGTAAAATATCGGCATCTTCTTCCCTTAAACCACGAAAGAATTTTTCATTAAAGTGATGGAAGTAATTCGTAGTCTTCAAGAGAAAAAATTTCGAAAATTAACTCACTCATCAACTCGGAAAGTACTTAGTTTAAAAAATTACATCGTACCATGAATCTTTGTATTTTTCGGCGTTGCTACGGAAAGCTGCAATTCCGAAACTTGGAAAGTACGATGCCGCGTGCCCTTTTCAAATGAGTTCCGTTGAGCGGTCATGTGCTTTTTTTGAAAGAAGTCGCACTTTTATCCAAAAAATTCTTTTGAAAAAGCTCCCTTGTTCGAGCAAATCAACTCTTCGACACGCTCTTTTTTATAAGCGAACCTTATCTGACGGAAGAAGCTTAGAACTAAAGCGCATATCTCTTGAGAGCACTTGTTTCAACAAAAAAGACGAGAATTCGTATAACCCGTAAAAAAGCAGTCTAATAATATAGCAAAAATAGCGTGTTGACAATATGCAAAGAAAATGCAAAAATAAAAGAAAATGCACCTTCGGGTACGGGTCACAGCAAAAGAAATGTTGATTACAACAAAAACAACATAAAAAGTAACGCCAGTGGAAATATTTTTACTGCCAAAAAGTTTGATAAATTGTGCAAAAATTTGCCAAACCTTGATAACATTGGTATACTTTTCAATCAAGCTGCCTAATTTTGTCGATTCGAACACTTGCAAGTTCTAGCAAAATATAGCAAAATGGGGACAGATCAAACCAGATGTAGCAAAATCCATTCAATTTCGACAAATTTCGGTAAACAGTGCCGTATTCGGAGACTAGAGAGAAAAAGAATTTTTCTGGAAAGCTTTGTTTGCCAAACTTTGCTACGTCTTATGATAACTTGCTGTGTTTTGCCTTACTTATTTGGAATACACCTGATTTTGCCTGATTTTGCTAAACAGTGCCATATTCTGAGACTATGTCAGGAAAATAATTTTTCGTAAAAACTTGTTTAAATGCCAACCTGTCACAGTTTGTGATAATTCACTACATTTCGCCAAATTTATCCATAATTTGTCTAATTTTGTCCGATTTTATCAAGTCTGAAAATAGTGGTCAGAAATGACATTTTTTTGAGAAGCAAATTTTTGCCAAACTTTGCTATATCTGGAAATATTTGCTATTTTTGGCCAAATTTTGCTAATATTTGCCAACTTATTCAAATCGGCTACTTTCAACAAATTTTGTCAAAGTTTGGCAAAATCCTAACTACATTAGGCAAATACAATGTTTCCACTAGGGCCACGTTACAAAAGAAAGAAAAATATTGTGCGGAGCTAATTCTATTGAAGATAACATCATTGTTGACATTAAAGTTTTAAAACTGAAAAACTCGCTAAAACTTGGGATAATGACAAGATTGTTGAAGAGTCACATACTTGCTTCAACAGAAAAGACGAATTCGAAAATAACAGGAAAGTTTGTATTTTGAGAAAGAAAATATCCTCCAACAGCAGAAAGAATGCTATCAAAGTCTTAATTTGTGAGAAAAAAAAGCTCTGAAACATTCAAACACTGTACGCTATCTTACGTACAAGAATCGAAAATAAGTTTACACACTGAAGAAAAGAGAACTATAGTCGAGACCAAGCAAACAATATTTACTCACGTTCCAATTTCAACTGCCCAAATCTCTTTCTAAAACAGCCACTTTGAAAGCACCTTTTGTTTCATTAGGAATCTTATTCTTGACTAATTGTTAGATAGCGTAGTTTGCGGACCGCCGCTAGGTGGCGATAGCCTAAGCACATTAAGATTATCCCGGGGATAATACATAAAAGATCATACAATTGTAATAGTATTATTTAAATTATATGTAATAGTTTAGCCGATGACTATCATTTGAAGAAGATTGTTGCATTAGAAGTTCTTTTTAAAAGCATTTTCTCTCAAACCAGTGCTTTCGATTACGAGTTATTAACTTTAAGTGGGATATACGATAGTGGGACATATATTTCTTTACAGGGTTAATGAAATTGGACCCATTTCAATATTATTTATAAATTATATTCTTGAGCAAGATACTACTCTCACAGACCCTATTGAGGGTCAGTGCCTCTATTGTGAATCAGTTTATGTTAAAACTATATTGTGAAAGTTTTGCGTTACTTTTATTATTATTTTGAAAGTACTTATTCTTATGTATCAAAATAATTAAAGAAGTAACGCAAAACTTTTATAATGTCTATTTAGAAGTAAATGATTCTCAATAGAGGCACTGATCCACAATAGGGTCTGTGACGTTACATGTCAATTTTTAATTCGGCGCCGACTTCCAGAACATTTGTGTGAATTATTTCACACTTATTAGTGCATTTTTTCACACTTTTTAGTGCATTTTTCAAAGTCGGTTTTCTTTTTAAAAAATTTTTTTACATAACAATGTAAACTCTTATAAATTTTCTAGGTTATTGCAGAGAAATTTATTTTTTCCTAATACGTTCTAATATGCTTAAGGTTTTTTCTATAATTATTATGTTTTTTATTTTTTAGGTATTACTTACATGTACTCACACCTCTATATGAGTATGGGTTTCTAGTGTTTTACAAAGAAAAATCAATTATGAGATAAATTTCTCAAGCAGAGAAAGTAGAATGAAATTTGCAATATCGCAGTTGCAATTCCTCTTCTTAGAATGCGCTGCAAATTTCAACATTTATATTGAAAAATTCTATTTCCTGATATGATTTCAAACAACTTAGCGATTAGGTTGAACGTGCTATAGGTCGAAAATTAGAAATCGAAAACCAAAAAAGAATTTTGAAAATAGTGGAAGAAAATTTTTTGGATTTTTTTTAATGTGCTATCACATTTCTCATCCAAGTTTGAGTCTAAAAAAATTGTTTTCATTTCGATCCTTTAAATATTACTAAGCTGAAATTTTACCGGTCCTTCTCCTTAAGAAAACTGAAGATTTCGTTGGTTTTTGCACCGTTTTTGGCAACAAAAATCACTTTCCGCAATATAAAATTAGATTAAAAAAATCAAATACATCTATTAAATTATGTGGAGTCGATTATATAAAGTATTAGCGGGTTCAGAGTTTTAGATTTTCCAATAAAAATTAAAAATTGCCGAAATTTAGGGTTTTTTGAATCTTTAAATACCTTCTACATGATAAATAAATACTGATGAAACTTGGTTAATATATCAATTAAAATATTGCCGATGTAATGCATAATACATTTTTGGGATTAGGGCTTAACTTCAGAAGTTATCGAAATTATTTGACTATTTTAGGTTATTTTTATACTATCCACATAATAAATTTTGCTAAAGCTCCGCAGAATAGATTCTTTAATCGTTTAAAGTCTATTGGCATCAGAATTAGCGGGTTCGCACTTCTAAAACACCTATGATACAAATTTAGTATTTAGTTCCAAGAACGTTCCAAACTTCAACGACATTTGCGCGTTCAATTTTTTCATTTTTTCACTGACGTCATATCCGGTTTTTATTATATATTAATTTCTTCCCTGACGTCACATCCTGTTTTTTATTATATATACATATAATAAGGTCAAGTACGTATAAGAATCAGCTGCTGACGATATACAACAAAGATGTGCGCGATAAACACATCAGCTGTCTACTGTACCTAATAACCATATAGCAATATCGTCCACGTATCGTCTTGCCTTGTGTACCGGTACGCGGGACACAGAGAAGCGTGAATGTAAGGGCACGTGCTGCCTTCCTATACTACATATACCTAGTAAATGCTGCGTAGTGCGGTACGGAGCAGGGTCCACGGACGGACTTTCGGCCGTTCACCGAACATCGAAGTCAGGATTTTCGCTGCAGATTTCGCTGGATACATAAAGACTATACTAGTGATTTGAGATACGTATTTTAGAATAGTGACGAAACAACCGGACAACAATCAAGAATTTGTATTTGTATCATATGAGGTTAAGTGCGTGATATTAAAAATATTAAACTAAATAAAAACCGCTGCTAATAACTATTTTAACACAATGCTTTCTCAAAGAGATTTTTTTTTATTATCAAAGCAATTTGAATCTCTAAAGTGAGATTATTTTACTACATAGCTTACAAAATTCATTTGTGATAGCATTTTACAATATCTTGGTACATGATTATTCATATATGAAACTTACAATTCTTGAGGTATGAGTGAAGTATTTTACACTGATGAACAGTTGGTTGCGCCAAGAGTACGCATGAATACATAGGTAGCGGTAAATTGATTTTTCGATAATTATTTAAGAATTTAGTGCGCTCGTTATTAAAATTAGGACACTGCCATAATATGTGTTCAATGTCTTGAATTTCGTAGCCACATTCGCAGTTTGGTTTATCGATAATTTTTATACGATAAAGCGAGGCATTGAGACTATAGTGATTGGCACGAATCCTGTTTATTGTTAACACAATCTCGCGTTGCAGATTTTTGCTATAAAACCAGGGTTTCGCAGATTGCTTGTGAAAATGTTGGAAGAAATGTGTACCTTTTGTGTCGCTGTTATTTAAGACAGAGCTTTCAGTATTTTTGATTGCTAGTTTTTTAGCAGACTCTCTTAGGTCTATGAAGGGAATTTTTATAGATAATGACTGTAATTGATTTGATGCTTCTTTAGCTTTTGCGTCAGCTAATACATTGCCCATTATACCTATGTGAGCTGGAATCCAGAAAAATTTAATTGTGTTTTGATTATGAGACATTTTTTGGAATTCTATCGTTAATTTTTTAATTTCGAATAAATAGGGATTTGTTCGGACAGACATTTTAAGATTTTTCAGTGATAATAGAGCACTAAGAGAGTCGCTGAAAATATAGCAATTTCTGTTCAGGTAACCAAGAGATATTTGAACTGCGTTGAGTACGGCTACGCTTTCGGCAGTGACAATGGATGTGTCTTTTGTCATACTAGTTGTTATTAAATTATTTGACTTTTCTTTTGACTCTGTGCAGATAGAAGCGCTACCGACGGAGACAGATTCATCAAATTTACTATCATCTGTGAATATAGCAATAGCATTATCTTTGTCGATTAATGAATTAATTGTCTGATTAATATCTGAATTGCCCTTCAGAAGTTTTCCGAAAGTTGTATCTACATTGATACTGCTGGTGAATATATCATAGTCGTGTACATACATGTTATAATGAATATTAGTATAAATATGTTCACTATTTTCATTTAGATCTCTTATAGTTTTGATAATAAGTCTTTTACTTTTTGAAAACTTTTGAATATTGACTTTTCTTTTTAGACGGGATAAAGTATCTGATATCGCTAAATTGCTGTGAGAGAGAATTTTATGAATATAACAAGTACACAGATATTTTGCCCGTTCGTGAATAGATAACATTTTGGATTTCGATAAAATTACGTTTGTGAGCATGCTGTTACGGTAACCAAGAGATATTCTTAAAGCCGCTTATTAGATTCTTTCTATTGTTGATCTTCTTTAATTTGTTGATAAATTGTTCTTGCGTTGGAAAATATATATAAATACCATAATCAAGAATTGACCGAACAAAACTTTTATATAGGGTGAGGAGAGTGTCTGTAGATGGACCACACCACGTTCCTGTGAGGAATTTTATAATATTCATTGATTTTAGACATTTCTTTTGCATTTGTTCGATGTGATCTTTGAATGTAAACTTGTGGTAAAAAATAATTCCTAGAAAGCGGACTGTTCTGCTAGTTTTGATTATGGTATTTTTCATATTTAGTTAAATTGTTTCTGGCGGAATGTTACGATTGTTGAAATGTATTACGACTGTTTTATGTGGATTTGGTTCCAAACCTAAGTCATACAGATTGTTGTAAATTTTAACGACAGCTTTCTCTAGAATTTGTTTATTTTTCTCGATTGAACTAAACCGATTACAGTGCATTGCAATGTCGTCTGCAAATTTGAAAATTATAACACTTTTGGATAGAGTTTCAGTAATTGAGGCCACATATATGCAATATAATAAGAGGCTTACGAAGGTGCTTGAATTACTTGAGAATTGTTGGTTTCATTAGTTTGTGTTGGGCCCCTGTAGTCAGAAGCCATGGCTGAGAATTGGTTTTGCAATTCAAACTGCCGGTGCCGTACTTCGCTTTATTTCACGTTTTCACAGATTATCGCACTTAAGGTTAGTATATATATATATATATATATATATATATATATATATATATATATATATATATATATATATATATATATATACGATAGATAATGGAAACACGTTGTCGAGCCGGTATTTACAAACTCGGAGCGGTCCGCGAAATGCGTGGATAATCATTTATTGTATATTTACATTGATCGAAGTGATTTTAGAAATAATCGTCAATGTTATAGATAATGTTATAGACTACGGTGTTAAGCAATACGTTCAAAAGTTACAGTGATCACAAAATGTCATCATATATGATACATATTCAAAATTTAAAATCGTATTTTGTTCACAAAAATAACTCAAATTATTGTTAGATATATAAACTGTATAACAAATCCACTTTGTTTATGAATAAGCGTACATTTTCTTACTAATATAATGTATAAATTTACAATAAATTTTATCTTTAAATTTTAAAAAGTCTTAAATATTCAAAATTCTAATTCGTAAACAAAAACAACTTTACAGTAACTGTAAGATACATCAATCGAAAGGAAATTACGTGAGCTTTGCGGATATATGAATATTTTAGACATATAAAACGTATAAAACGACAAAATGCAAAAAATGCTAAAATTACCATCTATGACCCAATGTAACGCGAACATACTTGGTCAAAAAAATCTAAAAATAATTCACAGACACTTATAAGACCCCTATAAACATGTTAAAATTGGTTAGAGAAAAAAATGTATTTGTCTTCAATTTTACAGAGAATCGCCCATATATAAATTGGAAGAAAATTATGTCTCTCTCAAGACAATGTATATATTTTCAATATGATTGATATATGAAGAGAAAAATAATTTTTCTTCATTTTTACACATTTTGTACAATTTATATTTTTCTTTTTCTTTTGAAAATTTTTTAAATGATTGCTAGATATATCAATCAAAGGGAAATCATGCGTACTTTATGAAAACATATATATTTTCAGCATATGATTATTATAAAGAGAGAAATAATTTTTCTTAATTTTTACAAATTTCAAAAAGTTAATATTCTTATTTTTCTTTAAAAAAATTAGAATGATAAATATATCAATCAAAAGGAAATCACGTGTACTTTATGAAAACATGCACATTCTCAACATATTTGACGTATAAAAAAAATACATTTTTTTTTTATTTTTCAACTTTTTTTAAGTTACTATTATTTTCTTTAAATGTACTTTTATAATATACAATCAGCTTCAAAATATAATCTGTTCTAACTAGGAAACCGCCCGAGGTGCCCGCCTCCGATTTTCCTGAATATTAAACGTGCAAAAATAGTTTAAAAAATAAGGTTTTTCTGAAATAAAAAGTACGGGTTGCCACCCCCGGGGACCAAACTATACTTGCTAGTTTCGTCATTCAAAGAGAAGTATTTTCCATTTTGTTTTATTTCAAAACATTAATTAGAACTTGAGGTATTTAAAAAGAAATCGTTTTCGGGGGTAAACTTTAGGGGTGGATTTTACCCCTTTATTATCGGATTGGGCCGATAAAAAAATACGTGTCTCTTATTCTTCGATGCTCTACAACATATCAAACATTCAGGAAAATGTAGGCGGACACCTCGGATGGTTACCTTGTAAGTTGAGCTGTACCTTATATGTCTGCCAAATATCAGTTCATAATATGCTTCCTTTTACTTTTTCCCTTTTTTTACGTCAAAAATGATAAAATTTGATTCAATCCGTGATAATAATATAAAAAACTATTCAAAATAGGTTCTAACAGTTATAAAAGTAATATGTTGAATTAATATAAATAGTTAGAAAATATTAAAATTCATAGAAATTGATTAATATTCAGACTATAATTAGTTTATTTTGCAATTTAATAATGTAAAACTATGAAAATTGCTGGTAAACTGATATAATTAATTTATAAATTATCAAATTTTTTTAAAATTGGTAAGTTCTGAGATGAGTTGACTAAATTTGTTAGTTCAATAGCATGAAATCAAAAGTTGTTAACTGATTTCCGTACTTTCTTTAGCATAAATTTGTATGACTTAATTACTCCGTCAAAAACATAAGAAATAAAAACTATAATAATTATTAGTTTTTTTCTTTATCCAGAATATTGATCGCTTTCGGGGTACATGCGTATCGAGTTTGTTTGTACCTACAATATTTACATATTTATATATTTATACATCATTTACTTGATTTTCATCATTTTAATATACTGTGTTCTTTCGTCTTCTGCTTTTTCTTTTAAATTATTTTGATCATTACTTTCTTCATTCATTATATTCCATTTCCCTCTTCATCCATTCGATATTCCATTCTTACGTTTCCTCTTGTATATTCGCATATAGTCTTGACATGTTCTCCTGTTTCTTGTTTTATTCCACACATTCTGCATTTATCTTTTTCCTTATCCATCCAGTATCTGCTTGCTAACCATTCGTTTCCTTACCTGAATCTTGATACTATCTTTATCTTCGTTGCCTTTTTCTTGTAGGTATTTAGGTGTCTTTATCTCCCTACATCTTAGATATTCTCTTCCATATGTTGATTTTTTTAGTTTCCATTCTCTGACCGTTTTCTCTTCTTTAACTCTTCGCCAACTCCTATTTTTATTACATTTTAACCATTGTCATCTCTGTTTTCTGTTTCCCATGTACTTATTCCTGCTTTCTTGTACAGTTCTTCTCTTGCTATTACGTGCTTCGTGTTTTCCCAGTTATCTCTGTCGATTTCCTTTCCACATTCTTTAAGTAACTTATTATGTGAACACTTCAACTTCTCTTAGTATTTCATATACCATTCTCCTGCTTCTACGTATATCTTCACTATTTTTGTTTTCTTTCTTACTAGATAACATGGTGTGCATGCATCTATCCCTAAAACTGCCTTTATATATATATATATATTTCCTGTACTGTTTCCACTTCTCTCTTTTCTTCGATCCCCCATATTTCCATTGCATACATTATTATGTTTTTAACCATAACGTTGAACATCACCATCATACTTCTATAATCTCCTCCGAACTTTCTTTCTCCTATACCCAGACTTTTGCCAGCGCCGCTACTGCTCTCCTGCAAATTTTTTTACTTATGCGTCATCTTTGTTGTTACTATGGAATGTATATCATAAATACCTAAATTGTTTTACTTTTTCTATATCTTTTTCCTTCCATTTCTTTTGCACCTTTTGTAACCTTCCTCTTTTTCTGAAAATAATCATTTTCGACTTCTCTACATGTAGTTCTAGCTTCTTTTTCATTATAAATCAGCTTAACTGTTTAAGCATTCTTTCAAGTTCTTCTTCTGTTTCTGCCATCATTGCGAGATTGGCTGCATATGCCAAGGTAAATATTTTTACACCTCTTATCGTTATTCCTCCTTCTTGTCTGTTCCTCATATACTCTTTGACTTCCTCGATGAACAGTATGAATAATAAGGGATCTAATGGGCATCCTTCTCTCACTCCTCTTTCTATCAAAAATGCCTCTGTGTGCTTGTTATTTATCTTCACATTACTTCCTGTTTTCTTGTACATATCTTCTATTCTGTCCACTAGTTCTTCTATTATACCTTTTTAGGCCAAGCAACAGAACATTTTAGCTTGACAAAATTAATAGCAGGATCGGACCAATGTCATTATGTTTGGAAATAGTTGCTGATAGTGGGTGCATAATTTGATACTCCAATTTTCAATTCGTTTTTTTGTAATTAGCGATCATTTATGAAAAAAGGCCATTTTTCGCGTTTTTTGCATATAACTTCGAAACTATTTATCCGATCGTAATACTGTCTACAGACGATTTGTAGAAAATAAAAAGACGAATAAAATGCGACCTCGAATGTCCCGATCGGATAAATAGATTCCGAGAAAATAAAAAAAAAACTATAAAAAATGATGATTTTTCAAAAATCCATAACTTTGTTAATTTTTAATATGTAGCGCTGTTCTTCTGGATTTAAGTGGGTATTAACATGTTCTTTGATAGTGCAAAACCTGGACTATGTCCGACGAATACTTTCGGAGTTATATCGATTTGATTATTTAACCCTTTTTTTTTGCGGAGGGTTGTATGGCTCGTGTATTTATCCGATTCTCCCGTTCTTTGAAAATTTGGAAAATATAGATAAAATACTTGAACACCTCATCTCGCTTTTTTTAAAAAGATGATTACTAACGGTCGAAAAATCGATACGAACTTGCGCTGAAGCCGCTGTCCGCGAGCGAGTAGTCGAGTAGTGGGGGAAGAGGGGAAACGACATCTATAGATATAGTAGCGCGCCTGGCGCGCGCTACTAATCTTTTCACTCGTTTATCTCTTCCCCTACTACTCGACTACTCGCTCGCGGACTATGCACCCACTATCAGCAACTATTTCCAGACATAATGGCATTGGTCCGATCTTGCTATTAATTTTGTCATGAAACATGTACTTTCTGATCTCTGTTGCTTGGCCTATTTCCTTCAAGCTTTTCCACAATTCTTATCTATCTATTTTGTCAAAGGCTGCTTTCAGGGCTGAAAAGAAGAATTGCTTTCTCTGCTACAATTTCTAACATTTGTATGTTATCCATGCAGCTTCTTCCTTTCCTCAATCCTGCTGGCATTTCCGGTATTTAGAAGTTTTAGTCTTTCTGCTTCTTCTCTCAGTTTTCTGTCCAATATCATTGCATATATTCTGTATGCTGTATCCATTAACGTTACTCCTCTGAAGTTGCTTGCCTATAATTTTTCTCTTTTCTTGAATAAGGGGCTTATTATTCATTAATTCCATCTATCTGGCTATCCTTCTCCTTTCGATATAAGATTTAGCACGTCCCTTAGTTTTTCTTTCACCTATTTCCATGTGTATATTCATACTTCGATTTTAATTCTATCCTCTCCTGCTACTTTCTTCTTTTTCAATCTTTTTATTGGTTCTTCTATTCTTGTTTGATTTCTTCGATTACTTCTCTGGTGTTTTCATTTCTTGCGAATCTCTCCTCTCTTGTTTGTTCTTTTCCATCCAAAATTTGCATAAAGTGTTTTTTCCAGTCCTCGATTCTGACTTTTTGGATCTATTAATCTTTTTTTACATTTTTCTTTCCTTATATAATCTCATATCATCTCATCTTTTATTTCCATTATTTTCTTCTGTTCTTCATTTTTGTATCTATCTCCTTTATCCTTGCAGAAATTTTTGTGTCTTTTCTTTTCGGTAGTTTTCTACTTAACTTTTTCTTCACCATCTATCCCACCATCTTCTTGTTCCCGGATTCCGTTTTTTCCATTTCATTTTCTTCTTTGGTATTGCCTGTCTTACTTTTTCTTTTAGCTATTGCATTCCATCTTCTATCTCTTCGTTGTAAAATTGCACGATTTCCAACTCTTCTCTGTAACTTCTAATCCCTCTTATGACCAATCTTCTATCTCTATTTCTTCTTCTTTTTGTTCATCTTGCCATCCTATTTCCTCTACATCTATTTCCGTTGGCTGGCGGCTAAAATTGCAAATTTTGTTCCAAGCATCTACGTTTGTAATTGTGCAGTCAATTACGGAGCTTCCCATTGCTCCTACAAGATCAACCATCTGGATCAGCTATTCTCCTTGAGTATTGGTTGCCCTATCCTTTGATTACCTCTTTCCGTCCTATCCTTGCCATAGTGTTGTTCCTTTTTCTCATATTCTTCGTATAGATCCGTGTATGGAATTTTTATGTGCGAGTCTATTTTTTCAGTCATTGACGCCGATTTGGCTAGAGAATCGACATGCTCGTTACATTGGATTTTTGTGCGACGGTATAGTAAAGTTTGATACTAGTATTAAAGGGATTATCAGTATTGAACTCTATGTAATTTTTTTTTAATTTCATAACTGAAATGGTTAATACTATTATGAATTTTGGAAGATTGAAGATTAAGAGGAACACTTTTGGAATCCGAGAAAATGAGGATATTTTTATCCCGATATTTTAAGGCAAAATCAAGGGCTTCGGATAAAGCCAAACATTCGGCTGTGTATACTGAAGCTTGTTTATCTGTTGATTATATTGATATAATATTGAGTTTGGAACAAGTGCATGCAGCGCCCATGCAGTTCGAGTCTTTAGATTTGCTGCCATCAGTATAGAATTCATATGTATTGTTAGGACTAGCAGTAAATTCTTCGAACAATGTATTAGGGGCGTCTGATTTTAGAAGAACTTAAATCTAAGTCGAATTGAAATTATTTTTTAATAGGAGTTTCTTAATTATATTATTATGCATTATTTCTGAAATACAGCTGTGTAAAAATTATTTCCATATTCTATTTCTTTTTTTACTGATATTAAAGAAGGATAATATTGATTTGCGAGTTTGTAAGTTGTTATTAGAGAGGGCTTTTAGTAAAAAACGCTTCCATAAATGGCTGGCTTTATCTTTAAGGAGCATAAGTTTGGATTCGCCTATAAGTACATTTGAGGGGGTGCTAATTCTATACCCAAGTGAAGATCTTATAGCCGTTAGTTGTACTTTTTCGCTGATTTTTATTCTAGTCTTAGATTTTGGAAAATAAATGTAGCAACCGTATTCAATAATGGACCTGATATAGCTTTTATATAAGGTAATTAACGTTTCTGGGTGTGGACATTAACATAATTTTATTATATTAAGTGATTTATAACATCTTTTTTGAACTTCAGAAGAATGAGTATGAAAAGACATATTCTAGTCGAAGAATGTGCCTAAAAATCGGGTACATTCGCTGGATTTTATTACACAATTATCTATTTTAATTTCTGTACTGCCAGGTAAGATTCTTTTATCGTTGAAGTGTATAAAATAAGTTTTGCTAGGCGTTGAGTCTAAACCTAAATTGTATAAGTTTCTGTTGATATTGTGAATGGATTTGATTAAGATTTGTTTACCCCTTTTAATTGTTAAGCTTTTTATATACACAGCAATGTCATCTGCAAACTGTGAAATAATAACATTTTTGTTTATTCGTTTTGTTATATTTGCTTCATAAATTATAAATAGCAAGGGGCTTAGGACTCCACCTTGAGGGACGCCCTTGTGTAGTGTTCTCGGTGAGTTGCCGGTTTGTTCAGTAAAGATTATTCGTTCGTACATTAAAAATTTGACAAAGTGTAATAACATAGGAGGGCAGCCGATTTCTGCTAGTTGTGAAAGTAAAATATCTACGTTTACGTTATCAAACGCTCCCTGAACACCAAGGAAAGCGCCTAGTACACTCTTTTTTTCATAAATGCGTCATCAATTTTGAGAGCTAAGTTTATTAAATTATCCGAACAAGATCCGCCACCCCTGAATCCGTTTTGGATATTAGGAAGTAAGTTATTAAATTCTACCCACCATTGTAAACGATTCTTAATTATAGTTTCAAACAACTTACAAAGGCAGGAGGTGAGATATATTGGTCGGAAATTTCCGTCAGGTTTGCGAATAAAGTGTACAAACGTTTCTTTCCAACTGTCAGTATAGCTGTTAAATAGGTACATTTCGTTAAAAATGTCGAGATGGATGAGCTTGAATTTAATTGTAAAATTTCGAAATCTATACCATCAATACCTGGAGCGGATTTTACATTTTTCGATTCTAAGGCTGTATTGAATTCGACAAAGTTAAAAGATGTTTCAAAAAATGGGTTTGGATTACTGATTGGTAGCCATTGAGGGTCTGTTTGAACCCAAGGGGGGTTGATTGTGTTAAGTGCGGATTCTAGTTTGCTTTTAGTGTTTATGTCATTACTGGGATTTGCAAGAGTTGTTTTTGTCCAACGATTTTTGAAAATTTTGCATTTGTTCCAAACATATTTTGGATCTGTGTAAAAATTAATAGATTCAGTAAATTTTTTAAAACAATCTTTCTTTTTTTTATATAGTTTTTTGGCTAGAGCTATATATTTTTTATACTCAATTAATTCTGCTAAGTATTTTGAAAATTCCCATTTTTCGTAAGCTGCGCGGCGTTGTTTTTTAACTTTGTCGCATTCTTGGTCCCACTAGAGGGGTAGGATGTACTCGTATAACTTTACATTGTTTTCTTAGTTTTTTTCTAGGATTTCTTGACTTAATAGCGTGCTTAATTATGTTTACAAGAAAACTATACTTTGCATTCGAATCTAATTGGTCATATTCGTGTAATAACAATTCTGAGTAATTACTTTCTAGAATATCTTTAAATTTGTCCCAGTTTGTATTTACTGATTTCAGTTTAAATGTTGTTTTATTATAGTAAAATTTTGCAGCATCGATAGTGACAAATTCAGGATAATGATCAGAGCCCCAGGTTTCATTTACAAGTGTTCTATCGACACATAGAATTATTTACGAGCCTAAACTAACTACCGTAAGTACGGTGGTACGGTGGGAAACGGTATATAATCGAAACGAGAAGAAGTTAATACTCAGGGGCGCGAATTCTACAGAATATACAGCGGTGAAATACACGTGGAAACACGGCGCGCGACGAGATGCTTGACACGCACGCGGCGCTAGATTTACAATATATATATATATATATATATATATATATATATATATATATATATATATATATATATATATATATATATATATATATATATATATATATATATATATATATATATATATATATACTTGTTAAGCACAATAATATTCTGTGCAACTTACTCTTTTCAAATCCGGTGTGGCCTCCTTCGAAGATACAAGTTGGTCGGCACACACGGTACGAAAACGACGATAATGTCGAGGTACGAAAGGCGGGTATAGATTCGCGAAGCGGAGCAAGTTAATTCTGATGTTTTCGCACGGAGCAGGTAAAAAAAGCGAAGTGTCCACGAGCGCGGCTCAGTACGCAGTGAGCGAGTTGTCGCCTCGTCCCCGCGGCGTTAGACTCGGATTTCGGTAGTGCGGACCGAGCCCGGTTGAGGGCGCAGTGCATGTGCCTGGTGAGGAAGAAAGAGAAGTAAGAAAGAGGAAAGGGGAGCGTCTGCTCACGGTAACGTCACGCTATGTGGCACGCAGTCAACGGCTTGCAGACGGTGTTAGCGAGGACGAGGAAGGACGAGTGGCCAGGACGAGGAAGTACGACGAGGGATGCAGCAGGATGTGTATCTGGACAACTGTGCCGACGAAGGGGCACGAAGACGAGAACTGCAAGGCCTAGGACTGCGTACTTGCAGCAGGAGCAGTGGACACGGTTAACCTCCAAAAGGTTATATTTACTTGTAGCTTACTACACTGCATTCTTCAACTGCCACTGCTATTAGATACGATTAGTGTTTTGTGTATCACTGTCATCTCCTATTGCTAATACTAGGTTGCTTCTAGGTGACTGACAAGAGCTTCGGAGACTGCTGCTGTTGGTGTTATGGACGAGCGGGCCATGAGCTGAGCTACTTTACTGCATTTGAGAGATCACACTGCCTCTACAAACCCTCCAAACCAGGTAAGAGAGTTCGAGTTTGATGTCCGTATTTACTGTAGACAAACTCAGCTTTATGTTTTCTAGGGTGTATGCTTGCGCTCCGCCCAAGGTGGACCCATTCATGTCTTTCAAGGCATAAAACCAGGTGGGTATTATTTTAATACCATTTTGCTTATTTTCTTAAATTTTAATCTCTATGTATGTGTTCTTAGATTGGTTCGAGAGAAAGGGGACAAGGAGAGGAGACACCAGGACACGCTCAGCGCACCCCGGCCGAGACCAGCCAGCTTCAGCCTATGCGAGGCTCTATGGGATGGCAGCCGTGCGTCATCTTCAGCTGCTTCAGGGTGTTGGAGAGCTCGCTTGCTCTGTGTCTTTTTTTTTGCTTTTTTTGCTTCTCTTTTCGCGATAGTTTCGGAGATGTCATTTTTTTGTCGTCTGCAGCTGAGATGGTTGAGCCATTGTTTGATGTAGAACTTGATAAAGGGCGTATAGTTGTAGGTGGGTGCATGGTAGGTGTCATATCAGCCGAGCAGTGTGGAGCTGATTCTGTTTTTTCATTCCTTAGATTGTCTTCGATGCTAGTAACTAATGCCGAGTGAAAAGTTTGATTGTCTGAATTGATTATTTGGTTTAGACTATCGTTACTTGAAGGGCCTGTATTCAATGTGTGCAAGGTTTGAAGTGTGTCGCCTTTGTTTTGTTTTTTGTTGACATGAGACCTCGGAATTTTCATTAATGAGATTTTTCCCAGAATTACTATTTTGAGAGTGAGTGGGGCAGTGCTTTGCTATATGTACTTCAATTGAACATAGAAAGCACTTTAATACATTTATGCTTGGATAAATGTTTATATGGAATTTCATCATTTGTAATCTTCGTGGACTCTGGAAGTTTTTTAATATCATCGGGATTTATAAAGGTTTGTCTTCGGGAGCTAAGGACATGCTTATAACCCTCTTTAATTATAGTTGTTCTTAAGGTTATTATAGGAGCACTGCGATAGATTCCAAGATTGCCCAATGCATTTTCAATAATGTAATGTGGAATTGGAGGAGCTTATTTACTAATTCCTTACTTGATGAATAGAGACAGACACGATTGTTAGAAACTCTTGATGCATATAAAATATTTTTCGGTTCGACAAATTCGCCAATAGCACAAGTATAGTCGGTTAGAATCAATTCGCCCACACAATCCATTATAAGCCCTTGTTCTCTGTTAGGAAATTGATCTTTCTGCGTTGCTGCTGAATAACTCATGTCTCTTGAAGTTTTACTTTTATCTATACGCACTGCACTAATATTTTCACTAGATAACTTATTACTTTGAATCTCAGAAGCCACTTATTTTCAAAACCGTGAATTTTTACACACGTGGTTAGGCGGTGGAAACGGGACAAAGCCCTTTGGCACAAAAAAACGCGCGTCTATACGTGTGGGCCGTCGCGTATTGAAGCGAATGTAAACACGTCTTACCTCGTCAATGGATCGAACGAGACTCCAAACTATTAATTTATAAAATCTTTTTTTATACATATGATAGTAGTATCGAATAAACTAAATTGTTTCCAATATTAAACAGATGAACAAGCGAATAGTAGTAACGAAAAGAAAATGAATATAAAAATTTGTCAAAATCATGAAAAAAACACCAGGGTGCCATCTTAAGGGGGTTACCCTGAAATAAACTCGGAAAAATAATTTACTTTTTATGTGCCGGTGAAAATTTTTCCTACTAAGGCAAACGTACTGAAAATTTTTTTTCTCAAATACTGTTGCGTATACCAATCGTGCTGCAGCGCTTGCACACATTTCATACGCGCACATTCTCCACCAATACCACCGCGTTCAGCGCTGCTCCGTCAAAGAGCATAAATACTGAGCGAAAGACCGACTCGCAGCTATTCGCTCGCCGCGACTCGAAACAGTCACATCGGTATCCAGTCCAGGGACTAAATAAATTACCGAGTCTCCTTAAACTGGACTTCTTCTTTGCGCTAGTTCCTCCTCCTCCTTTTCTTTCATCGGAAGAAGAGGGAAAGGAACACAAGCGGTCAGGCCCAGCCAGCAGCCGTGGAGGACGGACTTACAGCGTTGACGAACCACGCAGCTATCTGCTTCTCTCCGCAGTAGAACAGCAGCGCCACCACAGCCTCTCCAAGTTGATGCTCTCGAAGGCGAGAGTCAGTCGCCAGCCAGCAGCCGAGGAGGAAGGACTTACAGCGCTAACGAGCAACGCAGCTATCTCTCCCTCCTTGCAGCAGCATAGCAATACCGCCGCAGCCTCTCCAAGTTCGCCCTTTCGAAGGCGAGAGCTGCCAAATTGAAATATTGAAATTGAATCGTTCTAACTATTGCTTGTTTGTTGAATCTTTAACTATGACTCTTGTGGCATCATATAACGCTTCGCGGAGTATATTTCCTACTTCAGAGTAATCTATGTCACCTGAACTTCAAGCTAATCCGTAATAACAATGTTGAAGCCAAGTATTTTCTTTTATGTACTTGATGGAGAGACGTTACCAGGCAAATGGTTCTTTAAATAATAGAACCACTGGTTCGGAAATATCAGTGAGAGGTACTATTGCTAGTTCCTTGAGAATAAAATCATTGACTGGTTGCTTGAAACCTTGCATGTCTACCACGTACTCCATCTCGTTGACGAATGATCTTTTTAATTTCGAGCGGTCTGCTTATAAACTTTATAAAACTTCCCCCACCACTGATATTTAATAAAATGTCTATACAAATTTTTTAACATCACTACTTATAGGATTATATTGAACTTCTCGATCGCGTAAGATTAAGCAGTAAGCAGATGTTTCAGCAGGAAAATTATCTCTTGCTTTGAATTCTAGACGAACATCCACTGGCGCGCTTTTCGAAGACTCACTTTGTTTTGAATAATCAATTACAATTCAGCGTTTTTGTCATAGAATATGTTCTGAAAATTTGCGTACATATCGTACAGTATACTATACTGATTACGAATTATATCCAGATTTAGATTATCATATGGATAGTATTGTGAATTAAGGAAAAGTTTTACATTGCTTATGTTGCAGTGATCGAAGTATCTAGCATTGATATTTTTCTGAGCTTTTCTATTGGTTTGAAATCCTAGAATAACGAAGCTCGGTTTTCCCAACTGATTGGACGTTTTGTCTGTCCAAACATATTTCGACGAAGATGGAAGTATCGGATACTCATAAACTTCCACGTGCGATAACTCACAGCTATCGGTCTATCCTTCCCAATATAATTGAACAAATGGATTTTACGTTTATTCGATACTGCTACGTATGGCATTAAACACTCAATTCTCGTCAACTCGATCTTAAAGTCTTCGTAAACATCTCGTCCAGATATCTGTGTCGCTCTTTGTATAACAAAATGTTTAAATCATTTCTCGATCTAGTGAGTATTAGTTCATGTTTTACATTAACTACGATAAATCGAAGTAGTCGGTGTCGTTTGTTAACCGTTGAGTTTATTCAACGTCGAGCCACCAAGCATTTTCAATAATTACTCTCTGACTAGGATTTAGTGAAATCCGGGACCACAGTACTGATATCCAGGCAAGTGATATTCTACAGGAAGTTTGTTAATGAATCTATTTAGCAAACCACGTCCTCGTCGATGATGTTTAGGTACGATCATGACACTATGAAGGTTAATTCATAACCGATGTTGAGAGTATATAAGCGCTCTATTTATAGTATAATTACCAGTCGTAATTAAGATCTCATACTGAATACATGAATTTCAAGGAGCAGTCTATCAAGCTCCCGATAGCGAACTTTGTCACTATCGTGGAGCAGGATAAAAAAATAAAGCGACATGGGGACTTACTTCCAGACAGTATACGAGCCGTATTTTGCGGTCCGTCAAACTGTGGTAAAATAAATAGTTTGCTAGCTCTTATAACACATCCTAATGGTCTAAGGTTTGAAAACGTATATGTCTACTCTAAATCACTAAATCAATCAAAGTATAAATTCCTTAAAGAACTTTTGGAACCTGTGGATAGTGTGCAGTATATTGCATTCAGAGTTAAATGAAATGCCGTTAAACGCAAGTACAATTTATTAAAGTATGAAAAGGATAGCTTTGAGAAAGCAATAGGAGAGACATTCAAACCAATTGTCGATCATCTTCTGTAACTTGTTGATACGTCAAAAAATCAGGTAATTAAGACTCCTACAAAAGAGAATCTTAATAAAAGTCTTGATATAAGTATGATTTCCGATGAGGATCTCGATGAGAGTTTCAATGAAACTCTACAAAATACAGTGGAGACTCATGAAACCTCATTCGAAACAGCCTATGAAGAAGTTCATTCAACTTCTAGTAACAAACATGCAAAATCCAAAGAAAAGCATTGATAAATTTTATGTAGTGCGTAAAGAAGGCGATAGTTTTATGATTGGTAATTCGAAGACAAACTTAGAAAATGATAACATTGAAGTTAAGGATGTAAAATATCCGAATACTACAGGATTGTTAGAATTACTAATGACAAAACATCCTACTCAAAAGCTTGTGAGTCCAAGTGATTGGCACGACTATCGCCATATTCTCGAAACAACTAATGCTCACAAGAGACGTTGCAGAAGTGATGAATTTTTCGCGGTCATAATAGCAAGAAATATACTAATATTATCGCTCCACTATTCCTTAAAACACCTAATAAAGTAGGTCAGGGATTACCTCGATACAAAATTACTAGGAGAAATACAAGAATGCATTATGTATACTAGGATGATGCTAATGAGCTCGTAAATCGTCTCCGATTACTCATGGCTGAACAATCGGCTGGTAATCCTAGTCATACCAACGAGATTCACTCTATCATTAAAATTACACAAATACTTGCTTTATTATCAAAATGAGCGTCGACGTGTTTGGACGTCGTCTAAAACGAAGCAAGGGTAGTCGAGGTCCTCCTGGTATTCGATACAAAATCACAGCTGATAGTCCGTATGAGTTGGAGAACAAGAGGTCATGCCAACCTTGCAGCACCTAATCAACTGAACGAAGCAGTAAATTTAGATACTCTGCATTGCACAGTTCGAGAGAAAATTCACAAAGTTTTAAAAACCGTAGATTTATTGAGGGATGAACTCAAGAATTTAGATGAAATCATAGACGTACATAGAGACGAACTTGATAATAAATTGAAAAGTCAAAATTCCCAAATCCTGGTTATAGAAGAGGTGATATTTAAAATCTCTCAAAATATTCCCTCAATAGATGTCAGTCTGTTAATATCGAATGATGGAATATCAGAGAGTAGTTGAGGAGCTTCATAAACCTGCTCGACGTAATTACCCAAGACGAAAGTTTGATGTACGAGGTTTGGATGAAACTTGGCAAGCTGATTTGGTTGAAATGCAACCTTATGCTCGAGAGAACAAAGGTTATAGGTACATGCTTACAATCATAGATATATTTTCCAAGTATGCTTGGGCCGTTCCAGTCAAATGAAAAACTGCAGAAGAAGTTGCAACAGCTATGAAATCCATACTGCATCAAGGTCGAGTACCAAAAATTTACATATTGATAGAGGTAAAGAGTTTTATAATACGACTTTTCAAAACCAAATGAAACATAGATAAATCTCTACTCAACGTACCCCAATCTTAAAGCATCAATATGTGAACGCTTCAATCGAACCCTCAAAAATAAGATGTGGGTGAAGTTTAGCCTTCAAGGAAACTACAAATGGCTTGATATCTTACCTGGATTGTTAGATTCTGATAATGATAGAAAACATCGAACTTCTGCCATGAAGCCTAACGATGTTACTGCTGCCAATCAAACTCAAGTTTTAAAACGTTTCAACCAAAAGAATATATTGGTAAAAATGACTAAGTTCATAATCGGTGGCAAAGTACGAGTGAGTAATGCTAAGCAAGTGTTTGAGAAAGGATACACACCCAACTGGTCCACAGAGGTATTCACAGTCAGTCGAATAGTTAGAACGAATCCTGTAACGTATCATTTAAAAAACTATAGAGACCAACCTATCGCTGGTGGGTTTTACGAACAGGAACTCTTGAAAGTTAAATATCCAGATGAATACCTAGTGGAAAAAGTACTTAAAAAACGAGGGAAAGAAGTATATGTTAAGCGGTTAGGATTTGACAATTTACATAATAGTTGTATTGACAAGTTTTAACTCCTGAAAAGAGATTTTTTTTTATTTTAGGAACTAGTGAGGGCTCCTTCGCCCTTGACCTGTGAGGTACTTCCTAATAGTCGTCTCTTGTGAGCCTCTTACTATTGAACGAATTCAAAGTAAAAAAACACACCCGTGACTCGTATACCCTTCCATAGGATAGGAAATAGATATTTTTTTTATTCAATTAATAAATTTACAAAAAGAAAAATATTTTTACCATTTCATGTTTATTAATAAATTAAAAAAAGAATTTTATAATATATTGTTGTTATTTACATACTTTCAAATTCAATCTTATTATCTCTTAAATACTTGAGACATAATTCATATTTATTTGCTTTGGCTGCCATACTGTTGAACATATCTTCATTCTTCTCAAGTGCAGTTGATACACGGTTAGGTAGAAACATGTGCATTTCAGAATCGATTTCTACAACGATTCGAAGTCCAAATCGCGTACTCACTTGTCTCATGGATGTCATCATGTACTGCTTGTCTTTCTTCAAATCGGACAACGATTTCTTGGGTAGAAAGACATTTCCGCGAGCAACTTTGTTCAGTGAAGCAAAGTCCATTGTCTAAAGAATAAGCAAGTTCACATTACAATAATTTTAAATAGTAAGAGATGAATTATTAATAATATTGTAATACGTATTCTGATTTTTTTGTAGATAATTGCTGGTTTCACTATTGAATTCTTAGCCTCTTACTCTGGGGCTCTTCAATTGTACTGCTCTCTGACTGTACGTCTGTTGGAATGACGTTAGCTGCCTGGAAAGCCTCGTTATATACCCAGATTCCTTCAAGTGGAGCTACCCTCTCTACTGGAACTTCCTTCTCCACTGTAGCTTGAGTCTGCGCAGTAGCTTTTTTTTCAGTTGAACTTCTCTTTGATTGTAAGTCTGTTGGAATGACGTTAGCTGCATGAAACACCTCGTTATGTAGCCTGATTCCGTCCAGTAGATCTTCCCTCTCCACTGCAGCTTCTTCTCCCACCACCATGTTTCTTGCTGCTTCCTCTTCTATAATGCTAAAGTATCCCCACGGTAAACTATCCGTCTACTCGGGAATTAAATATTGCTTATCGTCCTGAGGGTTTAGAGCCAATTTAATATCTTTTTCAGTTCGAACGATATGAAGTCTTGCTCGGATGTTGTGCTGCTCACGCGATACTGTGACATTCTCTCGAAAACATCGAATATAGTCATTAAAAGTAATTGTTGCTTTAACAACGGAGGTTTTCACACCTTTTGCCTTTTTCATTTGTTTCTGACCAGCAACCTCTACGCTGCAAGCTTTAATACGGAGAGCCACAAACTCCAGCATTATTTTTACCATTGCATTCGTCTTTCATCAGACCAACAATCTTCTTATTTGCTTGTGGATTGTTGAATTGGTTATTTTCTGGATAATCTGATGTATCAAACTCATGTAAATCTCTCTTCACAATTTCATACATATTTACATCACGAATGTCATAGATTAAACTGTCGGTATATGTATACAGAAGCTTAGAGTTCACTCCAATGCATTCTTTCATATACTTATAGTGAAAATGATAAACATGCACCTTTGACAGATCCAAAACAGGGAATCCTACGTAAATGGGTTTCGTTATACGAATCTGTGTACGTGCACAAAAAATAGCACAGCTATGAAAGTTTGGTTTTGCTATGTAAGTCTCAGCACCGAAACGTCCATTTCGCTTACTTACAAGTTTAACATCCACTCATTTGCGTTCATTCTCCATTGTTTTGCCGTATACGGCATTATTAAACAATTTAAAGAGAAGTGTTTCAAACTCATTTTTTGCGTTCTCTCTTTTCAAGCTGTTGAGATCAACATAATCCTTAAGCCGTGGCTTTGTATCAAATCGCAACGCTCTGTGAATTTTCTTTAAGCGAAGACCATGTTTTAGAACCCGCTCAAGAGCACGTTAATCTATGACGTATCGTGTCTTATCGTGAAGTGTTGTCATTAACTTTTGCTGTTTTTTCCCGAAGACGCCAGATGTTCAGGATATATCGGTAGATCTTTGTGCTGATCATGAATTTCTTGAGGATATTCAAGGTCTACCTCAAGGATGTAACCTGTAGGACTGTCATCAGGTACGTTGAAAAAATCAACTCTTTCAACATTTTCGACCCACTTGAAGCCAGCATATGGAAGACGCTGAGCCATCGCAAATCCGTAAAAATTATTTACGTCGTAGTACGTGAGGTAAAACGTTTCTTCTTCTCATTGAAGTCTTCTATATACTTGTTATTAGGCTCATTATTGGCCTTAGCATATCAATTGCAACATTGACTGATTCCATCTCTAATGCCGCGCTCGATGAAGAGCAACATATCTATATCAGTCAACAACTCTAGTTCGATCCTCATATTTTTGAGCATTGCATCCGAAGACAGACCTGGTGTTGTGATGTAGTGCGCAGGATCCAACCCGTAGGCTTCTATGCAGTTATCACGAAAATTCTCAAAGACGTCAGCCGAAAGAAGTACATCTGTTTTTAGATACAAGTTGGAATATTCTCTAAGTGTCTGGATATTAAAGATGCTCCATACGTTCTTGGCATGTTGATAATCTTTATCGGAGATGTGACTCTCGTACAAGCTGCTACAGAACTGATCCTTGTCTGGTATCTCTTGCACTTTTAATCGATCGAAGGATGAAACGTAGTCATACAGGAATATCCCTTTATTTGATTGGTAGTATACCCATCCTCTGTAAATCCTTGATTTGCAATGTTTAATCTATCAAGATAAGACGATAGCTTGTCCAGAGAAGATGGCATAAAACGAAGCGAGTCGATAAATCGAAAATGTATGTCACTATTGTCAATGTATTTTGTAAACAAGATATGTCGCTCTTTTGTTTGTGGAATGAGAAACACTCAGCCAGCAAATCTCGATGTTGTCACTTTGATAAAGAGGTGACAATCATAACCACTCAAGTTATGAAATACTACTGGAATCATTCTGGAATCTTTGAAATTAATGTTACACTTATTGTATGCGGGACCTTAATATCTAAAGAAAAAAAATAGTTTTAGGATAAATGATCATTTATTATTAAGAAGAAAATATAATTTGGTTATATTCACCGTCCAGTAAAGTGACAATGATCCATGACTTTTTTAGACTTTGAAGTAAATGGGTTCTGGCACGAGGTAGCGATAACGAATTAATTTTTCTCTCGATTTGTTAACGGAATCATGGCTTTTGGTTGTTTATAAGTATTTTCTAATTCTTTGGCGAGATTTAAAATACTCTCAGCAAAGTATACAACAGGCCCTTGACACGTTTCATCTTCTTGTCTATAGCATTTGTACTCTGAACGATTCTCGTCATAACTACACTTAATATACTAATCTACGCTGAATGCTTCATGATGTTGATATGCACGTAGATCACCTTCAATGGGTTTCAACAAGCATTCAAAGTCAGCGTACACAACAAACGACATTTCATTTTTTTCTTCTTTTTGAGATAAAATACAGATCGAAATTTTGAAAAAGTTTCGGCCACCGTCTGCCATTACTTTTATTTTAGCTTCCTGTAGTTGCTTTACATTTCGCTATTCAAAAACGAAGTGAAGAAGTTCACTTGAATTAGCATAAACGACTGGTCTCTCTTTCATTCCTTCTTTTGTCTCGAATTGATAAAGATCTTCTTGGTAAATATTTTCCATCATCTTTTGTTTCTCTTGCATATGTTGGTTGTACTTCGATGGAACTGATTTTCTTCCCGCCGAATTGCGAATAAAGTTTACAATCTTTTTCATATAATTCGTCGATGATGCTGTTGTCGCTTGGAAGTTGTTTAAGCTTTCAGCGGAGAAGATTATTTTAGTTTCTTTTTTTTTATTAACAGATATTTGAGCCTTCTTACCAGCTGTATTATTCAAAACAAAGTCATCACCATCAGTATCATTGATACTAGTCGTAATTTTTCTTTTTAAAAGACTTGTTATGATTTGATTTTGCTGTTTATCAGGTATTTGTCCACTAAATTGAACACATTGACACGTGCACTTGAGGAGCAAGGACCTTTACAAGAATGTGGAATACCTTTGCCTATTCCTTGAAAACAACAGCTACAAATTTCTAAGGAGGTTATCTCTTTATTTTTATTTGTTTTTGAAGAAGCATTTTGCACAGTACTTTCAAGGCCCTTATTTAAATGAAAACTGTCGAACAAAACCTCGACCTTTTTTTATTTTTGAATGGTTAATACGTCGACCTGTTAGGCAAATGTAACAGCCGCAACTCGTCATCTGTCTGGTTTCTTTTGCCAATTTAATGTCCTCATAATTAGGCATAGATGGAAGAGGTCTTTTCGAAATACCATGTTTTTCTAGTTCACCAATATCGGCAAGTGATACAAATACTTTTTGGGAATTTATTATTAGAAACATCAAATTGATTTTAATAACTTAATACACTTAATACACTTAATAAAAAATGTTCAGATGGCTTAGTTTGAAAAACAATTTTTTTCCCGCAAGGAGCACATACTTTCATACGGTTCTCTTCGTAATCACATTTAGAATCTAAATGTGGATGAAGAGACATTTTATTTCCGAAATAAATTGCTATAAATAATCGATGTGGAGATAAATATATTTTATGAAACCTCTCAAATTGGAAAAAGAAAATCTGATGCTAAAAAAGAGCTTATGAATATATCTGAAATTTTGATTTTTCGATTGAGGATAGTATAGCGCCATCTAGTGGCAATCAACATAACTATATTTTCTTGTAAACAAATCACAAAATAAGCATAGTATATGTTAGTTTGATAAAAGAAATTAGTGATTAACTGATTTTCGTAATGTATAAAAAATGAGCTTGCGAGCGTGTGTGTGTGTATGACATACACATATGTCAAAAAAAAGTTCTTTCATAGTTTAAGTCATTATTTATTAAAAATTTGACATAAGAAAAGCTTTTAACCATCGCAATTCTTAGCTATTGTATATTTCACAAATTCTTCCTATATAAAAAACGAGAAATTTGGATATCTTACAAACAGGAGCAGCTAGGATTTCAATTCAAACTGATTTTTCATCAGTACAAACATATACCCGCTTTCGGTTTTTCGTCATTTTTACGCGATTTAAAGTTGCTTTCTGCCTACCGTGAGTAACGACCAACCAGAATCTCGTTTCGCAAATTCTTCCATGTCACGTTCAATAGGTTGCTGAATGTTGATTGTATACCAATCCTTTAAATTAGTCATCTGCGAAGATAGACTGCGCCTTCGTATTGAAATGCTTCGTTTCAATGGTGGATTCATTCTCTTTGTAAATTATATAATCTGCTGTAAGCAATGAGTAAGTCTTTACTGCATTCTAATCTTTGAGAGCACGTTTAATGTTTGATTCAAAAAGAGATGTATCATCTTCAAGAAAAGATGAAATATTTAAATGTTTGAAATTTGTAATCATGCATGATTTAATACGATTTTGGAAAGCAGACTGTACAATATTACAGCTTACTCGTTCCTGAGGATGCTGCTGTTTATCTCCACCTCGTTTAAGATGATCATTTAAACTCTTTTAAACTGTCGTAATGAGTATAGCAGTATTTTCATATTGACGTTTCTTCGACGCACTTACCGTTGAAGTACTTAGTATTCTATTTAACGCCAGCATACCCTAGGAAACCAAATAAATCCACTGTGTTATATCGTCAGATTCAGCTCTCTCATTAACAGCATGATCAACGGCTTATTGCAGCTTTCGAAAAGATTCAATGTAGTATTCTGGAGATTGAAAAGTATCTTGCTTAGAAACATCCATCATTTAAACACTCTCGATGTTCTTTCTCTCGATGAATGTGAAAGAATGAGAAAATTTGACTGGTAGACTTGTATAAGTACCAGAGACGGGAAGGGAGTTATTGTAAATTAAGGTGATGCTAAAGCCACCAGTCATCGATAAATATGAGGAACCACATTTCTTATTATATTTTTAATTTTGAGTAAATATCTCTATGAAACGTTATTGTCCTTCTCAAAAACAACAACTTTTCAGAGAGATATTTTCTCAAAATTAAATATTGAATGAAAAAAGTGGTTCCGCGTATTTTACGGTAACAAGAGGGTTTAGCATCACCTTAAAAGGAAGAAAGGGGGGTGAAGCAATCTTTTCACATATATTTAGGTATTAATATTTCACAGACTCCTAGAGATTTGTAAACCATTTTTCTATGATTTACTTTGATAGCTTCTTCTGGAGACGCTCTGAAGACCTTCATCTGAAAAGCTTCTTCTTCTAGTAACCTTCCTCTGGTTGGCTTCCTCCGCACAGCTTTCTCTGAACAGCACGTTGTTGTCGCTCGAAGATTAACGTGAATAATGAGGAAATCGATCAGTCTATGGTTTCCTTTATAACCTAAAACTAAAAGGTAGTGGGAGTGTGCAAGAGGTTGCGCAGTAGTTAGAGAATGGAGGGGGTGAGTAGTAATAGAGTATAATTTGGTTGAATAACCAAAAGAAATTACTTTCATTCGAATCGACATACGAGTCAGATTAGTTCAGAGCTCCAGTAATCTTGCAGGACGCCAACTGTCAGCTTTATCATCGCACGTACCTGAATATTAGTCAAGCAGCTGGAAATGAACTACATTGTGGATATCCAAGGGTTCAAAATGCCTCATAACGAATTTGTATTCAAAGAGGTAGCTATTATCGTCCTCCAGGAAGATGCACAGCCAACTCTATACCACTTCTTACCGCCTTACAAGTGGAATTATCTTCCCAGGGATAACATGAGTGCAAATCGGTGGCTGGAAATGAACTTCCATGGAATCCGATGGAGCTCTGGTGAAATACCATATGAAGATGTGAGAATAATGTTGTATAACGCCTTAGCGGGGGCAAAAACAATTTATGGTAAAGGCCTCGAGAAGAGAAAATGGTTAGAGGACATTGTACCAAATATTTGCAATATTGAAGACTATGGGTTTCCAGCGCTTAAGAAACTCGAGCAGAAGAACTCGTGTACACATCATTCACATTTCATCGATTCAGTTTGCGCAGTTCGGAATGTAAACGCATTAAAGTCATGGATGCTTAGTCGTTTGCAAATACCTACTTTCCTTGAAGAAGACGATGAAGGAGAAGATGTCCTGGATGCGTCTACTCGTGTCATCGATTTATCTTCACCAATAAATTACTCCATGTACAATTAAATTTTTGTAAAGTATTATAATTCTTTTATATCTATAATATATACATATTAGGTTCTCAAAGTCTTTGAAACTTTCAGTCAAATTATGAGAATATAAGTAAAGAAGTCTTTGAAAATTTCATACAAATTTATTATGAGAATATAAGTAATGAATATATATATATATATATATATATATATATATATATATATATATATATATATATATATATATATATATATATTCATTACTTATATTCTCAGAATAAATTTGTAGGAAATTTTCAAAGACTTTGAGAACCTTTTCCTCAGATTTAATTTAAAAAAAATTTGAATATTGAATTTTGCATATCTATAATGCTTCAGATTGATTTATACAATGTAATAATTGATTGTTTTACTCAGTTATAACATTGTATACCACAATACATTTATTAAAACTTATAGAATTTATTGTAACTGAAGAAAATCTCACTTTCCGTTGAAGTAGACCCATTGGTCGAAATGCATCAAATCTCAGATCTCAAAAACTAAATGAGCTAGACATTTGAAATTTGGTTTGCAGGTCTAAAGTGTATAAAGAAGAAAGAAAAACAAATAGTTTTAAAGTCTTTCATCAAAATTTTCTCCTATCAAGTCAAAAAACTTTGAATATTTAATTTTTCATACCGATAATGTTTCAGATTGATTTATACAATGTAATAATTCAAAAAATTGATTGTTTTACTCAGTTATAGCGTTGTATACCACAATACATTTATTAAAACTTATAGAATTTATTGTAACTGAAAAAAATCTCACGTTTCGTTCAACTAACCCCATCGGTCGAAATCCATCAAATCTCAGATCTCATAAACTAAAAGAGCTAGACATTTGAATGTTGGTTTGTAGGTCTAAAGTCTATAAATAAGAAAGAAAAAAATAGTTTTCATCAAAATTTTCTCCTATCGAGTAAAAATACTTGGAATATTGAATTTTTCATACGTATAATGCTTCAGATTGATTTATACAATGTAATAATTTGAAAAAAATTGATTGTTTTACTCATTTAAAACATTATATACCTCAATACACTTATTAAAGCTTGTTGAATTATTTTACCTAGAAAATTTCACTTTCCGTCGAATTGGCCACTCGGTCTAAATCTACTAAAAACACAGATGTTTAAAACTAAAAGAGCTAGACATCTGAAATTTGGTGTATAGATCTAATGTGTATAAAGAAGAAAGAAAAAAATAGTTTGAAAGTATTTCATTAAAATTTTCTCCTATCGAGTCTAAATACTTTGAATATTCAATTCCCCATACTTATAATGCTTTAGATTGAAATAAATTGATTGTTTTACTTAATTATACATTATATACCTGAAAACTCTTATTAAAAGTGACAAAATTCATTAAACTTGGAAAATTAATTTCAACTGAAAAACTCAGATCTCAAAAACAAAAACTTTATTTAAATAATCTTTTTTACAATCTATACATAAACACTCTTATTTTCATTACTAATTACATAATACTTTGTTTATATTATTTTTACACATTCATACAGAAATATTAATCCACAATCTTGCTGCATTCATTTAATTTTATTTATACACAGACATTCTGTTTTATTTTCAGTCACATACACTACTTTATTTTAAAATGTTTGTTTTCTTTATTACATTCATACAAATTCATTAACATTCATCTGTAGTCATACTCCTTTAATTTAAATTTTATTTTTCTCATTTATACATTGACATTCACTATCATTCTCAATTAAACTAATTTATTTTAAAATGATTTTTTTATCACATTCATACACATTCATTACCATCCATCTACAATCATACTCCTTTAATTTAAATATTATTTTTCTCATTCATACACTGACATTCAGTTCAATCTCAATTAAACAACTTTATTTTAAAATATTTTTTTACACATTCATACATATTCATTAACATTCATCTGCATTCTTACTCCTTTAATTTAAATTTTATTTTTCTCATTCATACACTGACATTCACTTTTATTTTCAATTAAACTAATTTATTTAAAATTTTTTTTTTATAACATTCATACAATAACGTTCTCTCATTCACGATGCGTGCAATTAAAGAAAAAAATTAAAGTAAATAAAAAAAAATGATATTAAACGCGAGGCATTCATCTAACTCTATTGGGTTTAGTCGGCTTCCTGATGCATGCTTTTCCTTCTTCATCTTCTTCATCTTCTTTTTCTTCAATATATAGTTGACGTCTTGCAGGCTTGTTAGTCTTGAGCTGATATTTTCGTGCTTCTTCATCAATCAGCCCCTGTAAATATATTTTGAGCACTGCCTTCCTTATTTCACACTGATAGAAATAAACAGAGATTACTACCCGAGACCCAAGGAGTATCCGCTTGGCTCTCGCAAGCAAGCGTGACAGGACAACAATACGCGCGCACTAGATGCACAAAAGATTGAAAATAAGTTTATTTCTCCATACTTTTCCCCTTCCTCAACCGCACACTGCCGCGCAGCATTGTGTGTGTCTACTGCGCATGTTTTATCGCTGTGCGCTTGGTTTGGAGAACCAAGTAAATACTGCTTGGGTCCTCCCGGGTAGAAATAACTGTATATTTATTTCAGTTTAAGCATGTCGGTGATATGGGAGGTGGAGGATCTGCCATCGGACTTTCTGCACCCTGCCCCGGCTGCACTCTCCTTTTTTTTCGAGGAGCTGCTGGCAGAAGCTTCCGTGACGTTGGGGATGGTGTACCTATAGATGGAGGTGGTGGCGACAAAAAGGCTGGAGGTGTTGGTTGCTGACAAACTGGCGGTGGTAGTTTTACGCGCATCAGAGAAGCTTACTCGGGAATCATAGCTGTACTGTGAAAAATAAAAAGTTTTGTTTAAATTTGCTTTCTTTCTAAAGCATCTTTCTTATAAATAATTTTTATGATTAATACTTACGAGGGCTGTGATTCACACGCAACAAATATTGGAGCGTGTAACATACGCAGCAAGCGACGAGAAGAGGATGGGCAGTCTTTCAGTGTTAGAGGAATCTGCTTTCTATGCAGCATATCAACGATTTCACTTTCGTTCAACGTCCTTTCCTCCCAAACTTTTGGATGACGACGAGAAGACAGTATTGGAAATTCGGTAGGCAGAGAAGACTTCGGTGGAATCATCTCCTCGTACAGCAGTGCGAGAGTTACACCCTCGCTGAGTATTTTCTTTTGGTATAGAACTGTGTTGTTACCGTAAAATAACGCTAACTTTATACACTTGATTGAGCGGAGATAATTTGCTCAATGACGCGGGTCAGTGCGACAGCGCGGAGGGGGAATATTTCACCGTCCGTGAAAAGCAAGCGGCGGCGCTGGCGGCGCGAAAGAGTCAGTTTCGTGTTGCTCGCGCAAGGAGACACACGTGTCGGCAGTCGTTCCCGTTCATGCAGAGGAGAATCTTATACCACCACGAGGATGAGCCATAAGTCTGCAGAGAGTGACAGCCTCGTATACGCGCGCCATGCCGGAGAGAGGTCAGGCCGCCGCTTTCATCCACAACCCACGCAATGGGTCGTGCTACGGATTTTATTCTCGCATACCTGCAATGAGGTATGCGAGTCATCGCCTTCGCAGCCTTCATCGCTGCTACGTCCACCGTTGCCGCCACTACCTCCGCTGCGCAGTTCTCGCCGCCGTTGGCGTCGTCGTCTTTCTTAACCCGCTGTTTTTACAGCGAATTTTTATAATTATGTGTGTGCAAGTGCGTGTACACACACGTGTGTGTGTATATCTACGAGGACGAGCCACGAGGATGAGCAACGAGGACGAGAATGCAGCTCTGAAAATGATAACCATGCGGACGCACGCCAAGCCGAAGAGAGAGAGAGACAGAGAGAGAGAGAGGTTAGAGTGCCGCCTTCGTTCACGACCCGTGCAATGGGTCGTACTTCATATTTTTTTCTCACGTACCTCGAGCAATGGGGTACGCAAGACGACGACTACGTGCGCCTTCCCCTTCATCGTCTTCACCGCCGCTACGTGCACCGTCGCCGCCACTACCTCCGCTGCACAGTTCTCGCCATTAATAAAGATCAATTTATCCAACTTCTAGGCGACCTCAGAAGCTACAATAGCTGGCTATGGAATCACCTGAGCTCATACCGAATCATGTGAACTTGCTCAGCTACGAGCCCTGGTGGGATAAGTCCAAGTGGCTTAGGTCGGCGTGGAGCTAGGCCAGGCTGGGTGGGGCCGGGTGGCTTAGGTGGGCGCGGAGCCAGGCCAGGCGGTGTGAGGCCGGGTGGTCCCGTACCCACCTGGCCTCGTACCCGCCTGGCCTCGTACCCGCCTGGCCTCGGACCCGCTTGGCCTCGTACCCGCCTAGCATATCTACTGGTACTGAACCTCCCACTGGACCAAGAGGCCCGAGCGTGGAGAAGGCCCGTGACCGAGAGCGCCGCTGTCTGAATCCCTCTGGAAGCAGAATTCCGGAAACGCTATTCCAGCCCCAACCTCGCTGTAGATACGCAGCCACACTCGCTATTCACAATCGGTCCTTTTCAGGACCACCGAACGACTTTTTATAACAAGTGGCGAGCCCAACGTGAGGCTGAGTCTTAATTGAGTCGAGCAGGAGCTTGGACGAACCTACGCATGAGCCAGCCGGACTTCAATGCTGCTCACACGATCTCTGCCCCTCACTCGCCGACAAGCCAAAAAGATATTCGGGAGCGATAGCAGTGTACTTTTGGGAGTGGAAAAGGCCCAGTGGCGCCCACTACAGCAAAGAGCGAAAGAAAGCTATCATTCACGAAATACTTGCAGTTAATCAAGCAACAACTCGAAGCATAAACAGTCAAGGACGATGAACAAGCAGAGCAGTAGCGACTCAAGGTCGAGCAGCAAGCGGAAGCAGAGCGACAGCGACTCGAGGACGAGCAACGAACAGAAGCAGATCGGCAGCGACTCGAGAACGAGCAACGAGCGGAAGCAGAGCAACAGCAACTCGACGAAGAGTAGCGAGCAGAAGCAGAGCGGCAACGACTCGAGGACGAGCAATGAGCAGAAGCAGAGCGGCAGCGACTCGAGAATGAGCAGCAAGCGGAAGCAGACCGATAATGCCTCGAAGCTGAGTGAGCAGCAGCCCTTCGGCCAGGAATCATGGCCCAAATTCCAGTAGTCATCCGAAATTGGGATGATTTTGCACAAGCGCTCTTCGGGCTCAGACCAACTTTATCCGAGTTCCACGGCCAGGATCACGAGGACTCTGAGAGATACCTGCAGTGTTGCACGGAATTTTTAAGGGTCTACAATATTTCTGATGATCAAAAGACCGCAGCGCTGGACAAAGGGCTAACAGGCGATGTAGATAAGTAGTGGCTATACTATCGTATGATTGGCGTCCACTGGTCACGCTTTCAAGAGCTACTTTGCAGCCGATACAACAGCCAAATGGTCAAAAGCAGCCTCATCGCATAGCTCTACGGAAAGAAATAAGGATAAAAGGAAGCTATGGGAACTTTCTTACAGAAAAATATCTGCTCTATCAAAATGCTACGTCCAAATGAAACAGAAGCCACCAAGCTGACCACACATATTAATTTAATAAGACCCAACCTTAGACGCTCATTACGCTCACATAATCCCTCTGATTTTTCCAAGTTGCTGGCAAAGGTACTCGAAACTGAAAGAGACGAAGAGGAGGAGAGCCAAGCAGCAAAGGGAAAAACTCGGAAGGAGACTAGTGATAAAAAGCCAAAAGCTAACGGAAAAATGTATCGTAAGCAGCTTCCGATATACTGGTACTGCTCAGGGCACCATTATCACAGAGAGTGCGAGGTCCTAAAACAACGACAAAAACAGCCAGAAAACTGGCGACAGGCGGCAGATTAACTGACGGCTCCTGCTGAAACGAACCAGAGCTGGAGATGAACTGCGTACACGCTGATCCACACGCTCTCCCTAGCATTAATTGCTACAATTATCAGCATGCTCGATCTCAAAAGTGGCAGATCTCTACACGGAAATAACTTTTACCGCTGCTGCACCGTACCGCCCAGCACGCTTTAGCGGCGTACGTGCAGCACTGCGAAAGAGCTTTGCATGCACGGCGCTTCTGGGTACGACGGAACGGCACTTTCCCGTGTAGCCAGCCAAGCCGCGACGCAACGGGTGATATTAAACAAGAGCGCTTGCACTTCGTCTTTTCACGCTAACTATGGCTCACACGGATTTCTTTTGCATGATTAGTGTAAATAATGTGATGTGCGGGTTTGAGAATTTTCAAAAAATGGACTTGAGGGAGACCGAGGTAAGATAGGTACACTGGGTTAAATAAGCACTACGTATATTTTCGAATATTCTTACTTTTTCTCTGTACTATTTTATTTCAAGCAAACAGGTATTTGATGTAAATAAGTTTTACAATAACTTGTAAATACACAAAAGCAATCTGGTTTAACTTTAAATAACATTGACACTTTTAATACTTATCAGTCAAATTTTTACCATAATTGAAGCTAAAAATAATCTCAGTAAAGGATCAAAATCGAGCCTTATCTGACCTCCATGCATACTTTGTTTAAAAAATAAGAATTTGTTATTTTGGTTGAGGCTAAAAAATATATTCTCTATACAAAGTGGAGTCATATGGTGCTAAATGTAATAAATTTGTACAGGGTATTAAAAATACTGAATCTTAATGTAAAAAATTCTTGATATCTTAAACTATCATACTGACGTATTTTTAAAGACGCTCGCACGCATGCTCACAAGAACACATTCACACAGACATTTTCTAAAAATTGTTCATTTTAATTTTTATTGTCTCAAAACGAGTTTCTACAATGATTTTAGCAAGATTTTTTGTTACAAAGCTCCCACGATGATGAAATTATGTATAATTAGATTACATTTGTTTAAACTTCAATTTTTATTATTACACAACTAAACTTACGGTGGTCCTATAATGAAATTTGACGAAAAACTGTTCTTTTTTATTTCATTTTCTGATACTTTGTACATTTTTAGAACAGAAAATGATTTTGCATTGGCAGTATTGGCCATAATAACAATTTTAATAAACTTAATAGTTATCTATACGTATTTTTCCTCCGACCCTTATTACACAAAATCCAGCGTGTTCCTACATTAACCGAATCCAAAACTGTGTCAAAATCTACTCTATACTACACATATAAACTTTAGAAAACATATAAATTATTAAAAAGAAATTTGTATCGATATTCTGCAAAATAAAATATGTTTTAAAATCGTCAAAAAATTATTTATTCTTTTTACATAAGTGCGGCTTTCTCCATTTATGGTTTTCCAATGTTCGGCAAGTCTTATGCGCATAGGATTACAATGAATTAGTCTGAAACTTTAAAAATATCTTATTCAACTTATTCGCATTACAACCATGTACTCATGAAAAGAAAATTATTAATAAAATGTTGCCCATGAATAGGGTTAAAAATGTGTTTTTTAGGTTATTTTTACAATGAAAATTCAATCTAATTTTATTTTTCTTTATAATAGTGTTTTTCAAAATTTGGAGTTTACGGTTCTGTGTGGTACTGGTGTTAGCTATTACATAATTTTATTGATATGATATACTTGCATTTCTATGCGCAAGGTCAGTTTTGATAAAACATCAATTTTCATTGAAAATTGATAGGTTTTCTTACATAACTAAGGATAAACTGTCTAAAAATTTATGAAAATTTACAAAAGACTTTCTTTTTAGATAACAAATATAACCATCAATTTAAAAAAAATTTATCATGTAACTAGCAAATTTTTCAAAATTTACCTTAGGACCACCTTAATAAAATGTATAGAAATACATTCAAAACTATAAAATATTTTAAAATGTTTTTCGATTTTTAGTTCAAAAATCGAAAAACACATTATGGCACTTTTTAAACCTCTGCATTGGTAATAACGATTTGGGACCCGAAAGAATAACAAATTTTCATAATTAAGATAGTTATAACTATTCAAAGAAAATAATTAACATTGCTTCTTATGTATATGGATACTTATTCTTTGTAACGAATACCTAGATTCGATTAAATACGCGAAGTAATACTACCTTTTGTTTGTTACGGATTCTAAAGTAAGGGAGAATTTATTATGTTGTCAAACTTGCCTACGCAAGGAACTTTTTAAATTAACCTCTATTTTGACTTCAAAAAATACGTTTCATTCAATGAATTAGGATTAGAAAAGTAATGATTGCTCAAAATTAGTATATATTCTTCTTTTTTAGTTACTACTAACATATTAAAATTCGAAAAAAAATTCCGGATATTTAACGATTTTGAAAAAATCAGTGTAGACCCACCTTAAGGGGCTATCCCTATATAGATGGGCAAAAATAAACTGAAACTTTGCGAATTTTTTTTAAAAAACTATACAAGATTTTTATTTGAAAATTTTTTGGTTTATTATTCAAACATTAGATATGCATTTTTTTTTTTATTACATTATTTTGTTTATGCTAGTGATAAAAAAATGATGAACCATGAACTTTTTTAGCCTCAACCGAAATAACAAATTCTTATTCTTTTAAAGAAAGTATGTATGGAGATCAGATAAGGCTCGATTTTGATACCAGTTTAACAGTTTACACAGAATGAAATAGTATAGAGAAAAAGTAAGAATATTCGGAAATGTACGTAATGCTCATTTGATCTAGTGTAGCCATCTCACCCCGGTCTCCTCCAAGTTCATTTTTCGAAAATTCTCAAACCCGTACATCACATTATTTAAACCAATCATGCAGAAGAAACCCGTGCGCGCCATAGTCAGCGTGAAAATACGAAGCGCAATCGCGCTTGTTTAAAAGCACGCTCTTTTGCAGTGCTGCGCGTATGCCACTGAAGCGTGCTGGGCGGTACGGCATAGCAGGGGTAAAACTTTTTTCCATGTATTGAATAAAGCGGTAAAGAATACACGTTTTTTCAACACCTCCTGGCAGGACTTACAACTTTAAAGTTATGCCCTTTGGCCTCAAGGGGGCGCTTTACATTTAAAAGTTACATGTCACAAGAGATGCTTTCCGGATACCTTAATAAATTCTGTATTGATTACCTTGATGACGTAATTGTTTATTCTAGGACTTGGGAAGATCATCTGCGGCACATTGCACTGGCTCTCGAGAAGCTCAATTTCCACGGATTGACTTGTTCCATTAAAAAATGCCGGTTCGGAATACAGTGCCTGGAGTACCTGGGATTCAATATAACCGTAAACAGAAACGAGGCGAAGCTCGAATACATCAGCGCTCTTGTGAGAGCATTACCTCCCACGATCAAGCGCCAATTACAAGGCTTTATAGGGGCGTGCAACTTGCTGAGGGAGTACATTCCACATCTGGCAGTCATCATGGCACCACTCACAGACTTATTTAGAGGAAAACGGAGATTTCGCTCGACACAAGCAGCGCAGAAAGCTTTCGACGCCATAAAGGAAGCTTTTGACAAGCCACTCACACTTTCAAGGCTACAACCCGAACATCGTTTTATTCTCCAATCCGACGCATCCCCGCTTGGCATACGGCCGTTTTATATCAGAGACGGCCGGACGGAGGGCGCGACATTATCAATTATGCCAGTGTCAAGTTGAAACCTGCTGAAAACCGATATCACTGCAACGAGCAAGAATATCTTGTCATAATTTGGGCCATTAATCGATTCTGCCCCTACCTCGACGATCAGCCGTTTACCACCAGGATGGACAGCAAGGTACCTACGTGGCTGGACATTTCAAGGACACAAGAGACAAGTTAATGAGGTGGGCTCTTCCTCTACAAGAGTTCACATTCGACATCGAGCACTGACCGGGAAAAGACAGCGAGCTTCCAGATATACTTTCTCGGAATCCCTAAAGAAAGCATGGACTGCCCGATGATCCAAACCGGCTGGTACTACCCGAGACAGCGGCATCCGCGCCCAGAGAAGCCATCCCCGAGGTACAAATAGTAACAGCTCAGCAAGAAGACAGAAGACTAACCCGGCTCGCCCGCATCTGCCTCAACCTGGTGCTCAATAGCCAATCAAATAATTCGGAACGACAGTTCTTAGAAGAAAACTTCGTCATGGATGGAGCATTGTGTCAGCGAAACGGCCTACAGGAATCTTGGAGACTCACCGTACCAGAAGCTACCCGAGCATGTATCTTATATGAATACTACGATTCCCTTGTAGCAGGACACCCTGGCACCGATGAGACTCTCCGGGCCATCTCGCAATATCAACGATGGCCAAAAATGACAACAGAAATACGTGGATACGTTAAATAAACTATGTCATATTTGTGTATGTGGGAAAAATGCGGCGCAGCATCCACAGGGACTACGACCCCACCAGCCAAAGGAGCTCTGGGATACAGTGGCGTAGACTTTATAGGGCCCTACCCAGTTACAGGTCGAAGAAAGCGCTTTATTCTAGTGATAACTGATTTATTTTCGCGCTCGGTTGAAACTTTTGCGCTGAGCTCTTCAGAATCTGGCCACATTAGCAGGATATCGAGGAAGAGGTCTTAGCTCGCTGGGGGAACCCGAAGTTCACTCTCGCACAGCGGCAACCAATTCTGCAGTCGCACTTGAATGCATATGAGAAATGGCCAACCATTCCCTTGACAACCGCTATCTACCATCCTCGCGCCAATCTGACCGAGCTCCTAAATCAAGAAATGTAGAAAGGTCTGCGTTTACATCTCCTTGGTAAATAGCACAAGAACTGGGACCAGGAGTTACCAAAAATTTTATTTCAACTACGCAGTTGACGTAATGCAGCAACTGGACAAACTCCTGGACGAGTGCTCACCGGCCGAGATATTCGTCGACCGGGGAAGTGAAATATCGAGATGCCCGACCCGCCATCCCCAGTCTGGAATAAACGTGTTGTCCAGGTGATCCATCATCAGCAACAGTTCTAAAAACGGTACGCCACTAACGACAAGCAATCACCACCTGTCCAAGGCAGAAGAAAAATTCCTTGTCAGATTTGCTGACCGTCGAATGACCCATTCCACATCCTGGGGGCACACAGTCCCGAGATATACTTTGTGGATCGCCAAGGAACCACAGTCAAGGTACACATTGGCCAGATGAAGCCAAAAGCTGGTGGACGTACAAATAACATCTCCCACGGGGTCGAACGCGCAGTTGACGTGCCGTCAAACACTCAAAGCAGATGCGTATCAGCAAAATAAACTGGTGGATGCATAGCCACCCCCACCCTCAGTGTCGAACGCGCAGTCAACGTGCCACCATCGCCGTCGCCGCCTCCGCAACCTCACCAGGCTCGCACTCTCGGAGGCAAGAATCAGTCGCTGGTCAGCAGCCGAGGAGGAAGGAATTTAAGGCAATTGAGCCACGCAGTTTCCTGCCCCTCTTCGTAGCAGCACAACAACGCCGCAGCCGTCGTAACTGTCTCTCCAAGCCCGCGCTCTCGGAAGCGAGAACCGCTAGCAAGTCACGTGCACACCGAGCTCGGCGCAGTTTGTGCGGTTGATAACAGGGCCCGAAATCGCCCAAGAGTCCCGAGCATCCTCACCACGGCCGCTTACATCATCTTCGCCAACGTCAGCTCGGCCTTCTACTCCACCACCTCCGCTGCAGACAGCTCGACCTTCGGCCCCTCCGCTTCCGCCATTGGTTCCGTAGACAAGGGCCTCGCGGTCACCTCGGGAAAAAGGAACCACTAAACCGCACCCTCCGCTGCGACGTAGCCGGTATACGATCGAGACCATACGAACAAAGACGCCGAAGTATGCAACGGGTAGCCGGCGCCACATGACTCGCCCGAAAGTTATCGTTCCTCCACGTCGCTCTCCACTGGCTGAGACTCCACGCCGAGACCCGCCGGCCGACGATCCTCGCCGGGACCCATTGATTGAAACCCTTCGCCGTCCTCCTCAAGCCAGAGTCGATCAATGAGGGCCAGACCTTCGGGGGTTCCTCGACAGACGATGGGGTTGATTGCCGAGAGCATCCTCGCTTCGCATGAGAGTACGGTACTTTGAGGCCTCCACTGCAACAAGAGGCCCGAGCGTGGAGAAGGCCCGAAACTGAGAGCGTCGCTGTCTAAATTCTTCTGTAAGGAGATCTTCGGAAAGGCCATTCCAGCCCCGACCTCGCTGTAGATAGGCAGCTATATACGATATTTGCAATTGGCCCTTTTCAGGGCCACCAAAAAAATTCAAACGAGAGACATTTTGGAAAGTGAAACAACCCATATTCTCCCCTCACCTTCTATCTTCACGTCCAACTTATAACAATACTTGATAATATCTATAATTTTAACATTGTAAAACCTCAAAATCTTTCTCCAACGAGACACAAAATATTACCGTTATAAATATTATATTTATTGGAAAAGCTTTATAGCGTACACGTTTCTAGGTATGCGGTAAATAATTTTTTTTTCTAACGGTAATTTGACATTTTCGTTAAAAATGTTTTTTAACATTATTTTTTAGAAAATAAACTAATTTTGTTTAAATCACAAATAAATTTTTTTTAATAGAGATTTTAAAATTTGTAGAAGCAACATCTCCGAACGCATGACTCTTGCCAATTTTTCTTCACGATGGATAAAACAATGAAAAGTCAAGATTCTGGTTGGAGACGTCCAGGAACAAAACCTACAAAAGCGAATAGACACACCAATGAAGTAGGCTCTGATCATACTAGCACGTCGACGGCAAAACTAAAAAATCGGACGATACTAGTTTTGATGTGCACGTAAAAAAAATTATGGTTACAGTATTCTTGAATTTTGATTCGAGTTTACAATATTAGAAGAATATTTAAAGTGTAAAAAATGTGACAAAGATGTTTCGTTTTCCAAATATGAACCATGAGGGTTAAGCTTCAGAGTGTATAGTATTTGTAGCTGTGGAGAAAAGTATATTACCTCGTGTCCAATGATTGGAAGTCGTTACGAAATTAATCGTCGACTTGTGTTTGTTATGCGATTACTTGCTGTGGGAATTCACGGCATAAATTAAATTTGTGGACTTATGGAATTAGGCCAGGGACGAAATATTAAAGTTTATTATTAAGCCAGTTGCCCAATCGGCTTTTGATGAAATAAATAAGCAGTTGAGTGAAGTGTGTGAATGTGTCGCACAAGAGTTTAGTATGATAAGTACAGTTTACTCAATTTATTTATTTTTGTGTTTTTTTTTTCATTTCAGGTTATTCAAGGAGGAGGAAGACTCATGGGACTCCACGCACCAGAAAATATTGATGTGCACTGCTGCAGATGTTTGTCTGCTACGTTGAAAAGAAGAAAAAAGTAGTTGCAATTGATAAGATGAGTATAAATTATATCTATTAGAACTTGTAACTTAATTGTTAAATAACTCTAAATGTTGTTTTTATCAATTTCAGCTTACTGTCCGTAAGATTCCAAGTGGACGCATGGACAGATTGGGCTCAAAATTTATGGAGATACTACTTATAGTAGTACTTTTCATATGAGCGTATGGATTTTGATTTGAACGAGTAGAAATTTTTTTACATCTATAAAAGTGATAAAATTATTAAAAAATAAGTGTTATATTGACAATGTTCATATAAAAAAATACTTCTACTCGTTCAAATCAAAATCCCTACGCTCATACTAAAAGTACTACTATAATGAGTATCTCCATAAATTTTTAGCCCAATCCATCCATGCGTAGACTTGGAATCTTACGGACTGTGCTTAAAGTCTTCGAAAACAGTCTGGTTTGCCATGGAGGCATGGAAGGTCCAACGAAGGTAAAAAATATACAAATTGGTAGGTTTTTATGTATACTTTCAGGAAAAAAAACCTTTATTAAAATAAATATCAAAATAAAAATTCTTAATTAATTTTTTTGTTTCAGATTTTAAATGTGGTGTGCCCCCTTAATTGACTCTTTATAGAATAAAAGTTTTGAGAACAATGTACATATTATTTGAAAGATTGTAAGAATATTGCGCATTTTACAAACTGGCTGCTAATCTCATGTATTTTATGAATTAATACATGGAGTTAGTACTTAATACTCAATAATAGATTTTTCGCAAATAATAATTGATCTTAAAAGGTCTTAAAATAAATGAAATTTACTCGTGCAGCAACATGTTAATTTAGCTAAATTTAGAAGTATTTTGAATGTATTTCAAGTACATTTCTGTCAGTTAGCCCTCATGACTTGTTTGTAACAGTTGAATAACGCGAGAAAAGTTTTGTCATATTTGCCTTTTCTTAATATTGATTACGATTCAAAATAAAAGTAGCTTGGGGAAATTCGTGTGACGCACAATGGTGCACTGTATTACCGCGTGAAAGAAATGCGTCGCGGCGGGGAGCAGCCGCGCGTCCGAGCATGCTCGAAGTCGGTGCAGCCGCGTATCGGGTGTCAATGTGCGGCGCTCAGTTTTCATAAGTGAGACTATTGGGATTCCTTGAAAAACATTTAAAGTAGGTCTATCGTACTTTCCCATGGCAAGAATCATTTGGAGCGTGACACTAAGTGCTGTATAATATTATAATGTAGCGTTATAGTATATTTTTTTTATATATAAAGAACTTTGGAAAGTCAGTAACTTTTAATATTATGGGTCTGTCGAGCGCGACGTAATTAGCTTATGTTATTCTGTTTAATACTATTAATTGTAAAATTAATTTTATTTAATGTGAAATTCTTATTGCTGGTAAACTTTGTTTTAGAGAGGATTTATTAGTAACCAAGCTACAATTGAAAAGATCACCTTCAATGACTAATGTAATGACTACATCGGCAGGCGAAGTTACGCGAGCGGAAGCAACGACGGCGCTTATGCGCGCCTTTTTCAAGAAGCGGTTACGGTGCAGCGGCCAACGTTTATAAGCGCTTTTAAATCGTAACTTATAAGATAAGAAACATATGCTTTCGTCGTGATACGTGCAATAAACGCATCAACAGGGGATTCAAAATGTGACATATATTATAACAGGCTGAGAATTATTAAAATTTGACAGGTGAACCGATTGGGTTTTAGAGTAATAAAATAGTACAAAAAAATGAAGAAAAGAACGAAAATTTGATTAACTTGTATGGGGTGAAGTATTGTAGGCAAAACATAATATTCGTATATGAACGTTCTAGAGATGTTTTCTTAGTGTGTGGTACATTTTTTAGCTTGGAACAAAATCGAATTTAGGATATACGTTGAAATATTAAAAATTCTGTAAATTTTCGAATTATTATGAACTATTTAGAAGTGTATAGTAGGCTTTAGAGGTGCTATACACAAATGTTCGCTAAATAGGTACATGCATAGTAGGCTTTAGAGGCGCTATGCAAAAATAGAAATAAAAACATTTGTTAACTGATAATTTATCGCAGTAGGTTTTTGAGGTGCTGCGACTCGTCATATTTTGATATGGTTTATATGGTATATAATTTGATGAAATTATTAAAAGCGAAATTCAATTAACGGGATATTCAAACATGCTAATCATCGTTTGAAAACTATTGATTAAACGAAAGAATAGTAAAAGTTAAAATCATCCTTAAATTTGAAGTAAATTATATATTTTACGTTTGGAAAAATGTTGCCGTTCACGGGAAGTATTATGGTTACTTTGTCTTTGCTAGCTGTTTTTTCCAATTGGCCTAGGGCCCAGATGAATTGGTTTAAACTCTGTGCGAAATGAAGTAATTTTTATCTTGAAAATTAGGAAAAATAGAATGTCTCTGCAATAGTTATACCATAACTTCTCTTATGAGCAATAGTCCCACCGCCCAAGCACGCACAGGGATGAGCTGTAGGAGTAGGCTCACTACAAAAGCCAAGTGTTTTCCTATAAGCAAAATGACCGCCGCTCAAACAAGCATAGAGTTGAGCTGTAGAAATCGCTAGGAACTGAGGCTATAACTGGGGACGCCAAAGTTTTGTATCAATGACGCTCTTAAAGTGTGAAGCTCTTACAGTGCGTGGAAATTGACAGTGCAATTCCACGGCTGTAGTGTCACTAGTTCGAGACGATTCGCGGTCGTCCTGAAACTATCATGGAACCTCAAATGGGAGTTCGCTCTGCGCTGAAGGTCATCGAATGCATATGGCCAAGAGTCTGAACAGGGGAGAGCATCATTGTTGTACATGAATTTGGTAACTCGCTATAGTTTATTGTATATTTTTTCATTGAGATTGGCATCGCCGACAGTCCTCCACGGTTTAGCATTTGTTTGCGCGAATCGGCAATGCGACTCGTGACTGCAGGTCAAAAGGCGAAACCGTGGGGGATGTCGCGTGGATACGCAGGTGCGTATAATGACTTTGCAATAGCATAATTATATTCGGATATGAAATGAATGTTATAATTTACAAATGGATACTAGAGCAATACGCGTGTACCGTGCTTATTACTCATGAAATAGTATTAACAGTTAACCGTTTATACATTTGAGAGAAAAACGGATATGAGTTTTGCCTACAATACATGTACGAGGGTAGTTCAATAAGTATTTAGAATGACCAACAGATGACGCGCGAATCGCTCCAAACCATCTGTTTTCAGTCAGCACCACTCCTGACTAGATATATGGTGCAGTCACAGTCCACATCTTCTGAGTTTACGTGTTTTTATAACCAATTGAGAAAAAAAATTGCTTGTTAAGAAAAATGGAAAAAAACGAGATCAGAGCGGTAATTAAACATTTTCATTTAAAGGGTTTAACTCCATATGAGATAAAAAATGAATTGGACTCAGTTCATGGCACATCTGCCCCTGCCTTAGCAACGGTTTATAACTGGGTAAATGAATTTAAGCGTGGTCGTACATCAATAAGTGACGAACCACGTTCAGGAAGGCCCGTAGAAGCAACTACTCCCGAAATCATCAATAAAATCCACGATATGGTGTTGAAGGATAGAAGATTAAAAGTGCGTGAGTTAGCTGAGGCCACAAGGATATCTATAAGTGCAGTTGTTTCAATTCTACATGAAAAATTAGGCATGAAAAAGCTATCGGCAAGATGGGTGCCGCGTTTGCTCTCAGCTGAGAATAAACGCAATAGAGTGGTCGCCTCTGAGACTCTTTTGGCGCGCATAAGTCGGAATCCTGAGGAATTTTTTCGTCGATTTGTGACTGTGGATGAAACATGGATACACCACTACACTCCTGAGACAAAAGAACAATCCAAACAGTGGATTTCCACAGGCGAACCAGCTCCAAAGAAGGCAAAGACCGTAAAGTCAGCTGGTAAGGTTATGGCTACAGTTTTTTGGGATGCACGTGGAATTATACTTATTGACTACTTGGAAAAGGGTAAAACAATTACTGGTGAGTATTATGCATCATTATTAGAGCAGCTGAAAGAAGAAATTAAAAAAAAACGACCACATTTGGCGAGAAAAAAAATTCTCTTTCATCACGATAACGCCCGAGTTCACACATGCTTCGTTTCAATGGCTAAAATTGAAGAACTAAAATTCGAATTGGTCGAACACCCACCGTATTCACCAGATTTAGCCCCCAGTGACTTTTTCTTATTTCCAAACTTAAAAAAATGGCTCGGTGGACAGAGATTTACGGACAACGAAGACGTCATTGCCTCTGTAAGTGCTTATTTTGAGGAACTTCCGAAAACGCACTTTTCTGAAGGATTAAAAAAACTTAAAAAGTGATTGACCAAGTGTATAGAGCTCCAAGGAGATTATGTTGAAAAATAAAAAAAAATTTACCCAAAAAAAATTGTTTTTATACTTTATTCTAAAGACTTATTGAACTACCCTCATATAATCCAAAGGCAGTGGTTACAGAATTGAAAGAGTATTGAATAGATTTGGGCTTGTCTCGAAATTAGGGAGTATGTATGCAGCTGTTTAACCGAGGAGGAGGGTGAGTTTATGGGTTACAAATAGAAGTGCGAATGTTAAAAATTAAATGTAAAATATGAAAATTTATTGTCGTATAAGAAAATAGTTAAAAAGTTATAAAATATGAACACCGAAATTATAATTGATTAATAATTCAGTAAAAGGGTGTCCGATGCCGTTTCCCCTCACCGAGTTTTGCACGGTTTCCTCGGAGGCATAGGGCAAATGCCAGGGATTATGTGTTTTTGTGACCGTGCAAATACGCAAAATCACTGGCAGCACCTCCAAATATTCATTGTTTGACAATATTTAAAGCGAAAATATGAAGCCAGTCTAGAAAGCGTTGTTAATTGTTGGAACATTATTAATAATAAATCAGCGATGTGCAGATTTCACGATTTAAAAAGTGTATGTATTTGTACTTAAAGCAACGATGCTAGATATTTGCAGTGATTATGAAATGTGTGAGGCATTAAGGTTAGTTGGTAATAAGGTTCAATGTACAAATATTCTAGTTCTCGAATAGATTTAACGTCTTAGATTATATTGGCGTTCTGTCGGATTGTTTTTGGTGATAGCCCGTAACTTGATTTAGGGGATAAAATAAAACATATTTTATACGAGGAGGAGAATTTTTACGGATAGAATCCATTAGTAATAAGAAAATGTAAATGTGTAATAAGTTCCTATGCAAAAGGTCTCTAAAACTTTCTGTATAGTTCAAATGCGATGACATTCTCAAGTTTCTTATGTATGTTTTCGGCGGTCGTCGGCGGCGACTTTCGGCGGCGCGTATAGCGGCTCATTCTAACTCAAAAAAGAATGACGCAGAGACCAGATGCACTCTGGCCTTTATACAGATCGGTAGTTACAAAGCGCGTTATACTAGTAAGGCGAATGTTGTATTTAATAAATAACAAACTTTATCATAAATGGTGTATAAATTAGTTTAACAAAATCCTTAGTTTATTCTCGTCCCGAACATGGGTGATACTGAAACCGTGCATGAAACGGAAATATTTTGCAACAACACTCCACTTCGGAGCTTCAGCGAGACTAATGCGTTCATTATAAACCTCTAAGAGGGCAAAACATAGTACCACAAGTTAGTGTATATGAGATAGGCGATCGAACCTGCAATGTACCCGCTGATAAACCTGTCAATGCTAACGAATTGCTAAAGCTAGGACCCAAAAGGCCAAAGAAGGTCAAAATTAAGAAGCCTCGTAGACCTAGCAAAATTATGCTATGACACCAGTCGATATCTCACTAGAAGCATCGAGCAGTCAAGATGCTTCAAGCAAGGGGGAGTTTCGAGGTTGGATACTGACCTCTCAAAACACGAAAAGACAAGGTCACAGAGGACTCCAGGGAAGATGATTGGAAAAGCACCGAAATGGCAATGTACGCTTCAGAGATTTCATTTCGTGAGGCAATTTGTGGACCCGATAAAAACGACTGGTATGACGCGATATACTCCGAAATTAAAAGTCTTGTGTCAAATGACACTTGTTACATTGTATCGAAACCTAAAAATGAAAGGACATTGGATATCGTACAGTTTTTACAAGAAAGTATGATTTGATAGATAGATAGATAACATTTTATTTTGTATAAAAACAAACAACATTTACAGTATTACATGGCTAATAGCCTTGATCATTTCACAGTCGATTGAAATAAAATAGATGTCGTCAATAGATATCACATAAAGATCGTCAGTTTTAATAATGTTGCACATGCTACCTATCAGGTCAATACATTCACGCTATTAAATAGAGGACTACACACTAACCATTCATACATCCACATACATGCTAATAAGTAAACTCACGCAATAACATAAAACGAATACAAAAATAAATAACAGTTAATTGGCACTTCGCGCGTCAAACATTTTCATATATGTGCCCGCGTATTGCTTTCTTAAATTTACATAATGACGGTAGATACCTAACGCTGCAGGGTAGCGAGTTCCAAAGGCGTGCACCTTGAGCGCTGAACAATTTCAGGCCTGCATCAGTGCGCGACCCTGGAACTGCGATTTCATTAGGGTCTCTACTTGAGGTTCTAGACCGATTTTTTTAAAAAAGGGCCGCAACGTACGATGGTTGTCACATGACGATAGCTTTGTAAAGCATCATCGCCGCAAAATACGCCTTTCTTGCCTCCACGGTCAACCAGCTTAAGTTCCTCCTGTAGGGAGTTACGTGCTCGTCCCTACTCGCACGACATACATATTTCACACAAGAGTTCTGTAACCTTTGAAGCCTAATATAAAGCTGACCTGACACATCAAGATATACAAGAGAACAATAATCTAGGTGAGAGACAACTAGAGCGCTCACTAGCTGTTTGCGTAATGCCTCAGTGGTGCAGGATCTAAATGATCTGAGAGCATAACGGCTCTGTTTACCTTTCGGCTAATCGCATCCACTTGCAGTTTCCACGTTAACTTCGAATCCATAACAATAACAACACCAAGGTTAGTTACAGTGTCGACAAACGGTATGAAAACATTATGCTCCACCTCAATGCCTGGAAGGTGCATAATCTGTAGCCTGTTGATATTATATTCTGACCCAAAATAATGGCTTGAGTTTTCCCAACACTAAGACGGAGGGCGTTCTCAGTAGCCCGTGCCGACACTACACGCACTACAGCTGATAACCGATCTATGCCCCCTCGAAGATCGTCCCTTGTAACTTGTATGAAGGTCTGTAAATCGTCAGCATATAGAAAATGCTCGACACCTTTTGATAATTCGGCCTCCGGATGTTTAAAGCTCGCCAGAATATCCCGCAGATCATTAATATAAAGACTGAACAGAAGAGGCCCGAGGACAGAACCCTGCGGCACGCCAAGATTGGTTGTGAGCCAATCTGATTGGAATTAGTAACCACTCGCTGGTTACGCCCTGTGATGTATGACCTAATCCACAGGATTACTGACCTGGCGAACCCCATTCTGATCAGTTTGCGGAGTAATTTGGCGGGCGAAATCGTGTTGAACGCCTTGCTGAAATCAAAAAGAAGGAGAATGGTAAGTAGCGGTTTACTGTTGTTAATACCCGCACGAATCTCCTCTGATAGACTCAGTAGTGCTGTTTGCGTATTGTGATGCTGTCTAAAGCCAGTTTGGCGAGGGTCAAGGATTATCTTGGACGTAATGAACTCCGAGATCTGTTCGTGTACAATCTTTTCGAGGACCAAAAGTCCGGCCATAATGCCGATGAACGGCATCGTGCTGATTGTAGAGGTGTTTCAGATTAGCGCCCAATAAGCACACTTTTGAAAAAAAGTATTCTTAAAGAATGCTTGAATGTCCGCTATATAGTAATACTTAGTGTATTCAAAAAGTATTAAAAAGTATTATTTTTAAGCATATTTTTCCATGTAGTTAACAGTATCGAATAACGAAAAGTATTCTTTCTTTGCAACTTTAGCATTCATAAAGAATTCTCTGTGAATTAGTTGGTAATATCGAACACTGCTGCACACAAAAAAAGTAATCGATTGGCATAAAGTAAGTATTCATAAAGTATTCTTATTGAACAATTTTGTAGTATCTCACACTGCTGAACAAAAGAAAAAATATTCCATAATTGTATTGTAAATATTAATAAAGTATTCTTAATGTGTTCTTTTGAAAGTAGTTATAATAGAAAGTATTCAAAAAGTATTCTTTAAGTATTCATAAAGAATGAAAAGATGTTACTTTAATTAAAAAATAAATTGCTTCTAAGAAATTTGTAATTGTTATAAATTAAAATGAAAGGTTAATTGGGCAAATACAAAGTGCTTTTTATATTTTTGAATTTAATTTTTTAAACTCTTAAATTATTGTTTATTGTCGAAAACCTTTCATTCCAATTTTATAATGCAATTATAATTTATTTAATACTGTTTATTTTTAATATTTTCTTAATGGATACTAAAAATGTTTGCAGTTTATAATTTCCTGTTTTCGTATTTTCCGTCAATATAAGATTTTCGAATACTGGCGCAATATATCTAAAGTGAAGTGAACCGATATTAAATTATTGACTATATCAATTAAATTTGGGTGGTTCTGTCCTTTCATATAAGCTCGTTTCCTTTTAAAGTAAATTTACATTTCATTGAAACTTTAACTGTATATTCTCTGAATCTTGTGTTTCAAAAATATAGAAGTTCACTTGTGTAAACAGAGAGACAGAGTGAATTTGTCAAACCCATAGACATTACGAAATTAGCCTAAAGGGCTCTAAGTATAAGACGTGAAACAATTATACATCGAAACGTGAAACGTTATAGAATCGATGGCGCTGCAGTCAACCAAATGATCCGGATATTTCAATTATTCCGAATTCCCTCTTTTATACATGGCCGACAGAGTCGACAGAACAAGTAGCACGTTTTTCTTCTAAGAAAATTTTTTATTGAACAAAAGGTAAGTTTTAATGCTAAATGTTCAATTCTTTACATATTTAATGGTAATATTTTCATTCGTACAAAACAATGCTTTCTGATGACATTGTATGGTAATATTTACAAAAAATGTCTTGTAATAGTCGAGCACGTGTTTGAATAAAATAGTCATTTTTCAACTTTCTTTGCAACTGAAGAATAAAATGACATATTTACTTAAAGTAGTAATTATTCTTTGTTGAGAATTTAAGGGGTATCACCAGTCTAAAATTTAAAAAAATCGTTTTTTTTTTTGCTTAAACGATACTTTGGACCCTTAAAAATCATATCCAATTGGTTTTATACAGAAATAAAATTTGTAAGAGGTCCAATTCTCGATTTTGCGGCAGCGCCTCGGAGCGTACCGTGACGGCTGAATCAGCCACCACGGCGCGCTCTGATTTATCAACTATGTAGAGCTCCTACCTGTCCAAATTCTATTGCTTATGATCATTGTGGTTCCTCAGAAGTCCACCAGGGTGTACTAACACTGAATAGAAGTGTATGTGTGTGTGTGTGTGTGTGTGTGTGAACTAGTACAGCTGCCAAGCGACGCCGTGCAAACGCTTTATATTCTTTTCGTACATTTTCGTTCAAATATTAATATCGTGTTTTGTTATTGTAGAAGTTTCCGAATAAACAATATGAGTTCGAGAAAAGTCGTGTATTGTGACAAAAAAAACCGGCCAAGGAGGAAGGAGTAGTGCAAAAAGACCGAGAATATCAAACCGACGGCCGCAAAACCGTTACGAGCTGGAGAAGCCAAGCCTGAAGAACGTTAGTACATCGGCTAAAAAATTATCAGATGTAAACTTCGATGATTTTGAAGTAAATGAAGGTTTCGGTTACCGAATTCTGAATTTTGTAGCAGTGTTCTCCGCGATATCGTAAGCTCTTGTATGTAAAAAATGCAAATCCGATGTAACGTTCACCGAAACTGGAAAGCGAGGCTTGGGTTTAAAAATTGTGATTTCCTGTAAAAACTGTGATCAGATTACTATTCCTAGTTGTCCGTTTATTGAGAAAGGATATGATATTAATCGCAGAATTGTTCTTGCCATGCGATTACTAGGAATAGGATTGAATGGCATTATAAAGTTTTGCCCCTTCATGGATCTCCCGCGGCCAATTTTTCAATCGTTTTACGATACAGTTGTTAAGAAAATTGCCATTGAAGCAGAAGCTGTTTGTAAACTCAGTATGAAAACTGCAGCTAAAAAAGAACGAGAAAAAACTGACGATCCAAATGGCCTTACTGTGTCTGATGATGTTTCGTGGAGGAAGCGTGGTTTTTCATCTCTTTACGGGTTTATTTCACTTATCGGCTGGTATACTGGCAAATTAGTCGATGTTTTGGTGAAATCTAAATGTTGCAAAGCTTGCGAATTTTGAAAAACCAAAACTGACACCATCGAGTTCAAGGAGTGGAGCCAAACTCACAAAGATGAATGCCAAGCGAACCACGTCGGCTCCGCAGGAAAGATGGAAGTGGACGCCATCATCGAAATGTTCCAGCGCTCAGAATCTTTGCACAATTTGTAGTACGCTAATTACGTGGGCGACGGAGATTCAAAAACCTTCAAAGGAATCATAGATTCTGAGCCCTACGAAAAGTTCACCGTAAAAAAAAATCGATCAAGCTACTGGAGAAGATTTTGTACATAAACCACCTCTCTCTGAAGAAGTTTATAAAGCGATTTCGCCAATTTATAAAGAGTTAAGCAGTGACGATTTACTTACGCGTTGCTTAGGTGGCTTCACACAAAATAGTAACGAAAGTTTCAATGCGACTGTCTGGTCTATGGCTCCAAAATCTTTCTCTAGTGGCAAACACGTGCTCGATACCGCAGTATATATTGCTGCAGGTATCTACAATGATGGCCTTTCAAGTGTCATGAAGCTGATGCAACACTTGGGCTTAACAATCGGACCGAACTGTTATAATTTCTGCGTGGAGGCGGACGCGCGTCGCATCATTTTCCGAGAGATCCCTAACAGACGATGCCAGAGAGGCCCGGATGTCCTTAAAATCAGCCAGGAAGGAAGAGGAGGAGTCAGACATTAATAGAGATGGCCAAAAATCATGTCAAAGTTGCGAATTTAGGTTAGAGAAATAATATTTTCAATTGTCTCTTGATTAGTAATGTACATGGATATATTTCGACGGCAGTCCATAGACTATATTTAAATCTAACTGATCTAAATTTTATAACAAGACAGTAACCATATTTCTGGGTCAGAGATTATTTCTAAAAATCTAGAAGTATTGTGCAGACTTATATGATCAATTTATTTTTTTAATAAAATTCTAAGATTATCTGTGACCTACAGATATGATCACTTCATATTACTAAAGATATCATCATCAAAAGTCGAAGGTTGTCAAAATATATCCATTAATGTTATAAATTACAGACACAACACAGAGGTATAACAAATAATTGTTGCTTTGATAACGTAAGCAGTAAGCTTGTACTGAGGTTATCACGTAATCAAGCCTGGATTAAAATCTGTAAAGAACAATCCATTAAGGGGTAACACCACTCTAGCGGCCCGAAAAAATGCCTAATTTGTACGATTTTTTACAAGAGTAGGAAAGAAGGGATCAAATTTATTTTTTGAGGGTTTACTAGACATACATTGACACAGGTACACAAATATATATTTTTTTACATTTAAATACAAAATGGCGGCTATACAGCGACTCTCGTGAGAAGCCTTTTTCTCAAGCCTACAAACGGGAGAACACTTTTCTCGGAAACTATGAGACCTGGAACAAAAAACCAAAGAAATTCTTAATCTATATAACGTTAACTTTGGAAGTACATAGGGTTTTTTTTTATTTCAATTTTTCTCGAAAAAAAACGATGTAAATTGTTTATAAAAAAAATTACATTCAATCAAAAAACGGCTACGCAATTTTTTAGAGAATCTATTTGTGAAGCTACAGTAAAATTTTCAATCCAATCCATGCAATAGTTTACGGGTAATCTGTTCTCCCAGTTTGAAAAAACCGGTTTCGAGAAAAACGCGTTTAAAGTTTTACATGCACTTATATCATCGATATTTTTTGTTCACCTCTAATCTGCGATGCCTGCACCATACATTTGGCCATCCAAATTAATATTTGACTCCTCCTCTTCCTTTCTCATCGATTTTGAATCTAATCGGGCCTTCTTGGCTGCATCTGTGAGTGACCGCTCGGAAAACTTGATCCGCCGCTCATCAGTTTCAATGCAGAAATTGAAACAATTTGGTCCTATTTTAAGGCCTAATTTCTGCATAAGCTTCATGGTGCTTGACAGGTCATCGTTGTAAATGCCTGCGGCAATATATACTGTAGTGTCAAGAACGTGCTAGCCACTGGAGACTGATTTCGGAGCCATACACCACACGATTGAGTTGAAACTCTCGTTGCTGTTTTGCGTATATCCGCCGAGGCAACGAGCCAGCAGATCGTTGCTGTTCAATTCAGCATAAATAGGAGAAATTGCTTCAAATACCTCTTGCGACATTGCTGGCTTGTGTTTATAATTCAAATCTCCAGTGGCCTGGGCCATCTGCCACGAGCACCATGAATCTTCGCCGCGCGGGCATCTCTCGTGCTTCGATTTGTCGTCCGTCGATAATTTATGGTATAACGTTGCGTAGATTTCATTGCGCGTATTTTTTATAGAATCATAATTTCTACGTATTGCTAAACCATAATAAATTGACAATTCGTCGATTAATTTACCAGTGAGCTTGCCCTTTCCGAGAGCTTTAGTTTTCTTTTTTAAATTTCGAAGGAGAGTACCCATGTCGAAGTCTTTTTCAATGAATGGTGAAGAAGGGATAGAAATGTTGTCGCAGTTTTGGCATGAAATAACAATTTTGAAACCCGCCACGCTTTCCACAGTCGGTGAATGTCACATCTGACTTGCACTTTTTGCACACAACAGATTGCGTCTTCATCTACTTCAAAGTCATCAGGATCGATGGTAGATAGTTTTCGAGCCGATGTTCCAACCGCCTCGACGCTTGGCTTCTCCATTTCATAACGGTAACTTGGCCGCCGCTTTGAAATTTTCGGTGTCTTCAAATTACTCTTTTTTCCCTTCGTCGATTTCTTGCCATCATACACTGGCCTTTCACTACTTATATTGTTTATAATTTTCACACTGTTCACTTAAAATGAACGAAATTTGAAATATATAAATATATAAAATCGAAAAATCAGCAGAAATACAAATCGAAGCGTGTGCACGGTGTCGCTTTGCAGCTGTACTAACTAACACATATACACACCGATACAAGCTAATTTCAGTATTAGCGCACCTTGCAGGATGCCTGAGGAACCTCAAGGACCTTTGGCTCTATAAGTAACAAGGTCTCCTATTATTCCGATAGATGAAATCAATACAAAAGCGATGAATCAGAACGCGCCGCGCGCTCTCATTTAGCGCGCTCAGCGGGCGGTCCGAGGCGCTGCCGCAAAATCGATATTTGAACCTTTTAAAAATTATTTGACACTATAGGACCAATTGCATATTATTTTTATGATTGTTTAAGCCAAAATATCGATTTTTTGAAAAGCCTGAAGTGTTATTACCCCTTAAGAAAACTAGTTTTCATTAATTTTTCGCCTCTTTTCATTTTAAATATAACTAGGTTTAAATTGCTTCTTATGGATCTCTCTGGAATGAACAGAGCTATTTACTGAAAAAATTAAATTGCAAATTATTTAAGTTATTTTGATATGTATATATATATATATATATATATATATATATATATATATATATATATATATATATATATATATATATATATATATATATATATATATATATATATATATATATATATATATATATATATATATATATATATATATATATATATATATATATATATATATATATATATATATATATATATATATATATATATATATATATATATATATATATATATATATATATATATATATATATATATATATATATATATATATATATATATATATATATATATATATATATATATATATATATATATATATATATATATATATATATATATATATAACAAATACGAAAGTATAGATAGAAACTGCATTCATAAACTTTAAATTACTGATAATCTATAGCAAAGAAAACCACCAAACTCATCTGCAAACGACGCTAACATAGTATCCCTATGCAATTCAGTAGTATATGTATAGATATAGGTATATAATATATTGAATATGTATATCTTTGGAGCAATATAGCACAGTGTACTTCAAATTTTAGGTTTATTTTATATATATATAAAGATGATCTTTAGGGAGATCTTTATATATATATATATATATATATATATATATATATATAAAGATCTCCCTAAAATTTGAAGTACACTGTGCTATATTGCTCCAAAGAGATACATATTCAATATATTATATATCTATATCTATAGATATACTACTGAATTGCATAGGGATACTATGTTAGCGTCGTTTGCAGATGAGTTTGGTGGTTTTCTTTGCTATAGATTATCAGTAATTTAAAGTTTATGAATGCAGTTTCTATCTATACTTACGTATTAAAAAAAAAGATATTAGTAAATCTTCCCAGCATGTTATTAAGACAACTTTTTGAAAATTTCCTTATATAATTGTATTTTATTAATTCATTACTTGAGTAATTTGTAACGTATATTTAACGTTTTATTCTTTGAACTTTTATTATGGAAATAAGTATAAAAGCAATTAATATATTTTCATTTTTAACCTTAAAATATGTATTATTTATTATAGAAGATACAAAGTTATTTTTAAAATAAAATGCATAACTGAAAATGCATTGCACTCCTTTATTATTTATCTGAAAAGATTTTTCAGCTTTTAGGATCTTGTGTTCAATATGAACATTACAAGCTACTAAAGCATTCAGCTATAATACTGTCTAAATTTTGAAAAGTGATTTTTTCACTCAAAAGGCCTCGAGTGTCTCACTTATCACTCGCTAAGAGTGAAATCTCACTCGAAACGAGTCATAAGTGAGCTACTCGAGGCTTTTCGAGTGAAAATATAACTTATAAAAATTTAGAAAGTATTATAATTTGAATATGTTAAGGGGTCAAGTCTGATTTTAGGGATTGAAACCTGAAAAAAAAATAACTGTTATTGGTTAAGTTTATGTAGGATGGAGGGCGGTTGAATAAGGAGCACAGCAATTGTAGAAAGATTCTTTTAATGAGGATGGTTCATTACAGCGTTAGTGTGCACGCGCACGGACGGACCCAGAATGTCTCCAGACTACCTCCAGCGCCCTTTTATACCGCAGTCCCTACCGAAATTCAGCGCGCTTAGACTGTCCTGGCCCTTGTACTAGGCTCACACCGCGAAGTCTAGCCGCCCGCTGTGACCGCCAATCAGAACGCTCGCACGTCGTCAGGCGAGCAGAGTCACTCCCCTTTACGCCGCGATCGTCTCAGCCTTGCTGGAGCCTAAGGACTGCCGATCTCGGCCGGTGGCGAGCGAATTTTCCGAACGCTATTACTCGACGCGTTTCCCGAATTCAAGCGTCGGTTGGAGTTCATGGAATTATTTGTCCGTTTGGACTTCTTAGATTTATAAATACCCTACATTTAAAAACTTTGGATTATTATCATAAATCAAAATAACTTTTTCTATTTAAAATATATATATTGAATATTATTTGCTTACTTTTAAATCATCCATATGTCGTCCTCCGAGTTGTCGTAATCTTCCTAAACCTAATAGATTAATAAAGCACTGATTTATCAGCTGTTTAGTCACTTACCGCAACTTTTTGAAGGATTTGAGGCATCATTTGAGGTAGCCAGGTTTGAAGTAATCCTTAAACATGTATTCATAGATTCATTGAACTAAATTTTCTGATAAAAAAACAATTTAAAATTATTACATACATATATACTGATAATATACGTAGTTTTACATGGTTTTGGGCAAGTACCTAAGATATAGGTACCCAACGTCCATTTTAAGTTGTATTAATTTATTTCTGTATCAATGAATCCATGATTATATGTATTCTGAAAATCTCTATAAAATTTAGAGTCGATTGTTGTATTAGATTCTGAGAAAACCTATGGCAAGCGAGTTAAAATTAAAAAAACACAAATTGTGAAATGAATTACTTTTAAGTTTAAAGATTCTAATAATGTTAATAGACTCAACAATATGTACTTAAACTGTCTTGCATTAGTTGATATTTTCTAGATCAAAATATGCAGAAAATTCTTTTTCTGATGATTCGGGTCCAGAATGTGATACTAAAACAATAATCTTAAACCTGCAAAATGAAATAAGTAGCAATCACCAAAAGTTCTTAAAACACTCATATGACTGATTACAATTTGTGTAACTACTTACCATTGTCAATAATAATATAGAGTCTTAAAATACACAAAAGTCATGAAAAAATAAACTCTCAAAATGCTTGTATTAAGGGGTCTACCCTAATTGCAATTTTCAAAAAATCGATTTTTTTTATTCCATTTTTCGAAAGTATAGATGTTTGAAAGTATCATATTAAATTTTCATAAGGATCCGAGCAGTCTAAGTGTACTTTTGAGGGACTTTTACTTAGTTACCTGAGCGCGCTAATAGTGACCGTTCGGAGCGGTATCGTCTACCTGCCTTTGTTTACGTGAGCAGCTGAAACCTTTCGTGTATATACTATCCCTACTCAAATCTATTCATTCGTGACCCCTTATTTTTCGAAAGATACCTGTATATTTGAATTTCAAGTAAGTAGCAACCTATATTAGTCGTGTTTGAAATCTGTAAGCGTAAACATCTGTGCTCGTGATTGCCGAGATGGACAAGAAAACTATCCATCAAAAACAAAACTGGAGACGTCCAGGTTCGAAAGCGAAAAAACGTAAATTTCATGGAGTTCTTCCAAATGCCCATGAGGCAAACACAAGTCATGCTAGTGCATCTGCAGAGAAGCTGAACAAGTCGAAAGATACGAGTTTCGACGTGCCTGTAGATCAAACGTTAGGGTACAGCATCATACACTTTTACCTGGTTTTTTCTTCGTTACAACAGTTTTTGAAATGTAAAGTGTGTAATAACGATGTTACATTTACTAAGTATGGACAGCGAGGACTCGGTTTTAAAATTTATGTTACTTGTGAGTGTGGAGAAAAATATATTAATTCGTGTCCGATGATTGCGACTGGATACGAAGTCAACCGTCGCCTTGTGTTTGTTATGCGATTGATTGGTATTGGATGGAGTGGTATAAACATGTTTATTGGCCTAATGGAACTTGGATCTGGAATGAGTTCCTCCGTTTATTATCATATTATCTATTCGGTCTCTATCGCTGTGAAAAGTGTTTTCGATATAGTGATGCTAAAGGCTGTTAGAGAAGAAAAACTCCTAAATGCTCAGCACGGAGAACCCGAAGATATTTTAACCGTTTCAGGAAACGGTTCCTGGCAAAAAAGATGATTTTCTTCTCTTGTTGGCATAGTTTCTTTGATACGAGGGTAGTTCAATAAGTCTTTAGAATGACCAACAGATGGCGCGCGAATCGCTCCAAATCATCTGTTTTCAGTCAGCACCACTCCCGACTAGATATATGGTGCAGTCACAGTCCACATCTTCTGAGTTTACGTGTTTTTATAACCAATTGAAAAAAAAAATTGCTTGTTAAGAAAAATGGAAAAAAACGAGTTCAGAGCGGTAATTAAACATTTTCATTTAAAGGGTTTAACTCCATATGAGATAAAAAATGAATTGGACTCAGTTCATGGCACATCTGCCCCTGCCTTAGCAACGGTTTATAACTGGGTAAATGAATTTAAGCGTGGTCGTACATCAATAAGTGACGAACCACGTTCAGGAAGGCCCGTAGAAGCAACTACTCCCGAAATCATCAATAAAATCCACGATATGGTGTTGAAGGATAGAAGATTAAAAGTGCGTGAGTTAGCTGAGGCCACAAGGATATCTATAAGTGCAGTTGTTTCAATTCTACATGAAAAATTAGGCATGAAAAAGCTATCGGCAAGATGGGTGCCGCGTTTGCTCTCAGCTGAGAATAAACGCAATAGAGTGGTCGCCTCTGAGGCTCTTTTGGCGCGCATAAGTCGGAATCCTGAGGAATTTTTTCGTCGATTTGTGACTGTGGATGAAACATGGATACACCACTACACTCCTGAGACAAAGGAACAATCCAAACAGTGGATTTCCACAGGCGAACCAGCTCCAAAGAAGGCAAAGACCGTAAAGTCAGCTGGTAAGGTTATGGCTACAGTTTTTTGGGATGCACGTGGAATTATACTTATTGACTACTTGGAAAAGGGTAAAACAATTACTGGTGAGTATTATGCATCATTATTAGAGCAGCTGAAAGAAGAAATTAAAGAAAACGACCACATTTGGCGAGAAAAAAAATTCTCTTTCATCACGACAACGCCCGAGTTCACATATGCTTCGTTTCAATGGCTAAAATTGAAGAACTAAAATTTGAATTGGTCGAACACCTACCGTATTCACCAGATTTAGCCCCCAGTGACTTTTTCTTATTTCCAAACTTGAAAAAATGGCTCGGTGGACAGAGATTTACGGACAACGAAGACGTCATTGCCTCTGTAAGTGCTTATTTTGAGGAACTTCCGAAAACGCACTTTTCTGAAGGATTAAAAAAACTTAAAAAGCGATTGACCAAGTGTATAGAGCTCCAAGGAGATTATGTTGAAAAATAAAAAAAAATTTACCCAAAAAAAAATTGTTTTTATACTTTATTCTAAAGACTTATTGAACTACCCTCGTATATAAACACAGTAAAAAAGTTGCGAACGTCGTTATCAAATCAAGCTACTGCAAAGGATGTGAAAGAAGAAAAGGAACAGAGGACACGATTGAATATGCAGCATGGTACGAAGTGCACCAAAAAAATTGCAGTGCTAATCACTCAGGTAGTGCCGGAAAAATGGTAGTCGACGGTATATGTCAAATGTTTTTGGAATCTCTCGAAAAATTTTCTGTGCGTTATGGTTTTTACATCGGCGACGATGACTCGAAGACTTTCAAAATACTGCTCGATACACACCCGTATGGTGAAGGAGTGATCGTTAAAAAGTTAGAGTGTGTGTTACACGTCGCAAAAAGAATTTTCAAACGTGCTAGTGAAGCTAAAAAAAATCATATACAGGCAAGAAAAGCTACAAAGAAGGACGAGGAAAAAACTCCACCAAAAAAAGCTGCAAAGAAGGACGAGAAAAAAACTCCAGCAAAAAAAGTTGTCACTAAAAATAGAAACACCAGCATAAAAAAAGTTCCTGTTGTTAAAACTCAAGATTTAACGATAAAATTAATGAAAGAACTGTCGAAAAAATACGGTTTAGCAATTCAACGGCATCCTGATTCCGTGGAAGAAATGCGCAGGGAGATCTGGGCAGGATTTTATCATATGATTTCAACCGACAGCAAGCCACAGCATTCATACTGTTCTGAATCCTGGTGTAAATATAAGAAAGCTGTGGAAAACAACACCGTTCGACAATTTAAACATCCTCCTGCTCTCGCTGAAGATGTTCAAGAAGTTCTCAAACCAATCTACGAGGATTTGACAAAACAAGAACTTCTTGAAAGGCGCCTCGGCGGAAACACGCAAAATAACAACGAGTCTTTCAACAACTGCGTCTGGTCGATGGTTCCTAAACACATCTTTAGTGGGAAAAAAACTGTTGAAATCGCGTGTCAAAAAGCTGCGTGTATTTTCAATGAAGGATTGAAGCCAATATTGAAAATATTGGATGTGATTGGCGTCAAAATCGGCAATATCGCCGAGCAGTTCGTAGATGAGCGAGATCTAACGCGCGTACGAGTTGCAAACCGCCGCAGTGGAGATGCCTCTAAGGAGGCCAGAATTAATCGAAGGAAGGCTATTTTGGATGAGACGGTACATTATGAAGAAACTGAAGGCATAATGTACGGTGCAGGCATCGCCGATTAAGCGTAGGTAAGAAATTTTCACGTTTTTTCGTTAAAAAAAACTTTCAACGCGTTTTTCTCGAAATTACATTTTTGTACGGCTTGTTGAAAAAATCTCGGAAACTACTGCATCAATCCTTACCAAATTTTTACCACATATTCTTTATGATGATAGCTATGTCGCATATCATACGATTTTTGAAATATTGAGTTTAACTTGGTTTAAAAAAAAAACTGATGAAAAAAAGGTGATTTTTCGTTACTTTTCGAAATATGGCCGCCATTTTGCCAATTTTGAAAAAATCAAAAATCGTATGACATGCGACATAGTCATTACCTTACTGAATCTAAAACCTTTTTTTTTGTTTCAGATAATTTTCAGATAATCCACTCCGGAGATTTTATCAACAGGGCACACTCATCTTTTTTTTGGATATTTTTTTGGCCTCGATTTTTATACGATAAAAAACAAAAACATTAATAAAAAAAAAATTTTTTCATGTATTTCAAGATTGTATTTATCAAGCCTCATACTTCACATATTAATATTTCTAATTTAAAACAATGAAAAAAAATCGTGAAAATAGTCATTTTTTGCGCGTCTAATTAGAATAGACCCCTTAAAGGACAACCTCATTGATATCCAATGATATGTAGCTCTGAAATAAATGAATAAAAACACGAAGAATATGTTCTTATAATAATGAATCACTAGACTCCAATACCTGATTGATAGATTTTCTCATTCCCATAATGTAGTTGTATATGCTTTTTGTTGATACATTGAGACTACTACTACTATTGACAGGTTGAACTAGCAGGCAAAATTTAACATGACGATGACACTACACCACAGACCACGATCTGTTTACATGAGACATGCAGCGGTCAGTATAGGTTGGGTGCGCGTAGACTTCAGCGCCTCCTCATGGCGAGAAAACCGAAACACAGTGGTATAAGCATCAAACGCTTGTACATGGACAGAGTCCAGCAGACAGTGATTTGCTTTAGATAATAAATACAAGAATAACTTTAAGTCCTCTTTTACATACTGAATTTATCTACAGAATATTACTCGTTAAAAGAAGCCTTTTATTTATTATCAGACTGATAACTGAAGTGTTTATTTCCAAAATAATATCTATCTAATTTACCGTAAGGGCAATATTTGCATGATTTTGTATCCGACTGTGAACCTTAAGGGGGGTAAGGTTAATCTGTGCAAAAAAGACACATTTTTGTGATTTTTTTTCACGACTCAGTTAAAATTTATTTATTAAAACCAATGTTACATTATTGTAGTCCATTTAAATAATATTGTGGAATATTTTCATGAAAAAATATTGAAAAATACGGCAATGGCATCAATTATTCGGAAGCGTCTCAGAAAAAAGTTGAATTGCGGTGCCCCTCATAACTCGGTGCTGGATCATCTGAAACCAAAAAACCAAAGTTCGTTCGTCAGATAATTGCTTTTCCCAGGTAACACTGGGAGGGATTTTCGAAATTTCTATTTTTCACTTTGCGGGAACATTTTACATGAAAAAACGCGATTTTTGCCAAAAAAACGGCTAATTTGTTATTGTAAAATGAAAAATATAAATGAATTTGGAAAAAAAGCTCCAGAGTTACCTCATAAATTATGTAAAGAAATAGTGTTTAAAGTTTCGAAAGGATCGGTGCAATAGTTTTGAAGTTATGATGAGCACCGACTTTGAAAACTTGAGTTTTGGGAAAAACGCTTTAAAGTTTTGAACACTACATAATTTGGAATAAAACGTTCATAAGCGAGATTTATCGGCTTACTTCACAGTGAATCATCGATGCCAGGTCCATAGAGGATGTTGCTGTCATCTATGATGTCTAAAGCATCTTTTTGCTCCTGTCTACGACGAATCCTGCCATCTCTAGTTTGATTTTCAGCTTCCTGCTCTGCTCGGTTTATACGAATGTGATCAGTTGATCGCGCCCATTCATGAGCGCTTGATCCACTACTGATACCCATGAAGGATAGTAGAGCAAAAGAACCTTCATTGAAGACACAGGCTGCCACATAACAACTTTTTTTGGCATTGTAGCAATAATTTTCCTCAAAACTTCACGAAAATGATGCGAAAAATTGGAGCGCACGTGTACGTCTGTTCGATAGAAAGTTTACTGCTAAACTAAATTATATTCTCTACACTGACTAAATATACGGTACAGGTATGAGCATGTTTATACTTGCCTTGAAATTTCTATAAAAGAAAATAGGAGGAACGGTTCGGTATAATATAGGGAGCGTAGCAGCTGCCAGGTAACAATAGCGCGCTCGAACCGAGCAGGTATGAAAATCCAACAGGTAGGAAAATATTCATAACACCTGCAATTTTGCTCCGATCGACTTGAAATTTTTACACAATATTTTTGAAAATACAACGCATTCAGTTTCAAAAAAAATTTAAATACCTTACGCCCCCTTAAGAGAAACATGAAATAGTTTACTTATTAAAATTATTTAAACGTTGAAATAACTATTATAAATTAATGCAGTAGTTATATACTATGGCATATAACATTCATAATCAGGTCGAGTGAATAAACAAAATCTCAATAAATTTAATTTCTAAGGTAATTTATGAATAACTAACAAATAAAGAATTATTAAGATAATTAGACAAAATAATTAACTAAGGAAGTTAATCACGACATGGATTAATTACTTTAACGTTTTAAGAGTAAAATATTTAATTTTTCTCTTAAGGTTCACGGTCTGATCCAAAACATGCGAATATTGCCCTTTCGGTAAATTGGATAGATATTCTTTTGGAAATAAACACTTCAGTTATCAGTCTCATTTTTTTTTTTTTTTTTTCATTTATTATAGTCGCGTCAACATCAGAGGTTATTGGCGACTTAAAAAAATGTATACATAGAGTAATAAAAACAAAATACATCGAAATAACATAAAAATAATACATAGAAGTGTTTTACATATGTACATAAAAAAATATTCATATAAGTTTACATATATCTGTTGTTATACAGTAACGTCGTATTTTACATTTTAATATATCGGTAAATAATTGTACAGTTTTAAGAAATTGAAGTATTTCAACATAGTGGTTTGGGTCAATTAGGATGGATTTTTGGTCTGATGGAAGTCTTGGTTTACATTTATCAATGTTTCTACATTCTGTTAATATATGTTTAACTGTTACTTGTGTGTTACATTCAGTGCAAAGTTTAGGGTCGGATTTATTAATTAAATGCACATGTGTTGTTTTAGTGTGTCCAATCCTTAGGCGGGTAACTATGGTTTGTTCTCTTCTATTCAGTCCGTTATATGGTATTCGGTGGTAAGTCTCATTAATAAATAAAAGACTTCTTTTAACAAGTAATATTCTGTAGACAAATTTCAGTATGTAAAAGAGGACTTAAAGTTATTCTTGTATTTATTATCTAAAGCAAATCACTGTCTGCTGGACTCTGTCCATGTACAAGCGTTTGATGCTTATACCACTGTGTTTCGGTTTTCTCGCCATGAGGAGGCGCTGAAGTCTACGCGCACCCATCCTATTCCAGGGACTTGGTTTTCCATCGGTGCGGGCGACATACGTGTGAGCGGTGATTTTAATTTTCCGGAATGGAGTTTTTAAAAGATTTTAACATTAATATGTTAAATAATTAATAAATAATTTTAATAAATAATTTTTATATGAAAATTATTAAACTTTATTTTATAAATAATATTGTTTTATATGCTTATTATTTGTAGCTCTTAAACTCATCAGAAATTTTTATATCTATAATAATACATTATATATTTTTAAAAATCTTAAATAAATTATAATGGATTCCATTAATAAATATGATTCCGGATAAGTATTGTCCTAATAGCCAATTTTAAACTAAATTTTTAATTACCTTACTTTTTTAGTAATAAGTAAAAAACGTAATTTTTCAAATAAAAAAATATTTCACATTTTTCACTTCAATTCGACATAACGTTATTTCTCAAATATTTATTTTTATGAATGAAACTTTTACATCATAATCTTTAGGGTGTTCTATGAGATATAACCGGTGAAAAAAGTACAAAAATATATTTTGGACGAAAATGGCGAAATTTTTAATACATTTCGTAAAAATCGTAAAATGATTATTTCAATCGCAAAAGTTATGTTACAAATTTTCGAATAATTAAGTTTCATTTATAATAAAGTCTTTATTATAAGTCGTAAAAGTTTACTGGATAGTTTTAATTTCCAACTAATTATCGTTAAAAAGTACTGGAAATTTTTGTGTCAGTGTGATACTGCACGCATGGCGAGACCGCGTTAACGGGGAACGTTCACAACGGATGTTTGCGTGGACTCACGCTGGCAGAGAAATTGCCAGTACTTTTTTATAATAATGAGTTGGAATTTAAAACTTCCAAAAAAATTATTATGATTCGTATTGAAGATTTTAGTATAGCTAAAAGTTAATAATTCGAAAATTTGTAACACAACTTTTGCAATCGAAAAGATCAAATTGCGATTTTGACAAAATGTATTTAAAAATTTGCCATTTTCTTACAAAATATATTTTTTTACTTTTTTCATGTATTAAATCTCATAGAATAGCCTAAAGATTATTATTCAAAAGTTTCATTGATAAAAATTCATATTTAAAAAAGTTATGTCGAGTTGAAATGAAAAATGTGAAATATTGTTTTTATTTACAAAATTACGTTTTTACTTATTACTAAGAAACTATAATAGATAAAAAATTATTTTTATATAATCCCGATCTCCATATATATCAATTAAAACAGTTTAATTTGAAGCGATGTTCAAAATTGGCTATTCGGACAATACTTATCCGGCGAAATCGCGCTAAGCGCCCTTTTTCGTTCGAAGGCCTCAATTATAAAACATATGAGAATATGGAAAAACAATACACTAAGACCTCTCAAGTCTCCAGCGTAACTTCTTTCTTCTATCTACACTATATTAATTTACTTAGCAAAAATCTAACATAACCAATTTTACTTTCAGTTTGTAAAACACCTACCAACCCTGTCGATATATTTCGGGTAGATAATCACAGGTTTACAAAATAAAAAAAGTTGAGGACTATTTGACCGGACCACATCACTCTTATGTATTTCGATACGCTGAATACGAATCCGAGGTCCGTTAACCTCTATCACGTCAAGTTCAAGGTCATTTGAAGGTCGAATGTGTTTATTGCAACGAAAATGAAAATCTGACCACGGCTTCGGGAAGGGCGGTAAATTTTACGTTCAAATACATATTTTTGATTTTTTTCAACATGACGCTTGGAGGTCACCTGAAAGTCAAACAAGTGATAGATAGGCCAAATTTCCTTTCGATTCTTTTGAACCGGCATTTCAGATGTCCTATATGCTTCAATCATATACAATCATATATTTTTGTACCCATAGTGCAAACATGGGATACATTTATACCCATCGAGTTATGGTCAAGGTCATTTCAAGGTCAATTCATTCATTTTGCAAAAAAGAAATATAACCTTGAAACGTGAAACCTTATTTTCTCAACCTTCAAGCCCTGTAACACCTGCACGGCTATGAGACCAGACCTTTACTTCCGAATTCCTTAGTCCTCGAGCGCGTAACCTTTGTACGCTATAGTCCCGACCCTCTTAACCCCGATTTCCTGAACCCTCGAGCACGTAACCTTTCTACGCTGTAACCCCGACCCATTCACCCCAATTTTCTCAACCCTATAGCATCTATTCCTGGCACACTGTCACCCAGATCTCCCGCACTCTAATTTCCTTAACCCCCAAGAACAAAAAACCCTGCCACGCTGTAACTACGACCCTCACGCCTCAATTTCCGTAACCCTCATGCCTGGAACGTTGCTATTCTGTAACCCCTACATCCCAAATCGCTTAAACCTCCTACCCGGAACCTCAAAACACTATAACCCCCATCCCCCACACCCCAGTTTCCTTAATCCTTGAGTCCAGAACCTTGCTACTTTATAACTCCTGCACTCCAAATTCCTTAGGCCTCTATACCGGAACTCTGCTACTCTACATCCCCGATCTCAAATCCCTAATACTCTAAAACCCCGATCCGAAAAAAAATAGTTGGATATCCCGTGCAGCATCGCTTCTGTCCAACAGTCCTTCTCAGGATAGTTGGGTATCCCGTGCAGCATCGGTTCTCTCCAACAGTCCTTCTCAGGATAGATGGATATCCCGTGCAGCATCGGTTCTCTCCAACAGTCCTTCTCAGGATAGTTAGATATCCCGTGCAGCATCGGTTCTCTCCAACAGTCCTTCTCAGGATAGTTGGATATCCCGTGCAGCATCGGTTCTCTCCAACAGTCCTTCTCAGGATAGTTGGATATCCCGTGCAGCATCGGTTCTCTCCAACAGTCCTTCTCAGGATAGTTGGATATCCCGTGCAGCATCGGTTCTCTCCAACAGTCCTTCTTAGGATAGTTGGATATCCGGTGCAGCAGCTCTTATTTCAGTGGTTACTGAGTTGTTTCTTCCAAAATAAAACTTGATTTATCATCTATTATAAAAATGGACCAATGCTCAAAAAATTTCTGTGTTATGTGCAGAAAATATAATATCACTAAAAACCTTATTTCTTTTTTGGAAAAATTCGAGAGACTTACGTAGAGTGTTTTAACATCACTGATATTGTTTTGAATCAATCATGGGTTCCGAAACTCATCTGTTGAGTTTGTGATTCGCGTTTAAGACGTTGGAAAAGTGGAACGCGACGAATGGTTTTCTCTTCGCCTATGATTTGGCGTGCACCTCAAAATCACGTCAGTGATTGCTATTCCTGTATAAACATCAAATTCGGAATCAATTCAAAAACCAGTAAATCATTAGTTTACAAAACAACTTCGTCCGTTACAATGCCAATTTTAGTAAGTGATACCAGTCATGATAACGTTGAAGCAATGGAAATCGATGTAAGTGACGAAATCCTTCCAGAATCCTACAGTAACACGGGTGATGAAAATGAAAAAGGAGATAAAGAAGAGGACGATGTCGAAGAACATGATGAATTAGATGGCGAAGACAGTAACGAAGAAGATGACGACGAAACTGATTCTGATTTCAGTACAATAGGTTACTCTAAAACCCCTTCAAAGTTTGATCAGAGTGAACTCAACGATTTGGTAAGAGATTTAGGGCTATCTAAGGTGCAATTTGAACTACTAGCATCACGACTTAAAGAGAAAGGATGCGTGCATAGGAAAACAAATGTAACATTCTATAGAAACAGAGATAAGCCTTTTCGAAAATACTTCATTCAAGATGATTTTTTGGTACATTGCGATGATATAGATGGGTTGTTTAGCGAATTCGGAGTTGAACATGATCCTAAAGAATGGCGGTTATTCATCGATTCTTCTAAAAGAAGCCTCAAAGCTGTGTTACTGAACAATGGGAATAAACTAGCCTCTGTTACATTGGCTCACTCAACGACAATGGATGAAAATTATGTAAATATGGAACTTTTACTTAATAAAATCAATTACGGGACATATCAATGGAAAATCTGCACGGATTTGAAAGTTATCACAATCGTTTTGGGACAACAAAGTGGTTTTACAAAATTCCCATGTTTTCTATGTGAATGGGATAGCAGAGCTCGTGACGATCATTACAGGAAAAAGGAGTGGCCGGCAAGGAATAACTTTGTTCTAGTGCAGAAGAATATTATAAATGATAAGTTGGTAGATCCGGCTAATATAATACTGCCTCCTCTTCATATAAAATTAGGCTTAATCAAACAGCTAGTGAAGGCTTTGAAGAATACAAATAGTACAGCCTTTCAATATCTCGTTGTGAGGTTCCCAAAGTTATCAGAAGCAAAAATTAAGGAAGGAGTTTTTGATGGACCTCAAATAAGAGAATTGATTAAAGATCTAGAATTCCCGAAGAAAATGTCGGTGGTTGGACAGAAAGCTTGGTAAAGCTTTGTCGACGTTTGCACAAAATTTTTAGGCAACAACAAAGATCCAAATTATAAACAAGTAGTTAGGGACTTGGTCGTCAACTACAAAGCTCTTGGATGCCTGATGAGTCTAAAGCTCCACTTTTTAGATTCTCATTTGGACAAATTTCCAGAAAATCTTGGAGATTATAGTGAAGAGCAAGGTGAAAGATTTCACCAAGATATTAAAGAAATGGAAAGACGTTACCAAGGATTTTGGGATGTCAATATGATGTCGGATTACTGCTGGAATCTCAAGAGGGATACCGTAGTCAAACACAAAAGAAAGGCGCTGAAAAGAACATTTCATGAAACATGCAGACCGCACAAAAAAGCGCGCTTACATTAAAGAGTGATACATTTATTACCAGAATTTCCCTATGTTTTTCTCAAATTTACCTCTAAATGAGTTTGGAAAGTTTAATGATCTTGAATTGTGATTCAAAGACATTGAGAATGTTACAAACCGTCTGACACGATTGAAAATATTGACAGTATAGGGCTTACTTTTTCACAAGGGAAAGAATCATTAGCCTACCTACTGTACATCGAGTAGCCAGGCGTCTAAGCAGGACTGTTGGATCTTTACTGAGGAGTCCAATCCAACAGTCTTGGACGGGACTAGAGGGTTAAGGAAATCCAGATTAAAAGTCTGGGGTTACAGTTTCGCAGTTTACAGGGCTCGAGGAATAACGAAAGTGGGGTGCGGTGGTTCGGGTTTACAGCGTGGAAGAGTTTTGTTCTTCGGGGTTAAGGAAATTAGGGTGTGGGGGATCGAGTTGACATTGTGCTAGGATTATGTGCTATAAGGTTGAGAAAATTGGGGTGAATGGGTCGGGGTTACAGCGTAGAAAGGTTACGTGCTCGAGGGTTCAGGAATTCGGGGTTAAGAGGGTCGGGACTATAGCGTAGAAAGGTTACGTGCTCGAGGACTAAGGAATTCGAAAGTAAAGGTCTGGACTCATAGCCGTGCAGGTGTTACAGGGCTTGAAGGTTGAGGAAATAAGGTTTTACGTTTCAAGGTTATATTTCTTTTTTGCAAAATGAACGAATTGACCTTGAAATGACCTTGACCATAACTCGATGGGTATAAATGTATCCCATGTTTGCACTATGGGTACAAAAATATATGATTGTATATGATTGAAGCATATAGGACATCTGAAATGCCGGTTCAAAAGAATCGAAAGGAAATTTGTCCTATCTATCACTTGTTTGACTTTCAGGTGACCTCCAAGCGTCATGTTGAAAAAAATCGAAAAATATGTATTTGAACGTAAAATTTACCGCCCTTCCCGAATCCGTGGTCAGATTTTCATTTTCGTTGCAATAAACACATTCGACCTTCAAATGACCTTGAACTTGACGTGATAGAGGTTAACGGACCTCGGATTCGTATTCAGCGTATCGATATACATAACAATTGTATCGACATACAATTTCAACCCGTATTATAAGGGGTTTCGGACATGTAAATGTGTTCAATTTTTTATCGTAAATACCTGTACAGTTCATTAACATAATGCTGCCAGGAAAAACCTTTTAGATACCGGTGTCAGTACGATTTCTTTTGTATTTTTCACCCCCTCCAACCCCTAGTATAAGGGTTTCCGGATATGGAAAATATTCAATTTTTTTTGTAGATACGTGTACGGCCAATTAACATAATCCCGTCATAAAAACCTTATTTTTAGATACCGGTATCAGTAACGATCTTTTTTCGATTTTCACCCCCCTTCAACCCCTATTATAAGGGTTTACGAACATGAAAAATTGTTTATTTTTTTTCGTAGATACCTGTAGAGTTAATTAAGATAATGCTGTAAGAAAAACCTTCTTTTTAGATACTGGTGTCAGTAAGGATTTGTTATTCGATTTTTACCCCACTTCAACCCCTATTATAAGGTTTCCGGACATTGAAAATTGTTTAATTTTTTTTGTAGGTACGTGTACGGCCAATTAACATAATTCTGTCATGAGCAACCTTTTTTTTAAATACCGGTGTCAGTAACGATTTTTTTCGCTATTCACCCCCTTTTAACCCCTATTTTAAGGGATTCCGCACATGGTAAAATATTCTTTTTTTTTGTTAATACATGTACGGTCAATTAATATAATCCCATCATAAAAAACATTCTTAAATACCGGTGTCTGTAACGATTTTTTTTCGCTTCTCACCCCCCTTCAACCCCTATTATAAGGGTTTGCGGACATCCAAAATGGTTCACCTTTTTTTTTGTAGATACGTGTACGGCCAATTAACATAATCCCGTCATAAAAACCTTATTTTTAGATACCGGTATCAGTAACGATCTTTTTTCGATTTTCACCCCCCTTCAACCCCTATTATAAGGGTTTACGAACATGAAAAATTGTTTATTTTTTTTCGTAGATACCTGTAGAGTTAATTAAGATAATGCTGTAAGAAAAACCTTCTTTTTAGATACTGGTGTCAGTAAGGATTTGTTATTCGATTTTTACCCCACTTCAACCCCTATTATAAGGTTTCCGGACATTGAAAATTGTTTAATTTTTTTTGTAGGTACGTGTACGGCCAATTAACATAATTCTGTCATGAGCAACCTTTTTTTTAAATACCGGTGTCAGTAACGATTTTTTTCGCTATTCACCCCCTTTTAACCCCTATTTTAAGGGATTCCGCACATGGTAAAATATTCTTTTTTTTTGTTAATACATGTACGGTCAATTAATATAATCCCATCATAAAAAACATTCTTAAATACCGGTGTCTGTAACGATTTTTTTTCGCTTCTCACCCCCCTTCAACCCCTATTATAAGGGTTTGCGGACATCCAAAATGGTTCACCTTTTCTTTTGTAGATACGCGTACGGCCAATTAACATAATCCCGTCATAAAAAACCTTTTTAAATGCCGGTGTCAGTAATGATATTTTTTCGTTTTTCACTCCTCCTTAACCCCTATTTTAAGTGTTTTCGCACATGGAAATGTGTTCAATTTTTTATCGTAAATACATGTACAGTTAATTAACACAATGCTGTCAGGAAAGACCTTCTTTTAAGATACCGGTGTCAGTACGATTTTTTTTGTATTTTTACCCCACTTCAACTCCTATTATAAGGGTTTCCGGACATGGAAAATTGTCAAATTTTTTTGTAAATACCTGTAGATTTAATTAACATAATACTGTCAGAGAAAACCTTCTTTTTAAATACTTGTGTCAGTAAAGATTTCTTTTGTATTTTTTCTCCACGTCAACCCCTATTATAAGGGTTTTGCACATGGAAAATCGCTCAAAATAATTGTTGTAGTTATTTGTATATATAACAAACATATTTAAGTTGAAAAAAACAATTTTTTTTGGACTACAAAAAAAAATTTTTTTTAGTACATTAATCGGTTGTAATTTCAGTCTTATCATGGTTTACGTTGGTAAACAATACTGAAAACAATTGTCAAATACGTAGAAAAATTATTTTATGTCTATTATTACTTAAATATGTTTTTATTTCATTAAGCGAAATAGTGCGATTTTTTCAAATGAAAGCCTTGCGTGATTACATTAATATTTCATTATATACATTTTGCCTCTTCTTGATTTAAAATCTCCATATCATTGCGTTAATAAATGGAACATTTCATGCATTACATTACACTAACGTAATTTGTAGTCCGAGAGTTCAAAAAAATTAGTTATTCATTGTCACTTATGACTAAAAAATTAATGTATATTATTTAATGAACCGTCTGCAAGTGAAAGCAAGCTTTTGTTTCTGTACATTTAATATTCCGAAATAATTAGATTGGTCGCCGTTTCGAGGTTAATAAAAAACACAAAAGAAATGTATGCTGTTTACAAGTTTCATCCTGGTAGTTTTAAAAACGAAAAACTTAATAAATTATTATCGAAGTACTAAACTTATAGAAACTAAAAAGCTTGCTTCTCCACGTAGATGATGTACCAAGCAGTATGACATCATTTTGTGGCGGTGCAAGTAGCAATTTTAAAGATAGGAGAAACAAACGGTTGTTTTTCTCGTTTGCTATATATATGAGCGAGTTTTTTGCTGTCTTGTGGAGAGAGGTTTAAATAAATCTTAAGGCACTGATTTTCTCTTTAAATTATATTCTAACCTAACAAATATACAAAGGCCTAAGTAGGCAAATAAAAGTATAGTGTCGTGTATGTATTAGGTGTGGTCACGTTCGGGTCTCGCTAATTACTGTCGCGGCCGATCTGTAATCGGAAAGAAAATGTGTCGTTGGAAGGTGTGAGAGTGTGTATGTGTGTGTGTGTGTGTGTGTATTTGTATATGTCTGAATCCAACGGCGGTAGAGACAACTAGGCTGATTTCGGAACATCCCGCCCGCCTTCGCCAGATACAGGCGAATAGTCACCCTTTTGAGGCATGATGCAGATTTTAGAAATCGGTCGAGTGTAGTTGGATGTCGCAGTTTTCACCTTCACGACTCGAATTAAGCCGTCCGGGCCTGGGTGAACTCCAGTGACTCGAGCTAGTGGCCACTTGCAAGGTGGGCACAACTCTGAGAGCAGCAGGCAAAGGTCACCAATTTTTACCTGATATTGTTTGCTACGCCACTTTGGTCGTGGTTGTAGGCTTTGAAGATATTCTTCGGACCATCGACTCCAAAAATCCTCATACATATGACGAATCATTTGCCATTTGTCTAGGCGTGATGTTGCACAGTCAAGTACATATGGCTCAGGGACGGTAAGAATAGGCACACCGATTAAGAAATGTCCGGGAGTCAAGGCATTTAGATCTTCTGGGTCGTCAGAAATGGGCTGAAGCGGGCGTGAGTTTAGGCACGCTTCAATCTGGGCGAGCAGCGTTGACATTTGCTCGAAGGTCAAGAGAGCTTCCCCAATAACTCTTTTAAGGTGATACTTGACAGACTTGACGGCTGCTTCCCAGATGCCACCAAAGTGTGGGGCTCTTGGCGGGTTAAAGTGCCACTCAGTCCCATCAGTATCCAGGAGACGGGCAATTTCGTCATGCTGAGCACTGGCTTGCTCAAACAGGCACCTGAGCTCCTTATCTGCTCCAACGAAGTCGAGGCCGCAGTTGCTCGTAAGAGAGGCACAGATTCCTCTTCTGGCAGTAAAGCGCTTATAGGCACTCAAGAAATCAGCTGTTGGGTAACCTGAAACGGCTTCCAAGTGAACTGTACGTGTTAAAAGGCACACGAAAACGCAAATATAACCTTTGTAGGCTTTAGCTCCTCTACCTTTTGAGAAGCGCAGATAGATTGGTCCTGCGTAGTCGACTCCTGAGTGAAGGAAAGGCCTGAATTGACGAACTCGTTTGAGAGGGAGGTCTCCCATGAGTTGCGTGGTAGGTTGAGCTCGCTGTCGCCAACAGCGAAGGCACTTGAAAATGGTCGATTTGACGAGTTGTCGTCCTCAAAGAATCCAAAACTGCTGTCTAAGATAGTTGATGGTGAGTTGCGTACCTCCATGCAGCGTCTTGATGTGAGCACCTAGAACCAGCAGTTTTGTGAAATTCGACTGTTGAGGCTAGATTAAAGGGTGTTTCTAATCTGGGTGAAGTAATGAGTGCCTCAATCTTCCGCCGACTCAAAGATGGCCATGTTCATCTAAAATAGGATAAAGGCAAATTAAAGTACTGGACGAGGCAAGGATTCAAGCTTTACTAAACAATTGATTTCATTGGTAAAGTAAAAGTGTTGCGCAGACAAGCTGCGAAGGTACGTTCTGAAGCATCCGAAAACCCATGCAACTCAGCAAGCTCAAGGTCACCTGAGGATGCGATCCAGCGAGGCACTGCGAAGCTTTGAAGATAGTGTAAATCTTCTATAAGCAGGCTCCAACGTTTCTGCAAGAGCGACGGCAAAGGATCGTCGCTCCATCAAGCCACAGAGACTGCATAAATATTTTGAATGATGTTGTCACTGGTGTAATCTATCCCAGTGGATCGTATAACTGGGCGATAACCGATAAGGCATTTCTTTTGGTGACCTTCTCGGACACAGATAAATTAAATTCAACGCAAAAGACATCGAGAAGAGGTTGCCATGCTATACCTAGCATTGGAATTGTTTGAGCTTGAGGCCACGAAATGTGCTGAGTAGTGGCTTGCTGATCCTCAGGCACATCAGTCAATAAGCTTGGGTGATTAGCGGTCCATTTGCTAAGGGGGAACCCGCCTGCCTGGAGAAGTTCCACTAGTTCGTGCCTAGTTTTTATGGCTTCTTTCAGAGTATCTGCTCCAGCAAGGATGTCGTCTACGTACGACTGTTTTAGTAACATTTGAGCCGCATAAGGAAATCTAGCACCCTCATCTGTAGCCAGTTATTGAAAAGTTCTAATGGCTTGATATGGAGAAGGGCCAAGACCATATGTAACCGTGCACAGGTTGAAGATTGTAATGACTGAGTTGACGATCCACAAAATTTGTTGAAACACTCTATATTCCTCTGCGATCAGAATTTGCCGAAACATCTTCTCAATAACGGCCGAGAAGACGTAGCGTAAAATTCTCCAACGCAGCATCACATCAAATGGGTCGAGCTGGAGTTTAGGGCCTATATAAAGCCTATATATCGTTGACTGAGTGCCCGGAAGGCAGTTCGACTAACCCGTTAAAAACGACGCGTAGCTTATTAGTGTCCCCATGAGTCTTAAATACGCCATGATGAGTGTTGAGAACTCCTTCATGTGGCCAAGAGAGATATAATCTTGCATAAAATTGTTATATTTCTCGCAGAATTCAGGCTGTTTCTTGAACCGTTGCTCGGTTCGGTGTAAGGCGTGGATTCCGGATTCTCTAGAATCGCCGAGATCAGGCAGGTTGGAGTTGAAAGGCAGACGAAGTACATACCTGCCATCGGCATTTCTTTTGTGAGTTCTAACGAAGTGATTTTCACAATCGCGCCCATCCTTGGTAAGAGGCACAGACTTTTCCGACTCGACTTCTTCTTGTTGCCAAAAGCGAGTAAGAAGGGCTGCTAGATCCAGATCAATGTGGCAAGGGAAACTGGAGACGGTGAGTGAGTCGCTGGTTGAAGCGGGAGAAGAGCCGGTGAGAATCCAGTCCAATCCAGTTGCCTGTGCGATGAGGTTACCGTCAGGGCTTTTACGAAGACCTTCTTCCATTAGCTGCTGATATTGATCTGCCCAAATAAACAGTTCAACTGGATCAATCGAGATGATTTGAGGATCGGCTAGAGTCAATCCTTCCAGAAAGGCTTCTGTGTTTGACATCGGCCTAGGAGAAGGTACGTAATCCGTAAGACGAGGCAGAATTAGTGCCGTTAACCTAAAACGATTATCACTTTTGAAATAAGGTGAAATTACAACTGTTGCCTTTGACCTGGCTGTATAGCTGGGTATCGCTCCCACGCTAGAGACAGGCACGAATGCAGATTGACGAGGTGTCCTCAGACGCTGGGCGAGTGATTCTGCCATGAAGGATGCCTCTGAACAGGGATCGATGAGCGCTCGAGCATAACAGGTGCGGCTATGCTCTGAAAATACAGAAATTCGTGCCGTGGCGAGCAAGAGAGATTGTCGATTTGGAGGAGTTTGCGTTGCGAGTGACGTGACGCCAGTTTTTGTAGCTTGCGACACATTTCCACTGTAAGAGGGTTCGGCGGCTGCAGGTTGGTGAAGACCATGTTGAGGTGGGGCGCCTGAAGTCAGCGCCGCCCGTGATTGAGTGATTTGTTGAAAACCTTGAGATTGAGTGGTGTCTGGAGTGGAGTTTCGAAAGCTTCGATGAAGCAGTGTGTGATGTCGATTGTGACAAGAGGCACAAGTTCCCTTTGACTTACAGTCGTGAAGGCGATGCACTCCAAGGAAATTGAAACAGAGCTGTTTTTCTGAAACAAATGTGTGACGGTTATCGAGAGAGCAGGCTTTGAATTTGTCACATGCACTAATGTAGTGATTTCCATTGCAATAAGAGCAAATGCAAACGTGAGGCTTCATAGCATTATGCACAGTAAGTCCAACATAATTCGGCTTCTTGTTGACAGGTGGCGCTTTCTTCGTTTGCGATTGACCACCGGACGGTAAGTCAGGTTTCTGACATGTCCTCATTTCTAGTGCTTGAATGCACGACTTGAGGAAGGCATCCAACTCGTTTCATGTCGTTGGTGTGGTGGTGTCGCCCAGAGAAAGCTCCCAGTCTCTGCGTGTTCTGGTGTCAAGACGTCTGACGGTAATGTGGACAAGGATGTCGTCCATCTTGTCAACTAGCCTTTGTAGTTCTTGCAGTGTTTCAACTACTTCTGTTGTTCCATCTCTAAGGGCTTTTAAGGCACTAGCGGATTCTGATGTTACCGGGCTAAGCTGAAACAGTGACTCAAGACACAGGTGGATTAACGTACGCTTGTTGTCATAATGCGTTTTTAATCGCGTCCAGGCACGACTATAATTTTCACCTGTCACTGGAATTTTTTTAATCAGGTTGGCAGCTTCGCCAGATAGACTGCTTTTTAGATCGTAAAGACGTTCAACGTCTTCAATATTTGAGTCGCGTTTCATAAATGCCGTGAACATATCTTTGAACGACGGCCAATCTGAATGATTGCCTGAAAATTGAGGTAGACTGATGAGGGGTATCTTACGGAACGCAGGCTTTGATTCAGCAGGTGTAGCAGAGAGAGTGGCACTAGGTACTTTGACGCCCAATGCATCGAAGGCATCTTAGAATTGTTACTTTTGTTCTAAACAGGTTTCCTCAGCGCTTTCCATGAGTCCCTCCTTGAAATAATTTTTGCTTTCATCGTCAACAGTCGCTGTCTCCAAGATGAGGTTATGTATTTTTTGAATGGTAGCCCATTTTGCCTCAAGGGCTTCCAATCTGGCACGGATGGATCCTTTAGATGTTTGTTGACCTTTCTTTTTTAGGTTAATAAATCCACGAGACATTAAGTCCGCGTCCTTCACTTGTTTTTCGACAAGTTGATCCATGGCGGTGATTTAGTCTATTGCAAACGGTAGTACAAGAGTGTACGGCTTGATATGCTGCTCCACGGGAGAGCGAGAGAGAAAATGCGTAAATACGCTAATCTATGCTGCTCCTCGTATGGGAGAGCGAGAGAAAAGATGCTAAAGGCACCGAATGATCAGCTGCTCCGCGAGCGGGAGAGCGAGAGAGAAGATTTTTCGCAAGCTTACTACCTGCGAGAGAACGACGCGCGGCTAGCTACTTGCACTGCTCAGTGAGAGGCGAGAAAAGGGGAGAGAGAGAGAGAGAGAGAGAGAGAGAGAGAGAACGGTAGATAGACTGCCGCGTAAGCGGAGAGAGTTGAGGGAAGCGAAAGCGTTGCTTCGGCCGGGTGCCGAATGTTTAGGCAGCGCGGCTCGGCTCGAGGCGTCGAGCTTAGGTGAACTTACGAGCGCGCGAGAAAGACCGAATTGGCCAAAGCGTCGAGCGAGCGCATGTAAACAAACTCGTTCGGTGCGACCTACACACATACACACCAAGACTTTTGGTCGTTGAAATTCGGTTTGAATTTCGGTGATTTAGAGGTGCTCGAAAATCACGCACGATTTATGATTTTTCACTTGCACCTTTCAATTACACTTTTTTATGCTTCTTTGCCTAAAATTAAAAATGATGCCTGATTTTCGACGTGTTTAATTTTCCTGCGTTGAATGATATGCAGCAAACGGCAATTGAAGACACCAGAATGCACTTCACTGGTTGAGGCACTAGTGTTTTTTAGATGCACGTGAATTTTAACTGAGATGTCACAAGTAGGCAGTAACTCCACTAGCTTGTTGCTCGAGATTTGCCGTGAATGGTTGAAATGCAGCTCGAAGGACCAGAAAATGGGCGAGTTTTTTGCTGTCTTGTGGAGGGAGGTTTAAATAAATCTTAAGGCACTGATTTTCTCTTTAAATTATATTCTAACCTTACAAATATACAAAGGCCTAAGTAGGCAAATAAAAGTATAGTGTATATTTGTATATGTCTGAATCCAACGGCGGTAGAGGCCACTAGGCAGTTTTCGGAACAATATATATATATATATAAAATAATAGTATATTATGACACTGTTGTGGGAGATGGTTTTCTACCTTGCTCGAGGGTTTTCGCACGAGCGAAGCGAGTGAGAAAATCGAGCAAGGTAGAAAAACACCTCCCACAACAGTCTCATACGATATTTTATAGCACAACAACCTCAAAATCGACAATAAAGTTGGCATTTTGAGGTTAGTGTGCTATAAAATATATTGTAATACTCAGGAGTCCTTTAAGTGTTACTTAGCTACTTTATACTCTTTATATTCCGTTATTATATTTGCACATATAATTTTTAAATATGCAAATTAACAATTTTTAACTTTTATCTTTTTTTAGATAGCATTTTATTATGTAGCGTTCTTTGAGGAATATACGTCGATGATCCCGAAATCATGGATAAATTTTGATTATAAAACATTGCTTTGGCCACCTGGCCCAAAGGAACAATGAAAAATATGACTCCTAAGAATGATTGGACAGAATATAATTTCAAAAAAATTATTGGACCTCTTGGTAGTTATTATTTTTTAAAGCCTAAAATCATGTACTCGTTTTGCACCTAATATATAATATTAATATTTAGATATTACGTATATTAAAATAGCAACTTGATTTAGAAAATTTATTTTGTAAAGTATCTGTAGAGTGCTAAATTAGATAATAAATTCGTATACTATATTTAGTAAAATTGAATGCTACTTTCTTTATTACAGCTGTCAATTAAAAACTGTATATGTTTCATATTTTTAAATGCAAAATTAGCAATTCTCTAGTACTGTATTTTAATAAATAAAGTATACAATAATTTATTTTGTAATAATCGAATACAATTTTCCGTAGATTTTAGACAAGCGTGCAGAGTAGAAAAAGACACTTCAGATTGCTCTACAAGGGACGACACTGACAAAGTTATTAATAAATCACAAATCACCACTGGAAAGCGCAAGCGAACCAAACGTAGAAAGTTAGATGACGAATCTAGTGAGGATGGCAATGACGATGACACTATCAAGCGCAAACAAATTAAATGTAATATGATGGAAGAAGACAGCGATGTCGAGACTGAGAGTGAAACGAATAATGGTATTACTAAATTTTTATTGTTACGTAGTATTTCATACAAAATAGATCACTTTTACGCACAGGGCATCTAAAATACGTAAATTTATTTGGAGCTATTTCGGCATTTTTTGTATAATGACACAATCTTATTTTATATAGTTTGGCGTCATAATTTTTGGGTTTCCTTCACACATTATTAATCTCTTAATCTAGAAAGTATTAAAAAATCTGAATGAAAAAATATGCAAATTTATTGGTATTTAATTAACGATTATTTAGAAAAGTTTAAATGATGAATACTTATCTATGTAATTTACTCCTGAAGAAACTAAATAATGCAGAATAATCTGTCCAAATTTTTATAAAATTCAAGGTAAAAATAAGTATGAGAAGCCAATGACCCCGCCCGTGAAGCCCGTAATTAGTATTACGAAGAATTCTCAATGTATGCCTGATTATTCTGAAAAAGGTAAGCTATTATTGTTTTAACGTTGTTTTGTTTGTCATGTTTCAGATATTTATAAAGCATATTATTATCATTCTAAGCATTTTGTTAAATATTAGAATTCTCACTTTAGTATAAAGACACATTTTGTATATATAATAAGTTTATCATAACTACTATTTCTTTAATATTTATATTGGTTTTTATTAGAATCAGAAGAGAAAAATGATGGCAATAACCAAAAAGACATCGCAGAGTTAGAGGAGGAATTGAGGCAGAATGATGATGGTCCTCCGAATGATGATCTGGGACTAGACGAGAATAATATGAATCAAAACAATGGTATTGGATTTGTTTACAACAAAATAATTTTTATCGTGCCGCGGTTATTATCCTATTTATATATTTTCGTACATGACAAATTTATGCTTTATTTTTTTAAGCTTTAAAAAAGGGCACAATTACCCCCAGACTCCCATCCAAGAGTGACAAGAATCTAAATAATAGTATACCGAGTGGTTCAATTGCAAATAAAACAGAAAGTGGTTTGAACAACCATAGTGGAACTGCAGAATCTAGTAAGTTTTATACTGTATGCATAGTATATTTATCAATGTATTGATATTAAACCTACAATTAATGCGACTGTTCTAAAACTTGCATTACAGAGGAACAATATGCTACAATAGTATATCTTAAAAATTTACGTAAAAAATTAGTATCTTTAACTAAACGTTAAGAACTTCTACAGGAAAAGAAAGTAGATGGGTACGGAATCATTGAAAGTGATGATACTGATCAAAAAGATACACTGCGTCTACCTGTAAAAACAGTGGATGAATTAAGAACATTTAATGAACTGTTAAAACAAGATTCAAAGGCTCGAGAACAATTTGTTAGTATTATTATCGTAAAAAGTAATAATTATAAATGTTTATTAGATGTTATTCTTTAATTTTCATGTCAATAGAAAGTAATGATTAAGAAAATCGATGGTCAGAATCTTAGAGCTTTTACGTAGCAAAGTTTGGAAAGACTTATGACAAATGAAATTGCTTTGCGCTATTCTTATTCAGGTCAATCTAGGGGTAAAAATAAAGAGCACCAAACCTTACCTTTTAAAGGTCTTAAAATTTGTACTATTTTAAAAAGTAAGTAATTAAAATAAAGTTTTTTACATATATAGCTAAGTGTTAACATATCTTAATGTAACATTATTTACAGAAACTGTTGTGTACTCCAAAGCCACACACACTGAAGATGATTTCGCATACATCCTTAGTAGGTGGCTAAACTGTGCTAAACAAAGACTTGACAAAGAAAGAGCTACTGCAGACGACGATTCGCTGGAAGAATAGGCCATTATTATTAATATTATTAGTGTTAATCGTACTTGCATTGCAGAAAAGATAATGAAAAGATGAATCCAGTCGTATGAATCACAACTATAAAAAGACTTTCAGTAGTAGTAATATGTTAGTACCTTAAGGGGACGCCGGATATCTCTGTCCTTGTCTAATTGAGTTTTCATTCATAATTTTAGGAGAAATCATTTTCTTGTAAAAACAATAGTTGTCCCCGCTTCGTTTTATAGTAATCTAAATATATGTCCAAACTGGGTTCATATGATTGTTTTGTTTTCGAGAAAACTTTGACACACTATGAGGGCCGAAAGCAAAACAATCATATGAAACCAGCTTGATCATATATTTAGATTACTATAAAACGAAGCGGGGACGACTATAATTTTTTCAGAAAAATTATTTCTCTTAAAATTACGAATGAAAACTCAATTAGATAAGGACAGAGATATCCGACGTCCCCTTAAGGTACATTGTTTGAAATTTGTTTTTCATCTGCGACCACAAATATTTGTATTAGTATCATCTTCCATTTTTCAAAAGATGATTAAAACATGGATCAAATCACGTTAAAAGTAACTATAAACAAGACTGTTTAGCAGGTAAATTGTTAGAGATTTATTCAGTATTTACGGATAAAAATATTTGTATTAGTTGCGTCTTGCACTGAGAAAAAATATGATTAAATGATCGATCTTTTAGTCACATTAAACGTGAATATACCCTGGTAGAAAGTTAGCTAGAATGGCTGGTTAGCTTATTAATTATTAGCCAGATTAATAAGCTATTAATAAGTCAAATTATAGCTAATATCTGGCTAAAATCCTATGCTTTAAGCAAGAACGTATTTTGTTTGCAAATCTAACCTATTTATGTTTTGTTTTGAAAAGTTATTAGTTTTTAAAAATATTCATTATTATACTTTATTGAATTTTCAATATAGTATGCCACCAAAATAAATATTTTTATCAACAAATAACAACTTATGAGATTAATGAAATATGTATATGCAATACTAAAAATATTTGATAACTAATAATTAATTTTTTTTTTTATTATTAAGAACTAATAATTAATTAATACATAAATTACTTATTTTATCAATTTTATATTAACTAGAATATTAAGCAGAATCTAGCTAGAAATTAGCTAAAAAGCATGTCGTTTTTAACTGATTTCTAGCTAATTTCTTAACCAGAATTAACGCAGATTTAGATAATCTAGCTAATATCTGGCTAGAAATCAGCTTAGATTTCTACCAGGGTAAACAATACTATTTTAGTGTAGTAATGTATTAGAATCTGTAAACTGAGAATGAGTTTAATTGTCTGCATTGGTAATATTTTCGGCTAATAATATTGGTATAAATTTGATATACCTTTCAAATGAAACTTCTCTCACAATCTGTGTAGACAAACTGTTCGAGATTTGTTTAGTATTTACGACGAAAAATGTTGATCTTTGTATAGCTCCCATGTTTTGTGCCAAAAAAAAATTATTAAAAAATGGATCAAGTTGCATGAAACGTGACAATAAAAAAGAATATTTTAGAAGCTTTATTAACTTAATTTAATTGTTCGATATCTGTTCAGTATTTGCGAGTATAACAGATGTCACAAATATTTTATACCTATCTGTTATATGTTTAATAATTAATAAAAATATAAGAAAAATACATTCATTTGTTGTAATAAATGCGTAAATTAAAAATAATTTATTATAAAGAATCCTTATTAAATGATTTTCAAATAAATTGAAAATGATTTATAAAAGAAAACACAAAGATTTCTTTTTCAATGTTTTTCAGATCAATACAAAATAATTTATATAAGCAAACAGAAATAATTCTTTTTAAATGCACTTAAGTTCGAGATAGTTTGCAAAAAAAAATCATAAAGAATTCTTTTTTAACGTATTCCAAATGCTTTTCAAGTACATGAAGTTTTATAAAAAATGTAAGAATTCTTTACAAACATTTAATGATTTGACTATTTTTTATAAAAGAACTCTTTATGACTTCTTTACAAATTCTTTTGCAGCGTTAAAGCTCGTGATGCAAAAGTTTTGTTTTTATAAATGAATTCTATAAGAATTCTTTAAGAGTCATACAAAAGCGGACATTCGTGACTTCCCAAAGCAATCTTTAAGAACTCTTCTGAAATAATTCCTTCATAAAGACTTCTTAAAGAATACTTTCAGAATTACCAGAAAATATTTCTTGCTTATTGGGCGTCGACCCATGGCGGAATACCCTTCTTTTTCGGTCTAAACTCTTTTAGGGGAGCTAGTTCATCGATGACTTCCATAATATTATGACTGAGATGTTCAAGCTTGCTATATACGTCTTTATCCGGGCAACACATGCCAATTCTTTCACAAAAGCCGCTTCATGAGATGATGACTGCATGTGATTAGATAGAAGAAAAGCGCGAGTTGTAGCTAAGGAGTTCACGGAGCGCCAAAGTGTGGATTTCTTTGACATATTTGCCCCTATTAGCTAAATTTAATTTAAAAATATCCCAGCTCGATATAGAGACTGCTTGTCTAGATGAAAAGATAGATACAGAAATCTATATGGGAGTGCCCGAATTGATGAGTGAGATGCTCGAAAAGATGAACCGCGAAGAGATGAACGCATTGATCTTAAGGGGTTACATCCCCCTTATGCTCTAAAAAACAAGGCTTTGTTAATTATTTTTTTAGAGGACATTTGAGATTAAAGGTACACAAATAATATAACACTGGATTAAGCAACTCTTGAAGAAAAGAAAAAAAATTTTTATTGATATTTTTTTTACAAAATGGCGGCTGTGCAGTGATTACCGTGAACCGCTTTTTCAAAAAGGTCTTCCGCGGCGAGCAGTACAATTCTCGTCCAACTCCACCTATAACAAAAAAAATTCAAATTTAAAACACGATATCGATCGTAGGTAACTTCTACTATTTCCAAAGCCGCGATATTATCCAAACGATAAAGGTTCCCGTTCAGAGAACTTATTGGAGCTTTAATGTACGCAGCCTTTAGAACGCGCTCCGATTTTACTCATGCCGTAAGCGCGTTAAGTCAGTTCAATTCGTGTTTCGATAAAGAGCATTGGGTAGCCGTGAAACGTGTATTGCGATACCTTCGAGGATCCCTGAATCATGATCTTGTGTATAAAAAGGACGACATGTCGCTACGCGATTTTGTCGACGCTGATTGCGGTAATTGCACCATTGACAGGCGCTCCTATATAGGTTCTACATTCACACTCTGCGGAGCTTCAGTAACTTGGGAACCCCGGAAGCATAGAACAGTCGCTCCTTCCTCGACGGAGGCCGAATGCATGGCCGTAAGCGATGCTGCAAAAGGAGAAATTTACATCGTTAGTTTTCTAATAGAGCTCTGTCATCCCGAATTAACAGATGTTTTAATTCACTGTAATAATCAAGGAGCCAAGCAGCATACCGAAAATCCGGTCTTTCGTGGAAGGTCGAAAGATATCTACATCAGGTATCACGTGCGACAAGTGCTGCGAGATAAATCTATATATCTTATTTACCTACCCACGGAGGACATTGTTACCGGTCCATGATAAAGCATTTCAATTGCGTCAAGGTCCTTGCACTTCATCCCAACAACTAGACCTTGAGCACGACTTGAGGGGGAGTGTTAGATATTGAACAATTCGCGCCATCTCGAGGTTGATATACAAGTTGGTAGATGGTACTAGAGTCGCCTCTCGCACTTTTTGGCACTCATCTTGCCGTGTGTACACATCTCGTTACGACGTCAAACATATAAAATGCTTCTAATTGTATCTTCAATTTATTGTGCACCTGTACGTTCTTCGTTTACGAATAAACTAATTTTACTTGAAACTAAATCTTTACCGATTTATTATCGTTATCCGATAAGGCTAAATCTAATAAATATTGATTGAGTTCCTCCGTGAAGGGTCAATTGATGAAAATAAGCGATTACTAACTCAGTGAATCGAGATTCAGCCGGAAGAATTATTGTAAATTATTCGTCGTTACTTAATACTGAGTGTTTAAGTCGTCCGTCTAGCCTGATCAATCCGTCTTTCAGAATAGGATTCAGACTTTTCAAATAATGTGTCTTAGATAGCTCCTCCCCCTTCGAAGACTTCATATATTTGTTATAGCTAAATTTATAGGCACGGGAAACTGCTTCATGACCGGAGAAATTTTCTCGATAAAAGAAACTTTTACTAAAATACATCTAATGAATCTCATTATAAAAATCATAATTGAAATTAACTTACTTAGAGAAGAATAAGCATTAATTAAATTTCAAATCTTAAAGCTACTTCTACTAAACTATCAGGAGACGAAACCATATTATGGTTCCTGTTACTCGGTGCTTCTAGATCATTTGTTTGGATCCAAGTATTTTGAATCTCTGATAGTTTCTTTGGACCGTTCCACCACAACTCTTTATCCTTGAGATCTCTCACTAAATAACCGCGAGACGCAATATCTGCAGGGTTATCCGCAGAGTTGATGTGATGCCAAAATACATCAGGTAACAAAGTCATAATATCTTAACTCATATTATTAATAAATGTAGGCTATCTGGAGGGAACGTCACATAACCAATTTAGGACATCTTTCGAATCTGATGACAAGTAGACGTGAGATGTCGGTAATTGAGGAATATCAACAAAATAACGAGTTAGTTTCGCCAATAATTGAGCAGCGCATAACTCTAGACGAGGAATTGACAGAGTTTTTGTTAGAGCTACTTCAGTTTTCGCTTCGAATAAGAAGACCTGAGTTTTATCACTTAATACCCGAAGGTATACTACAGCTGCATATGCGAGTTTGGATGCATGAGCGAATCCGTAGAACTCATAATTACAAATCGAAGAACCAACACCAATTCAACGAAGAATTCGAATTTCAGAAATTGGCTGCAATGATATGTACATACTCTGCCAGTTGTCGCCCATAATGACTGCATAAATATTTTTAAAGCTACAATAATTGGAGTGATCCAACCAAATGGATCATATAACTTAGCAATTTTTGCCAAAACTGTTATTTTTGTGCTCATACTTTCCAATGCTTCTAAAGCTATATTGAACTAAAAACAGTCCTGTTTTGATTCCCAGGCTATTCCTAATACAGAATATTCTAACCCTACTTTCAGAGATGCCGCAGAGGCTCGAACATCATCTATTAGCCACTCAATCAAATCAGGATCATTCACCAATCATTTTCTTAATTTAAAACCCTCTATAACTTATATTTATTAATTGTTTCTGTTTGGGCTTTGCCTTTTGAAGATCATACTCGCCCGAAAGGACATCATCCATGTAAATCTCGTCATTTATAACACCATTAGCTAAGGGATAATTAACTGCTTCATCGGGGCCTAGTTGTTTAATTGTATAACTTGCTAAATATGGAAAACATCCGAATCCGAACGTGACTGTCGTAAGACAATATGACTCGATCTCCTTCGACGCTTCATCCCTCCAAACTACGGCCCGTAGATGTTGATCAACTTTGTGGACCCATATTTGCTGAAACATCTTCTCGATGTCGGTTACGAAAACATAAATATAGCAACGCCACCTAACCTAAATCCGTTCTCATGGAAGCGTTAAAAACCGTTGTCAGCTTCGTTGTCGTACTGCTATCCTTACAGACTCCATGATGTGGTAGAAAGGAACACCGCTCAACCTCTAGAGCTTCCCCCGTAACACATCTGATATGGCCTAACTCTATATACTCTTTCATGCAATCAACATACGCTCTTTTCAAACTCGTGTTTTTCTCAAACCTTTTTTCCATGCTGCGTAAGCAAGCTGTGTAAGCAAAAGGTACGTACTGCTAGAATATAAGAATTGCCCCAACTGGCAGGATAATCAGATTTTAAAGGTAACCTTACCACATATTCTCAATTGTCATTGCGACTCACTGTCGTTGCATAAAATTCCTCACATGCCTTCTCCTCCTCCGTCAGGAACTTTTTGCCAGGAGCTGCGAAGCATTGAGGTCAATGTGGTTTATTGTAGATGGGCTGTAAGCCTTGACCGTTATGGTTGATATGTCTGCAGTGACGCCCTTGCGCAGCCCTTTACAATCTTTTGAAGATTTACCAAACGAAGAACAAGAAACTTCATTAGCACTTTCCAATTGGACTAAAGCTAATCGTTCAGTCTCCAAAAACTTATTTATGTCTTCGAACTAGGAGGTTCTAGTAGACTATCATTCTTGGCTACTGTTTCTTCCCATTTTCTTTGACACTGTGGAGAAATTCTACTAACAGTCAAAAAGACTGTGAAATGGTCCCAATACTTAACTGAACTGCCTAACACCATCAAATCTTGAAGCAGATTTTTAGTCCCTTTATGTATTCTACAGGCTTCCTGTGCAGTATCAGTGAGCATAAGTTTCATCGAAAGTAATTTCGTTAGCAGCTTCATAATTAGTAGCCTGGCATTATTGTAGTAATCCTTCACCAATTTCGAAACGTTAACGTGGACCTCAAATAATGCATTTTGAAGACACTTGGAAGATTCGACCTTTCAACTATCATTTCATTAAAAGTATCTCTGTATCGAACCCACTCTCTAACATAACTTGAAACCGAAGGAAGTTCGATCGCAGGAAGTTTAGCTTGATTGATGTTCGTAAGACTAACTTCTTGAGCTATATTGCCCGATTTACTCCTTTCTTGTTTTTCGTCTTCTAAAACAAAATTTTTTAAAACTCCCATATGAAAAAGAAATTTGTTCTCAGTTTCCAGGTAAAGATTTGTTGTGAAATAAGGATCAGTAGAAAGGAACCTCATAATCGACACACAATTTAGCATGATTTGCATCGTAGACAGCTCACATAACGTTCTATACCCAAAACCACTCAAAAAGTCTATTTTTTTGTATTGGGTAATATTATATTTTATAATTAAATGAGTACCTAAATTTACGAGAAAGCTAAGTTAAAAGAAAATAGTAAGACTTAATAAACTAGAGTGTATTATTTACAAATCGATTAAATATAGCTAGAGAGTGCAAAGAAAACTGAAAAGCCGGATCAAAACATTCACCTCTAATGGTTTCTAGGTTATGTGTCAACAAGCTCATCAATCTAAACTAAGCATTCACATATGATAGCATACCATGATGATAAAAAAAATTGAAAAATGCGAAAAGCAAACTTAGAGTAAAAAATATTATATATATATTAATCAAAAAAGTAATATATATATATATATATATATATATATATATATATATATATATATATATTAATCAAAAAAGTAATATATATATATATATATATATATATATATATATATATATAGACATATATACTAACAATAATATTAGCTATATTAGCCAAGATATTCATTTGATTTCATTGATTGCGCCGCACACGCAGGCTTTAACATTATATTTATGCGAGGTTTTAAATAATTTACGACACAGGAATTTAGAATAAAAGTATGAACACTTGAGGTTTATTCGATTTATGTACAAGGTGTTGAGCGCCAGCTGCGCGAATTCACAGCTCGATTTTGCAAGTGTTCTATCGTCACATAGAATTATTTACGAGTCTAAACTAACTACGGTGAGCACGGCGGTACGGTGGGAAATGGTATGTAATCGAGAGGGGAAGAAGTTAATACTCAGGGACGCGAATTCTACAGAATATACGGCGGTGAAATACACGTGTAAAGACGGCGCACGACGCGATGCTCGACACGCACGTGGCGCTAGATTTACAATTGTTATTAACCCTATGTATTATATACTCCAGGTTTATTCAAATATATACGTTAGCTCCGAATTCTATTGCCGCCGTCAATCAGCCAATCAGGGCTCAGGCATTATGTCACGCGACTAGGAGAGCGTCGCTTTTCCTCCGGTTTGTCTCGCGTCTCGGCAGTCGCTCCGCGGATCGCTATGAAGCCACAAGCTACTACCCCCACCTCGCGTTGGTTATTAAAAAGCAATAAATTTCAACTATTGCCTATTAACCTTGTTGTGTGAGTTTAGACTTATTTGAACCCCAACTCGTATCATTGGTCCTTCGAGCCAGCAAGGAGCTGGTAATTATTATCATTTTCGCGTGTAAAAGCACCACGCGGGACGCGTGCACATCGCGAGCGCCGGCAGCCATTTTGAACGCGGCAACAGGCATTACACCGTAAAGTCGTAAGGCGACTTTTCGGCCTCCTCATCAAGCTCACGCCTCGCGTGTTTTGTTGTTTTCTCTCTTCGAGTGCCGCGTAAGTGGGGTAGAAAAAGGAGAAGTGACCAGCACGGGAGCATCTCCAGTTAAGCCCTGCAGCAATCGCTAAAATTGCACTGCAGTGTGGGCTAGGCCGTCAACAACCTTTTCAAGAGGAAGAAAACGGCAAAGTCATCTACCTCGGGGCATCAGCGATCCGCGTTAAGAGGAGCGGCAAAGACGGCATTGTTCGGAGGACGAGTCCATTGTAGCAGAGAGGGGGCAGGGTTCGCGCTCCGACTCACTGCGGGCGAGTCCATTGTGCCGAGCAGGGGTGGGCACGGACATCCACCTCTTAGGCGACGCCACATCCACATTCCCGATTCCTGTACAAGGTAAGGCTCGGGCTCGCGTTGCGCGCGGTGTCGCCATACAGCCGTGCCACAAGAGAGGCAGGGAACGTAGGAGCAGGTATAGCTCATCGTGCGTTGGTACAGCTCGAGCGGCGCGTTCAGCCGATAGACGCGACGAGCGAGTTGATGCACACCGCCGCGCCAGTTCAGCAGCTAGACGCCAGGGGGAGCTGTGAGCAGCTTCCATAGCGTGCGAGCGGCGAAGTTTCGTCGAGTCGGAACGGCAAAAACCGAGAGCTGCCTGCAACGCAGTTCATCGCAGCTGTCGCGGTAGCCACGGAGAAGAGGCCGCAATCGGAATTCAAGAAGGCCCGCTGTCTCGCAACGGCCAAAAAGACGAGGCCGCTTTCAATGTGCATGGCCTCGACCATAGCGGCGAGGCAACCTAACCTCAACTCAACCAGGAAGAGCATAGGAGCCACAGGTGTTCTTACTGGCACTCAGATTGGCAAGCACCAACAACAATGATTCAACGGATATCAGGTGAAGTCGTTCTTATCCTATGCTATAGCTCCTGCTTGCTTTAAAGAAACTAGATTTCCCATGCGGCTTCGTAGATTTAGTTAAAATGCTTCAAGACTGCTCTTTCGTCTTTTAATACTTGCCTTTGTTGTTTACATATTCAATAAGCTACAGCTTTGAATATTTTTTGGCGTTGTTTCAATACTTGAAACAATAAATTGAAATGGTGTAAGGCTCTTTTCTCGTCTTTTGTTGTTAAAATATTCAAAAAGCTACTGATTTGAATATTGTTTGGCGTGTTTCAATACTTGAAACACTGAACTGAAATAGTTTAAGGCTCTTCTCTCGCCTTTTGTTGTTAAAATATTCAAAAAGCTACTGCTTTGAATATTGTTTGGCGTGTTTCAATGCTTGAAACACTGAAATGAAATAGGTTAAGGCTCTTTTCTCGCCTATTGTTGTTAAAATATTCAAAAAGCTACTGCTTTGAATATTGTTTGGCGTGTTTCAATACTTGAAACACTGAACTGAAATAGTTTAAGGCTCTTCTCTCGCCTTTTGTTGCTCAAATATTCAAAAAGCTAATGTTTTGAATATTTTATGGCGTATTTCAATACTTGAAACGCCAACTTGAAATAGCGTCAGACTATTTTTTTCGCATTTTAGTGGTTAGTCTCTAGCCTTTTGAAGCTTCAACATATGGGTTGTAATTTCTCCAGTATTCTGTAAATTCAGTAACACTGAAAGCCAAATTTAGCGCCTTTATAGCTTGCTTGTAGTCGCTTTATCCAAAACTTCTGAAGCTTTTTGTAGAGTAGAGGTTTTTTTTGTTTATATAAATATGGTGGATTGCTTAGCTTGGTGACTGGGTTGCATAATAAATAACATAACAATTGATACTGCATTTTATCATCACAGCTACACCAAACAGCATAACGCGTCTTCGGTCAAGGAAGCTGCTGCACTAGGCTGAGCCCTGTTTCATCGACTGACAGCTGTCACACCACAATATCCTCGCTCACAGCCTATATATTACAGTCCAGGTGCAAACAAAACGAGCCTTCTTAGATATCAGGCTGATACCAAGGCAGGGACTGTACACACGTCAGTACAAAGCTATCAGGTTTTAGTTTATTTTTGATTTTGTTTAGCTTTATTATTTTTTTTTGAAACATAGAAGCATTCTGCCTTGTTGACAATTTTTTATGTCAACGTAGTTGGTGGTGCTAAAGTTGTTTATAGGCCAGTGGTATCCAGCTACGCCAATGCTACTTTTTGTTGTTGTTTTGCCCATTTGATAGGAGTCTGCTGTCCTGTCGATAATGCTATAAGGCATCGTGACCAGTAGTAATAGTTTTATTCTGGTTTATTGGCTTCGCAAGCTAATCTTTTGCACGAAAGGATGCTGCCATGCTGTATGTTATGTAAGTCAAAGCAGTAAATTCGGCTAGGCTCCATGTAGACCAATAGTATCCATGTGGTTTTGGTGTGCGCATCATAATATTGCAGGGCAGAAAGTTGCTGATTTGGATGCAATGCAGCTGAGGATATATTTACAATATTTTTTAGCCATTCAGAAGGTGACAGCTACGCATTATTTTTTTGTAGATATAGTGGGGTGCTTGGCTTTGGTGTACACATCTTACTATTACAGTGCAGAAAGTTGCTGATTTGGATGCAGAGTAGATGAGGTTAGAGTTGCAATCAGTAGACAGTTTTTTTATTGCAACGTCAGCTGTTATTATAGTAGACTGGTGTTCGGGTCTTCTGTTCCAGACGGTCATTGAAGGTACCAGGATAGTGTGACGTAGGTTTTGTAGTATTTCTAATACGTTTCAGTTGTATACTGGAATTTTTAATACTTATTAAACCAGTGATTGCAAGAAATAGGCATCTACACCAGCAAAATAGACTTTTAATAGCTGTAACTTCTATAGTCTACAAGACCGACAAGCGGTCTTAACCTGCAATTTTTTTGACAGGTGGGTTAGGTGGTATCAGAGTGCTAAGGTTGCTTTAGTGCTAACAGCAAGCAACATGGATTTGATAGAGAAGCAAATGAGGTTATACCATAGATTAGCTAGAATATACGAGAATTTTAAGAAATTAGGCGAGGAGAAAATGACTCAAGGAGCCTGTGCAGCCCGAATCGAGCTACTTCAAGACTTATGGTCCAAATTCGACAATAATCATGATCTGATATTGGACGATGAGAACGTAAGTAGCGAGGAGGATTATTTCAAGTTGAAACTTTATATAGAGGCAGAGGAAAAGTATGCACTCAATCTAGGGCTCCTGAGAGAACACTCCATACAGTTAAAGGCTACCGAGCTAACTCAGCCTCTTGTCATTCCAGCCAATGCCTCGAATAGAAATCCTGCCAAGCTTCCTCCTGTCGAACTTCCTACATTCTCTGGCGATATTCGAGATTGGGTTAGGTTTAAGGATTCATTTGTTGAAATGATTGTTAAAGATGCAACCATACCAACAGTGTATAAAATGCATTATTTAAGATCTTCTTTGAGGGGAGATGCTGCTTCCTTATTAGAGGAGTCTCCGGTGGGAGGGGAAAATTTTGCTAAAGCCTGGAAGGGAGTAATGTCTCATTTTGACAATACCAGGTTGTTGATAACCAAATTGTTAGCCAAGCTACTGGCTCAAAAAGCAATGTCTGCCGAGACTTAGCAGGAAATTTGCAGGGTTCAAACGGGAACGAAGCATATATTACAGGCGTTAAAGACTCTTGGCAGTCCAGTGCAACACTGGGACCATTTTACTGTCTTCTTAACAGTTGGGAGATTGTCTCCGCACATTCAAAGGAAGCGGGAGGAATCGGTGGCTAGGTCTGAACATCCGCAGGAACCATCCGCTTTTAGCACCTTAGATGAGTTTTTGGAAACCGAAAGGTTAGCATTGGTTCAATTAGAGAGTGCCAAAGAAGGAGCCTCCTTGGGAGACGTATCGAAAAGCAAGGACTCTCGTTTTGAATGGTCTAAAGAAAGGACCACCGCCCCCAAAAACAAGTATACTAAGTCGATTAATCTAGCTCAAGAGAGCAAAACTAAAAATTCTTCTTGTCCAATATGCAAAGGCAATCATTTTATTATGAGATGTAGCATATTCCAGGCGAAAACGCCTTTTGAAAGAAAGCAGTTGGCGGCAAGGAATCATTTATGCTTTAACTGTCTTGCTAAACACACAGTGTAAGATTGTAAAGTAGATAAACGTTGTCAGCACTGTTCGGCAAAGCACAATACAATGCTTCACTTTTCAAACAGTTGTGCAGTCAAAGCAAAGGTGGATGAGAAGCCGCAGACAATTACAACCTCGGAGTCTGTACCCACAGCTGGTTCATCTAGAACAGGTACTCGTTCTTTTTCCAATAATTTGGTAGCTGCAGCGCAACCAATTTCCAGTATTAATTCTGCTGAAGGTCAGGATTCTGAGGAAATACTTCTAGCTACAGCTCATGTGCTGGTGCAAGCTAAGAATGGCAGGCATTGCCAAGCTCGAGCATTAATAGATCAAGGAGCTCAGTCTTCCTTTATAACGGAAGAGCTGTGTCAAAATTTGAAACTCCAAAGAAAACCTGTTAGAATTAAATTCACCAGCGTAGGGGATAATAAGATTTTTCATTGTAAGAGCAGCGTGGAGTTCACGATCAAACCTCATTTCGTGTCCACATTTGTTCACAGCGTTACTGCTTATGTTTTATCTCGGATCACTGCCTATGAATCATTTTCAGATCAATCTACTACCTGGAAGCATCTAGAGGGGCTGACGCTAGCGGACCCGCAGTTCGAAAAGTCTGGGCACATCGACATACTGCTGAGTGCAAAGGTACATGCTCGTATCATAGAAGAAGGTCTGTGGAAGGGTGACGTTGATCAGTCTCCAATCGCAATGAAGACCCTATTAGGATGGATCGTCTCTGGGCCAACCACGGCAAGAAGTAGCCCCCGCTTCAGACTCAACGCACACATATCGACGCAGGACAGCGATCTCAACGTACTTCTCAGGAAATTCTGGGAGGTTGAGGAACTACCGACAAGAGAAAAGTTTCTCACTGACGAAGAGAGAATGTGTGAAGAGAGCTATAAGGCAACAGTGACACGTAAGGTCGACGGACGCTATATGGTAAGGCTACCCATAAAAAGTAATACTCCGGTAGATTGGGGAGGTTCCTATAATCAAGCGGTCCACACCATGCACAATTTAAAAAAACTTTTCGAGAAAAATATGGATCTTCGAGATGCATACGTAAAATCGATGCGTGAATACGAGGAAGCCGGTTATATGAAACGCGTGTCAGCTGAGAAAATTGACCTACAAAAGTATTTTTTCTTGCCTCATCATGGCGTGGTGAAAGAAAGCAGCACTACGACGAAACTACGCACGGTCTTTAATGCATCAGCTAAAACCAAAGATGGAATCTCACTTAATGATTTTCTCCTGGTAGGTCCTAATCTACTACCGGACCTGTTCGATTTGATTTCACGTTGGAGATGCTACCCGTACGCTTATGCGGCGGATATCGCTCGTATGTATCTCCAAATCCAAGTACAGGAGCAGGACCAGCATCTACAAGCCATCGTTTGGAGGGAGGATGTGAAGGACGAGTTAGCAACATTCCTGCTCACCACGGTGACGTTTGGATTTGGTTCATCGTCATTTCTGGCAAGCAGAACACTTCATCAGCTGGCGCAGGACGAGGGAGAGGCATTTCCTATGGCGGGTGAGATAACTAAGAATGAGATTTACATGGATGATGTTGTATCCGGTGATTTCACGCTAGCTGGAGCTAGGGCTAAGCAGGAGCAAATCATTAATATACTTCATAAAGGTGGTTTCAATCTGCGGAAGTGGCTATCCAACAATTCTTCGTTGGTCGATTGGTTGCCTTCAGATCTTGTAGCTACTGAAGCTAATCTGAAAGTTGGACTAGGTTTCTCAGTTTTAGGTATTGCCTGGAACCCTGAACGAGATTGTTTTTATTATAACATTTCTCTTGAGTCGCTGAGCGGTGCTACTACCAAAAGGACGGTACTGTCCAAGGTGGCGAAGTTGTTCGATCCAGTAGGTTGGATCTCTCCGATCATTGTTTTGTTTAAAATCTTTATGCAGTGTCTGTGGGCCTTGACCAAGGAATGGGACCGAACGCTGCCGAACGAGCCAACTGAGTATTGGAAAAGTTGTTATAGGTCACTGTCTTGTATTCCGTCGATTAGCATTCCACGTTGATCCGGAATATTGCCTTCAGCCCATGCCTTTGAATTACACGGTTTTGCTGACGCTTCCAAAAGAGCATATGCAGGGGTGGTATATCTCCGGGTGTTGGGCGAGGGTACTCAAGTTCATTTATTAGGTGCTAAAACCAAAGTAGCTCCTATTAAGACTTTGTCGATCCCTAGATTGGAGTTATGTGCTGCGCAGTTGGTCGCTAAATTGGCGCGAAAATTTGTAAATATATTAGGCTTAACTCCACTTGAGGTACATTTGTGGTCCGACTCCAAAGACGTGCTTTATTGGCTTGGGGACATTCCGTCCAGATGGCCAGTGTTCATAGCTAACAGATCAGCTGACA
>OX424576.1:51836342-51841342 GCA_949152435.1 Gastracanthus pulcherrimus
ATGTGCTTTGTTTACAAACACACCGCAGACCCCCGTCGTCGATTAGCACCACATGGAAGCACAAACATGGCGACGTTAAAAAAAAAATAAATAAATAAATAATGTGAGGTGGGGGAGCTGTTTACTAAAAGCGGCCCGCGTGGAATTGAAGCCTGCGAGAGCACAAAGACGTCTTCTACCACGCTTGCTTCACTCTGATGGATCAGAATACGTCGCAAGAAATTTGAATTGAAGGGAATCGTTTTTTTCAAATACTAAGGCACGTGATTACATAATACTATCATAAACAAAGAGAAACTAAAATGTAAATTTCATTCATAATAAAAAAAATTATTCACACACTGATTCAAGCACGTGCTACTCGTATATCTGCGTGCAGCTATGTGATTGTTAATTATCACTTGTCAGGCTCCATGCGAGCACGTAAAGCTACCTATATACTGCAAGCGCAGTGTACTGTACACTGCTCAGCTCGGGGAAAGCGCGTGGGATTTTCCCCTCTGCGAATCGAAGCGCTTTTCTACTATCATTAGTGAGCTTAGTACGCGCCGCTTCGATTTGTACTTTTGCACATTATATATTGTCGACAGTTGCGAAAATTATTTCGTGACTTCGAAACAATTTTCGAACACGACAATTTGATTTGGTTAATATTCGCCCAAGTATGGTGGACTCATCACCCCTTACTCAGCCATGACTTCAGTGCAAGCGGTCCGCACGAGTGTCTCAGAGGCGCTTGTCCTGTGTTTGAGGCCAATGCTCATTCCGTCTGTTATAAGCAGGTGCTTACCTGCTTTAGCCAGCGCCAGACTCCTACGCTGGCCGCGCGTGCCGAACTATGCTCAGCTTCCCAGGTCCTTACGAAACTATGGGGTAAGAGAGAAGAAGGGAACTCGAGGTAAAGCAACATGCAATAATAAATACACGTACATAAAATGAAACACGTATATTATATCATAGTCAAGAGAAATACGCTCGCTTGAGCGGCCTGGGTCCGTTTCCCGGTGGGAGCAGATCGAGGATTTTTTCTCTCTGTTTCCTGCCGGAAAGGAACGCAGACTGCGCACTGATCCTGGCGGAGGTTTTTTCCTACGGGTTTTTCCTCCGTCACAGGTTATCGGCATAGGTAGAAATCTGCCATGTCGGTAACTTGGGCAAATGCGGAATCGGTGTGGGGAAAGGTGAGGTGATAGGATCAAATACCTCTACACATAGGTGGTGGAGGTATCCTGTAAAAACCCGAAAGGGTATACAGGTTGGAAAGTAAAAAATTAAAATTATAAGACGGCGCACGGCGTCTGAAATAGCGCTCGAAAGAACGTTATATATTACGAAGGGTGCCGCTACACTTTTTACGTGCGCATACAAATGTCAGCACCGCTGTGCTGATATTCGAATCATCGCATTTACTTTTCGAATACGGTTCGTGGACGAAGAACAACACTATTCGCTTCTATCTCCCTCTCAGTCTCTCTGCTACTGCATGGCGTGTCTCATAGTCTCACATTTTTGTCTAAACAGGACTCATTTTTTTCGGTTTTTAACGAAGATTCGAAATTATAAAGAAATTTGAAGATTCATCGACTCGTTTTTTTTTATAACAATTTTAGAATTTTTGGATTTTTGAGTATTAGCTCTCCGAAATTTTTGTATGTTAGAAATATTATGATCAATTTAGTGTAAATGTATTAAACAAAGCATAAAATTACCTATCTTCTACAACCGCGAATTTTGGATAGGTTCTTTACCTTATTCTTTATACATGAAAAAAGTTATATTTAGTTTAAACGGTTGTGTCTCGGAAATCTATGATGTCAAATCATTCGCAAAATTTTAGATGTTTAGAAATTTAGTGAATCTGCGTACTAACATCTGATTATAATTAATGGACATATGTAAATAATTTTAATAAATTATGTACAGAGAAAAAAGTTCTATGATAAGGATTACTACCTACCGTTCTGTATTTTTAGTAAAAATTTATCTTTTGTCAAACCATCGATGATAATAAAGCATACCTTTTTGAGGTATTATTTACAAATAGATACAGCATTTTAAAATTAATTTATTAGAACAAAAAATTTCATATTGGAACGATTAGTTTAATTTGAGGAAGCTACGTGCCAATGAATTTGCCGCGGTTTTTTTTACAAGTTATTGGAGTAAACGTATATTCTTATGATAAAACAAGGGTTTTTAAAAGTTTTTTATTCATACCTATTAGAACAAATCTATTTTAAAAAATTAAAGAAAATTTTCAACTATAAAAGAACAATAGTTAATATTCTTGACTTAAAAAGTTTTTGCATATCTAGTTCTATTTTTGCTTCCTCAAAGAGGAAGCTTCCTGATAGTAAAAAAGAGTTTTTCTAAAAACATGTTAGAAACATGTTTTGAGACATAAGGAATCAAAATACACTATTTGTAGAAAATGTTCGTATAGATGTGTTCGTGCGCGCGTGTGTGTCTGCGTCCGTACGTGCTTACGTGCGTGCCTCTGTGTGTGTGTATGTGTGTGTGTGTGTGTGTGGGTATATAAGTGTGTGTACGTGTATGTGTATGTGTGTGTGGGTGTGGGTGTTTGTGTGAGTGTGTGTGTGTGTGTGTATGTGCATGTGTATGTGCATGTCTGTGCGTGCGTGCATGTGTGTATGTGATGAGTGGGTGTGTATGTTTGTGTATGCGTACGTGTGTGTGCTTGTGCGTGTGTACGTGCGTGTGTTTGTCCGTGCGTGCGTTCGTGCGTTCGTGTGATTGTCCGTGCGTGCATACATGCGTATGTTTGTACGTTCGGGCGTGCGTTCGTATATATAACATTATAATAGTTTAATATATATAACAGTTATAAAAAACAAACTTTTTGTTTATATCAAAGGGAATTAATTACATTATCAAAAATTTCGGGTCAGAAAAGTTAGGTCATTTAATGTTCTTTCAAATGCATTTTCGCTGGATCGATGATATTGTTTCTAACGTACTAACAAAACCGAAAAACTAGAACCCACAAATCGAATAAGCGCTAAAAAACAAAATCAAATTCGAAAAAAAAAATATTATTGTACTCCCTTTGTGTAAAAAAAACATAATGAGTCATAAATCATTAAAATTTAACATATACACACACATAGACACGCACGCATGCATGCGCAAACACACGTACACACACACTCATGTACGCCTGCACGCACGCTCGCACGCTCGCAAGCATGCACGCACGCACACATCCATATGGATATTTTCTAAAAATTGTGTATTTTGATTCCTTCTGTCTCAAAACATGTTTCTAACATGTTGTAGAAAAACGTTTTTTACTATCCTCTGTGAAAAATCAAAAAATGTAACTTGATATGCAAAAACTTTTTAAGTCAAAAATGTTAACTATTGTTCTTCTATAGTTGAGAATTTTCTTGAATTTTTTAAAATAAATTTTGTCTAATAGGTATGCTCTCTAAATTTAAACCAGTGAAATTTTCACTAATTTATGCAGTGATTATTATTTCCACTTATGAAACAGTGGAAATTTCACTGTTTTATCAGTGAACTACTTAATTCACTATAAGAACAGTAGATTGTCACTGTTTGTTATAGTGAAACACAGTTTTCACTGCTCAATTAGTGAATAATAGTCACTGTTAAAACAGTGAAATGCTTGCCGCCCGCAGCGCCACTCTCGCGTTAGACGACGAAAGACAGTCGTTCGTACGAGGCAGGAAATTGCGTACTGATTTTACTCGTTCATAAGGCCTCGTGTGAGGTGTTTCACCTATATCGTTTAAAAACGAGTGCTGTATGAACGACAGTATGTATCTCGAACGAATAAATTTAGCAGTAATTCGGTGATCGGTGTTTTCGGTTATCTATATTATACGTGCAGCGCGCATACGCGTTGTGGACAAAGATGGCTGCTCGTGCGTTTCTTGTGCAAGGAGAATTATAAGAGGCTCGTGTTCATTTTTCGCATAGCATTCTACAATAGTATTAAAGTGATCTACGAGATATTATATAGATAGTTCGGAGTGTGCGTACATTTACTAAGTACACAGCTCACATACGTGTACTCCATAAACTGCAACAACGTAACCTCGTTTTCCATTTAATTTTCAATTGTGAAAAAATATCTTTCTGGAATATTAACAAGAAGCAACGATGTTCCAGAAAGTAACTGTGCGCAATTAAAAATTAAATAAACAATGAATTCCTGTAATTACTGATAGTAGGATATCTTAACGTTACTGATTAAAACAGTGGCATTACAGTTCACTGCTTCGCAGTATACTTTTTCACTGTTTCATTCCGTGGATTTTCTCTGATTTATCAGCGAATATTCACTGTTTCATTCCATGGATTTTCATTGATTTATCAGCGAATATTCACTGTTTCATTCCGTGGATTTTCACTAATTTATCAGCGAATATTCACTGTTTCAATTAGTGAATCTATTTCACTGTTTCAATTAGTGAATCTATTTCACTGTTTCAATTAGTGAATCTATTTCACTGTTTCAATTAGTGAATCTATTTCACTGTTTCAATTAGTGAATCTATTTCACTGTTTCAATTAGTGAATCTATTTCACTGTTTCAATTAGTGAATCTATTTCACTGTTTCAATTAGTGAATCTATTTCACTGTTTCAAAACGTGAATAGTCACTATTTTGCAGTGACATACTTTTCACTGATTCAATAAGTGATTATTCACTACAAATTAGTGAATTTTCACTGGTTTAAATTAAGAGAGTGCACAATAAACTTTTAAAAACCCATGTTTTATCTCACAAATATACGTTTACTCAAATAACTTGTAAAAAAACCGCATGCCAATTCATTATAAATCAATTTTAAATTGAAATTCCCACACACACACCAAGCAATTATACGAAAATTAATCATGTGTCAAATGGTATAGTTTTTACCGCGCGGCTGAGACGGTATGATTTTCACCGCTCTGCCGAGATGGTATGCTTTTCATCGTTTGAACGAGATGGTATTTTTTTCACCACT
>OX424576.1:51846342-51976342 GCA_949152435.1 Gastracanthus pulcherrimus
CTTGGGGTTTTTGGGGTCGCTGAATCCGAATCCGGGGTCAGTTTAACCCCATCAGAACTTTCTCAAGGTCAGTTGAAGGTCAAATTATCGAAATACATGAAAAATACACTAAAACCATGGTATCTTGGGGTTTTTGGGGTCGCTGAATCCGAATCCGGGGTCAGATTAAACAATCAGATTTTTCTCAAGGTCAGTTGAAGGTCAAATTATCGAAATACATGAAAAATACACTAAAACCATGGTATCTTGGGTTTTTTTGGGGCGCTATATCTGAATCCGGGCTGATTACAACCCTATCAGGTCATGGTCAAGGTCAGTTAAAGGTCAAATTATAAAGATTCATAAAAAGTACAGTCAAACCATGACATTTAGGGTTTTTTGGGGTCGCTGAATCCGAATCCAGGGTCAGTATAGTCCCATAAGGTTATATTTATGGTCAGTTCAAGGTTAGTTCAAGGTCATGGACGTAAAGAGAGTGAAAAAATTAGTTATAAACTGAAACAATGCAAAAGGTAATGTAAACCATAAAGCAAAGAACAATGTATATGCAAGTACAATCGTATCCTTTAAAACTATATCATAGTTTGCTGTTCCTTCATTTATTTTAAATTTGTTAGAAGTATATGCAATTCAATAAAATACCCGTAAAAATATTAAGCCCATTACTCTTTATTATGGTAACGAACTATTTTATTGTCAAATGATCTACGAAGTGGATTACGCTTCCGCTTCTCCGATGTTGATGGTAGATCTCTTTTTAACGACCAACAGTAATCTGCTAACATATTTACGTTCCATCTTCCTTGGTACCTGCGCTCCATTTGGAGATTGTTCAATCGATCAAAATATTAAAGAGCAGTACAAGAACATGTTTGATTTAGACATGAAAATTGATGAATTTGATTGGGTTCCTAAAATCATATGCGCAATATGTAGGAAATTGCTACAGAAAGACAAAAATGGTAATACTGAAGTAAAAATGAAAGTGCCTACGATATGGAAGGAACCTTTAAGAAAAGAAGACTTATTTTTGTAATACGAATTTGCATGGAGTTAATAGTAAAAACAAGCCGCAAATTAATTACGCTAACGTTGAAAGTGTCACGAAACCTATATATGAATCGTCAATTGATAAAAGAGAAGATCCACTGGGTATGTACGCAAGTGGAAGTATGGATCTTAAGGAAAATTTAGAAAGACATGATGAAGATGAAATGTTAGAAGAAGAAATGGAGGAAGGAGATATTATTGCGGAAGAAGAAATAGCGCCTGATGAAGACAATGACGTTGCTAGTACAAGTGATACAAGTGACGAAGAATACATCCCCTACAATACTAAGAAGGAGAAAGGTCCACTTACACAGGAAAAAGTGAATGATCTCATATGCGATTTGGGCCTACCAAAGGATGGGGCGGAGTACTTGGCTTCATGGCTAAAAGAAAATGCTAATGAAGCTGGAAAAATTAAAGTTTTCTTACTACCGAGACAGAGATAAGAAATATCGTGATTATTTCGCTAAAGATGAAGAATTTTCCTTAGTTTACTGCAAAGATATAGTTGGGTTGATGAATTGCTTTAAACATGGACGTTACAACCCCATCGAGTGGAGATTGTTCATCGATTCGTCAACGAGAAGTTTAAAAGCCGTTATGTTACACAATACAAATGTGTATGCAGCCATTCCCATAGGATATTCGGTAATACTGAATGAAGAGTACTGTAACATGAAAGTAATATTAGACCGAATAAAATACAATGATCATAAATGGCAAATATGTGGGGATCTTAAAATCATAACAATACTTCTGGGGCAACAATCGGGATTCACAAAATATCCTTGCTATTTATGTGAATGGGATAGTAGGGATAGAAAGAATCATTACATAAAGAGTGTCTGGCCCCTTAGACAAAAGTTCGAACCGGGTTCTAAGAATATAAAAGATAAGCCACTTGTTGATCCATCAAAAATTCTTATACCACCTCTGCATATTAAATTGGGACTTATGAAACAATGGGTAAAATCTTTAGACAAAGATGGTAGATGCTTTAAGTATCTGCGAAATCAGTTTCCCAAATTAAGTGATGCTAAAGTAAATGAAGGAATTTTCGATGGCCCTCAGATTCGTAAGATGATAAATGATGAAATTTTTGTTACGAAAATGAATCATACAGAGAGAGAAGCATGGTTATGTTTCAAGGACGTAATTAAAAACTTTCTTGGAAATCATAAAAGCCCAAATTACCAACAAATAGTTTTAAATTTAGTAAATAGTTACAAAAATCAAGGCTGCCTAATGAATCTAAAATTACACTTTTTATATTCGCATGTTGATGAATTTCCAGAAAACCTAGGTGATTACAGCGAAGAGCAGGGAGAGAGATTTCACCATGATATCAAGGAAATGGAGCGCAGGTACCAAGGAAGATGGGACGTAAATATGTTAGCAGATTACTGTTGGTCGTTAAAAAGAGATCTACCATCAACATCGGAGAAGCGGAAGCGTAATCCACTTCGTAGATCATTTGAAAATAAAATAGTTCGTTACCATAATAAAGAGTAATGGGCTTAATATTTTTACGGGTATTTTATTGAATTGCATATACTTCTAACAAATTTAAAATAAATGAAGGAGCAGCAAACTATGATATAGTTTTAAAGGATACGATTGTACTTGCATATACATTGTTCTTTGCTTTATGGTTTACATTACCTTTTGCATTGTTTCAGTTTATAACTAATTTTTTCACTCTCTTTACGTCCATGACCTTGAACTAACCTTGAACTGACCATAAATATAACCTTATGGGACTATACTGACCCTGGATTCGGATTCAGCGACCCCAAAAACCCCTAAATGTCATGGTTTGACTGTACTTTTTATGAATATTTATGATTTGACCTTCAACTGACCTTGACCATGACCTGATAGGGTTATAATAAGCCCGGATTCAGATACAGCGCCCTAAAAAAACCCAAGATACCATGGTTTTAGTGTATTTTTCATGTATTTCGATAATTTGACCTTCAACTGACCTTGAGAAAGATCTGATTGTTTAATCTGACCCCGGATTCGGATTCAGCGACCCCAAAAACCCCAAGATACCATGGTTTTAGTGTATTTTTCATGTATTTCGATAATTTGACCTTCAACTGACCTTGAGAAAGTTCTGATGGGGTTAAACTGACCCCGGATTCGGATTCAGCGACCCCAAAAACCCCAAGATACCATGGTTTTAGTGTATTTTTCATGTATTTCGATAATTTGACCTTCATCTGACCTTGAGAAAGATCTGATGGGGTTAAACTAACCCTGGATTCGGATTCAGCGATCCCAAAAACATATAAGTACCGTGGTCAAGTTTTTGGGACTTACAATTTTTTTTTGTGGGGCTGTGTTATCATTTCTATATATAATGCAAGAAATAAAATACATTTAAAGTTTATTTTGTAACTTTAATTCGTGTACAATCTTCCCGATTTCCGAAAGTACCCAGATTTTCGAAAAGATAAATCAACATAAAAAGCATATTAGAAACATAATATTACGTTTATTATTAATTATTATGATTATGATTTGAATAAAGCAACCAAAAAAGATAATCAAAATAAACGCAAAAAACAATAAAAGATTATAATCCCGTTGAAATAATAATCAAGAAAAATGCTGAAAAACGAGGAGAAACCAAAATTGACAACATAAAACCGTATATAAATTACAAAACGCTAGCATAAGCTAGCTGAAATTTATTTCTTTATGTAGCATAAAATCTCTCAATTAAACCATCAAAATTAAACACGGGAAACAACGAAAGATTATATGTAATTATATTATTACTTATACCCCGTTGTATTAATCAAGAAAAACACTTACAAAATGGGGAGAAATGAAAACGTAATTTTGAAATAGTACTTTTCTACATAGATTCTACGTTCAGATATGCTTGTATGTTTTCGTAAAAATGACCCCTACAGGTCGCTTGGACGTCATTTGCAGGTCAAATCCTTGATATGAACCTTTAGGTGACTATTATGGCGAGAAATGTGTCTCAAACAATTGGTCTCAATGTTTTCAGGGTCGCTGATCACGATTCCGGGGTCCGTGTGACCCCATCACTTCAGGATCCAGGTCAAATGAAGGTCAAACATTTTAAATTGAACGATATCTTTTTTTTTACCCCGGATTCTAAAAGAACGGAAAATTTTACGTTCAGATATGATTTTACCTTTTCGTAAAAGTGACCCCTGCAGGTCATTTGGAGGTCATTTGATGGTTAAATCCTTGTTTTGAACCTTTAGGTGGCTATTATGGCGAGAAATGTGTCTCAAATAGTTGGTCTCAATGTTTTTGGGGTCGCTGATTACGATCCTGGGGTCTGTGTGACCACATCCCGTCAGGATCAAGGTCAAATGAAGGTCAAACATCTTAAATCGAACGATATCATGTTTTTGACCCCTGATTCTGTAAGAACGGAAAATTGGACGTTCAGATATGCTTGTATCTTTTCGCAAAAGTTACCCCTACAGGTCATTTGGAGGTCATTTGAAGGTCAAATCCTTGATATGAACCTTTAGGTGGCTATTATGGCGAGAAATGTGTCACAAATAGTTGGTCTCAATGTTTTCGGGGTCGCTGATCACGATCGCGGGGTCCGCGTGCCCCATCACGTCAGGATCAAGGTAAAATGAAGGCCAAACATCTTAAATCGAACGATATCATGTTTTTGACCCCGGATTCTGAAAGATCGGAAAATTCTACGTTCAGATATGCTTGTATCTTTTCGTAAAAGTGACCCCTACAGGTCGTTTGGACGTCATTTGAAGGTTAAATCCTTGATTTGAAGCTTTAGGTGGCTATTATGGCGAGAAATGTGTCTCAAACAGTTGGTCTCAATGTTTTCGGGGTCGCTGATCACGATCGCGGGGTTCGTGTGCCCCATCACGTCAGGATCAAGGTCAAATGAAGGTCAAACATTTTAAATCGAACGATATCATTTTTTTGACCCCGGATTCTGAAAGAACGGAAAATTTTACGTTTAGATATGATTTTACCTTTCAATCAAAGTAATATCTGGAGGTCATACAGAGATTATCTGCGGGTCAAATCCTTTTTTTTTTAATCTTTCGTCTGGTATTATGCTGTTATTACATGTGGTTGCACCCAGGGCACCTCCCCGTGGTGACGGCGGGCAACGGAGTTTTACCGCCATCCGGCTAAGTCCCTGAGTTATGGCTTCCATGCCGTCATGGCAACCACACGTAAAAGTGTTACGGGACAGGGATTCGGAGCCCCAGAACCTGCGGCTGGGCAGGGTGGGAAAGCGGGCCCGCAGGCGTCGCCATCCAGCGACCGCAGCTCTACATTGGTTGGAAACTTGGCCTTTGTAGAGTCGAATGCGACAAGTCAATCTTCATCTTGTATGAATAAGGAGAATAATTTCTGTGTCGTTTGTGGGTAGTATATTCCCCAAGCTCAGAAATTTATACTTTCAGATTTATTAGAAAAAAAGTATAACGAGTGTTTCCATATCGATAGCAATACATTCGACAATATTTGGATGCCTAAATCTATATGTTCTAGATGTCGCAGTGTCCTTTATAACTCTCATAAACAGATATTTTCTAGGCCAATGATTTGGAGAAAACCAACCGATCATACTTCTGACTGTTACTTTTGTTTGACCAACGTGAAAGGTTTCAATCGTGTTAATAGACATGCAATTTCCTATGCGAGCGTTACATCTGTCACTTTCCCCGTATATATTAATGCCAAAACCGATGAGGACGACACTATGGATGTGGATAATGAGGCTACCAGTGATGAAATTTCCGCAGATAATATCACCATCGATGCAGGAATGGCAGATCAAAGTTTAAGTACTTCAGAAAATAAAAAAAGTGATACTTGTGGTGAAGAAGAATCAGACATTGAGGACAATGAACTGAATCTAAAGAAGATGAACCAAGATTAACTCAGTGACTTGTGCCGAGACTTAGGACTCTCAAAAGATACATCTGAACTCTTAGGATCCAGACTGAAAGAGAAACAATTTTTAACTGCAGGAACACGTGTAACACACTATCGTTCAAGAGAACGGTCCTTTAGAAAGTTTTTCTCGAAGTTGCCAAATTTAGTTTATTGCAATAATATCGAAAGTTTCGTCAAAGAATACGGAATAAAGTATGCAGCTGGTGATTGGCGTCTTTTTATAGATTCTTCGAAAAGAAGCTTAAAAGCAATCTTGCTCCATAACGGAAATATCTACGCTCTTTACCAGTTGCTCATTCCGTCATACTAGATGAAAAATACCATAACATGGAATTATTGTTGCAAAAACTAAAGTATGTGATTCATAGTTGGCAAGTTTGTGGAGACTTGAAAATATTCACAATTTTGCTCGGGCAACAATCAGGATTTACATCATATCCATTCTTCATTTGTGAATGGAATAGTCGAGCAAGAGATGAACATTATATTCGAAAAACTTGGCCATTGAGAGAAAAATTGATTCCTGGTGAAAAAAATATTAAAAGTCCGAGTCTGATATCAAGAGAAAAAGTTCTTCTACCACCATTACATATTAAGCTAGAGTTAGCAAAGCAATTTGTTAAAGTAATGAGCAGAAATGAAAGTGCTGCTTTTATGTACATTTTTCAAATATTACCTCATCTTTCTGAAGCAAAAATAAAAGAGGGCGTCTTTACTAGACCAGAAATAAGAACACTCTTAGAAAATGAGGAATTCGAGAAACGAATGAATGCTAATGAAAAAGCAGCATGGCGCAGCTTCGGGGAGGTCACATAAAAATTTTGGGTAACAGTAAAGACCCTGAGTATAAAAATATTGTTGCGAAAATGGTGAATGATTTCAAAGAAGTAGGATGTTTAATGAATCTTAAACTTCACTTTCTTGATTCTCACCTTGACTTCTTTTCAGAAAATTTTGGGGCTTTTAGTGAAGAACATGGTGAAAGAATGCATTAAGACCTAAGTGAGTTCGAGAAAAGATTTCAAGGTGTTTGGGGAAAGAATATGTTAGCAGACTATTGCTGGTGTTTGAAAAGAGACACGAACGTGTCACATAAAAGGAAAGCTGCTAGGAGATCATTTTTCGAAAGTAAACGTAAGCGTTTCAAAGCAGACAATGATGACCAAGAATAAATCGTTTATATGAGAGTTAAGAGGATTTTGGGGTTTATGGGTTTGGGGTTTGTGAGTTAGAGGTTTGTGGGTTTGGAGTTTGGGCGTTTGGGGTTTGTGAATTTGGGGTTTGTGGATTTGGGGTTTTTGGGTTAGGGGTTTGTGGGTTTGGGGTTTGCAGTTTGTGCGTTTGCGGTTTGTGGGTTTGGGATTTGTGGTTTGTGGATTTGAGGTTTGTGGGTTTGAGGTTTGTGGGTTTGGGGTTTGCGGGTTTGGAGTTTATGGGTTTCGGGTTTGTGCGTTTGGGGTTTGTCGGTTTGGGGTTTGTGGATTTGGGGTTTGTGAGTTTGTGGTTTGTGGGTTTGGGGATGCAGTTTGTGCGTTTGCGGTTTGTGGGTTTGGGGTTTGTGGTTTGTGGATTTTGAGGTTTGTGGGTTTGGGGTTTGCGGGTTTGGAGTTTATGGGTTTCGAGTTTGTGCGTTTGGGGTTTGTGGGTTTGGAGCTTGGGCTTCTGGGGTTTGTGGGTTTGGGGTTTGCAGTTTGTGGGTTTGAGGTTTGTGAATTTGGGGTTTGTACGTTTGAAGTTTGTGGGTTTGGCGTTCGTGGATTTGGAGATTGTGCGTTTGGGGTTTGAGGGTTTGGGGTTTGCGGATTTGGGGCTTGTGAGTTTGGGGTTTGTGGGTTTGGGGTTTGTGAGTTTGCGAGCTCGGGATGTATGAAACTCATGATTCGTTATTATTTTGTTACAGCAATCATGAGAACACTTTTTGGACATCATTCTTAGGTATCTATTTACATCTTACAAATAGAGATCTCAAAATATCAAAGAATCTGCAGTCATTCACTAAAGCGGTCATAATTACGAGTATTTTAAAACAAAATTAATCATTTTGACTCATATTTACTGCCTCGCGTGCAGTTTTGATCGTTTTCGCCCAATGTTCATCGTAGTATTTAGTTTAACAAACCATTCTATCAAAGACAAATGTCAATCAGACTTTTAATTTTTCTAAAAATTTGGAAATTAAAAATACGAAAGGGGGCGGGGCGGGGCGACGAGATCCCCTTAAACCAATTTTGAAAAACAAAAGCTTTAAATCAAGGATTTGACCTTCAAATGCCGTCCAAATGACCTGTAAGGTTCCCTTTAACGAAAATATACAAGCATATATCAACGTCCAATTTTCCGTTCTTACAGAATCAGGGGTCAAAAACATGATATCGTTCGATTTAAGATGTTTGACCTTCATTTGACCTTGATCCTGACGGGATGTGGTCACACAGACCCCAGGATCGTGATCAGCGACCCCGAAAACATTGAGATCAACTGTTTGAGACACATTTCTCGCCATAATAGCCACCTAAAGGTTCAAATCAAGAATTTGACCTTCAAATGCCGTCCAAATGACCTGTAAGGTTCACTTTTACGAAAAGATACAAGCATATCTCAACGTAATATTGTCCGTGCTTTCAGAATCCGGGGTCAAAAAAATGATATCGTTCCATTTTAAATATTTGAGCTTCATTTGACCTTAATCCTGACGTGATGGGGTACAAGGACCCGGAATCGTGATCAGCGACCCCAAAAACATTGAGACCAAATGTTTGAGATACATTTCTCGCTATAATAGCCACCTAAAGGTTCAAATCAAGGATTTAACCATCAAATGACCCCCAAATGACCTGCAGGGGTTACTTTTACGAAAAGGTAAAATCATATCTGAACGTAAAATTTTCCGTCCTTTCAGAATCCGGGGTCAAAAAAAGGATATCGTTCGATTTAAGATGTTTGATCTTCATTTTACCCTGATCCTGACGTGATGGGGTCACACGGACCCGGAATCGTGATCAGCGACCCCGAAAACATTGAGACCAAATGTTTGAGATACATTTCTCGCCATAATAGCCACCTATAGGTTCAAATCAAGGATTTGACCTTCAAATGACCTCCAAATGACCTGTAGGGGTAACTTTTGCGAAACGTTACAAGTATATCTGAACGTACAATTTTCCGTTCTTTCAGAATCAGGGGTCGAAAAAATGATATCGTTCGATTTAAAATGTTTGACCTTCATTTGACCTTGATCCTGACGTGATGGGGTCAGACGGACCCCGGAATCGTGATCAGCGACCCCGAGAACATTGAGACCTGCTTTTTGAGACACATTTCTCGCCATACTAGTCATCTAAAGGTTCAAAAGAAGGATTTAACCATCAAATGGCCTCCAAATGACCTGCAGGGGTCACTTTTACGAAAAGTTAAAATCATATCTGAACGTAAAATTTTCCGTCCTTTCAGAATCCGGGGTCAAAAACATGATATCGTTCGATTTAAGATGTTTGATCTTCATTTTACCCTGATCCTGACGTGATGGGGTCACACGGACCCGGAATCGTGATCAGCGACCCCGAAAACATTGAGACCAAATGTTTGAGATACATTTCTCGCCATAATAGCCACCTATAGGTTCAAATCAAGGATTTGACCTTCAAATGACCTCCATATGACCTGTAGGGGTAACTTTTGCGAAACGGTACAAGTATATCTGAACGTACAATTTTCCGTTCTTTCAGAATCAGGGGTCGAAAAAATGATATCGTTCGATTTAAAATGTTTGACCTTCATTTGACCTTGATCCTGACGTGATGGGATCAGACGGACCCCGGAATCGTGATCAGCGACCCCGAGAACATTGAGACCTGCTCTTTGAGACACATTTCTCGCCATACTAGTCATCTAAAGGTTCAAAAGAAGGATTTAACCATCAAATGACCTCCAAATGACCTGCAGGGGTCACTTTTACGAAAAGTTAAAATCATATCTGAACGTAAAATTTTCGGTTCTTTCAGAATCCGGGGTCAAAAGAAGGATATCGTTCGATTTAAGATGTTTGACCTTCATTTAACCTTGATCCTGACGTGATGGGGTCACAAGGATCCCGGAATCGTGATCAGAGACCCCAAAAACCTATAGATACGTACTTAGTTTCTGGTGTTCCAGCGTAGATCGAATGTTGACCTGCGTTATTCATCTGCTTACAGACCTGTTGACGATTTCTCGACATGGTATGACTCGCACCATCACAGTAAGATCTTATATTGTATTGCTTTTTGCCTATGTTGAGGCACTAGACTTACACGTTCGCGTATCTCTTCGTCTTGCGTTGCATACTTTTCTTGCTTATATTTCGCTAAAAATTACTATCACGTGCCTGTTATTATGCTTTAAGGAGGTGTGATTCCTATAGAGCTTTAAATGGGACTTTTAGCTGGAAAACAAGAAATGCACGGGTAATAATTTTTTTAATAATATTTCTTATAACTATATATACGATTTCAACACATTTCACCTTTAAAAAGTCCCATTCACTATAATATATCGTGGATAATTGACCAGTGCCTTTATTTTCCTGAGCGCAGCCTTCTGGCCACTCAAGATTATGATATTGAACTACTTATAATACGTATCATTATAGGATGATGTTATACAGACTGTCTATTACCTTTTTAAAAAGAAAGCTTTGTAACGATAATATTTTTAATATCTGAGATTAAGATGTATTTCGATGTTTTTGAGGCCGCTGAATCGAAGTATATAGGTTTTAAAAAATGTCTGTCTGTATGTATTTATGTGTGTATGTATGTGTGTATGTACGAGATGTGTGTATGTATGTGATCAAATTTTGTGTTCACCATAACTTTTGTAGGCCACCGTATTTCGGGCCAAAATTTTACACGTATATCAGATATGATCCAATATAGAAATGATTAAATATTGAAGTCAAATTGTCGTAACGTATTGCTTATTTACAAAAAAATTAAGAGTTAAAAAAAAATTTTTAAAATAAAACAAATTTTATTTATTGATTTATGAGCTTGATATGTCAAAAATATGTATATATTCATTAAATAGACACGATTTACTTTCGCTTGGTGTATCTTATAAATACTTTAATTGTCTATTTGTTAAAGAAATTCGATTTTGAACTTTTAAAATATTTAAAAATTGAAAAAATATTTCTGTCAGTTTATACAATATATATGTCAATTCAATGCAAACATTCATAACGATGACTTAATTATCTTTTAATTGATGTAACTTACATATATTTTAACGTTCTTTTTGTTAAAGAAAAGCAATTTTAAATTTTGTGCATTTGTAAAAATTGAAAAAATAAATTTTCCATTCCTGCATTAAAAAAAATTAAAACAACCAAAATTTGATAATTTTAAAATTTTGAAAATTGTCCATAAAAAAATTATTTGACAATTTTCTGAAACTTTCAAGCGAACACCGAGTATTGATAGTAAACATCTGTGCAAGGTTCGGGGAAATTATACCGCAGATTGAATGAATGGTGATATGCCACATACTAACACATACACACACATACATAGAGACATTTTTTAATACCTTTCCTAGCCCGAGAAGATACGAAGCCTGGGAACCCCACACTCCAGTTGGGAATATTCTGCAGGTCGCTGCCTCCAGGGTGATTCCGACTGATGGTTTGGTTACAGCAAATTTACCCGTTTTTTATCCATACAAAAAAAAATGATAATAATAATTTTTTCTTATTTCTGTCTGGACCACGACAATCACACGGTTGATGTTCGTAACACAGACACTTAGAGCACCGCTGAAGCCATTGCCACCTTCTCAGTCAGCAGTTCATATAGCCGACTCGCAGGCAGTTCTTCTCGAGGAGGAATTTAGCCTTTTCCTGGTCAATCTCTACGAAAGCCAGTCTTTGCTCCCTGCTATTGCGTTTGGTCAGCGAAACGCTGATCTCATCCGTTGGGCCTCCGGTTTCTTTCAGGGTCTTCTTGGTCGCCGTCTCCACATCTTCTTTGGTGGTGAGGCTGTTAAGGTCTCTGACTTCCACACGTGTCTTAGGTGTCAGGTTCTTTACGAACCCCGACGGTTCAATTGCCTTCCCGATGGAGTCTCATATAGTCCCCAGCTCCTGGTCGTTGCTTCTTGTGCCCAACTCTACCAGGACGTCACCAGTCCTGTTTTTTCTGATACGTTTAATATCAGTCGTTGGGCATTCCACCGTGTCGGGAGTAAATCGCGCACGTAGTAGTATTGACGTTGATAAATGCGCGCTTTCAAGTTAGTTCCAACATGCTGGTATAATATGCTCAGAGCGTGCATATTATTTGCGGGACCAGAGATGCAGAGTTCCATATTTCAACGTTCAGACTATCTCGCGCGCGCGTGCTTATTCAATAATGCTGGCGCCTGGTTTTATTTGATGTTCCAAAATGCTCCTCAAAGTACTTGAATTCTGTTGAGTTTCGGAATGTTCCGAAACTCCCAACAATCTCGCTGGTCTTGCAGCCGCTGGAAAAATCAGGCAAAAAACAAGCTTCAAAAACCCGGTCATGGCATATTATACGTATATTATACGTATAATATACGTATAAGAAAGTTTAATACAATTTTCAGCTGAGTTTAAAGAAGAAAAACAACCATAAAATATACCCAACGAGCAATCAGTTTGCATTTTACAATACCCAACGAGCAATGAGTTTGCATTTTACAAATACCCGACGAGCAATCAGTTTGCATTTTACACTTTTTTGCCTATTGTCGAGAAAATCTGAAATGGAAATTTCTTTTCATAAACCATAAAACATGTTTCAATAATGGAATAATTTGACAAATTCCTATAAACTAAAGTAACAATTTTATACCAGATTTGACATAATTATATATAATTCTTTATTAAGGTGTAAGTAACCCGTAATTATATATGTTAATAATTTTTTAAAGGTTTTCTACCGGAAAAAATTTTTGTTAAAAAAGATACCATATTGCCTGAGTGATATTGATAAAAATCGTTTTATTTTTTACAAGAATGTCTTGCTTTCAAACTAGCGCATAACATTTTAACTAAAAGTTCTAAAAAAATATTCAGGTACTTTCTTGTTTGGCCAACAAAAGAAACTGTTGACAGAATTTGAAAAATCATCTATCTTCTTTAAAACAATTTAGTTTTCATTTGCCTTATGAAAATGCTTAAAACATCACATTAAAAAATGACTGATGGATAAAATGAGATAAAAGAAAAAATTTAAATGCAATAAACAGTTTATGTTCTACATATTTATAATAAGGTATATATTCTAAACGTTTACAAAAAATTCATGAAATCCTTACCACCAGGCCACTTTTTAAAGTTAGGAAAATTAGTTGCGAGAAAAACACGTTTAAAGTTTCAGTTTTATATGTTATCTAATTTAATTTGATTTCGTAACATGTACAAAACTTTTTTAAAACATCGAGTTTTGACATCTGATAAAGTTTAATAATATTCTTGCAATCAGAAAGATTAAGAAAATTCAATAAAATATTTTTGATTGTTTGGCCAAAAAATATCAAAGTCCTACCTTAAGACTCATCTTCTGACAAGAAGAATACTTTTCAGTCAAGAGCAATTTTCTGCCGTAAATTGTTTCTACTTCTTACAAGAGTAATCATCTTTAGGCAAGCGGATGTGGTGCAATAATGATTTTCCTCCCTTGGTAGATATAATTTATGTGGACAAATGTGCGAAAGTGTGAGAAAATGTGAAAAAAATGAGAAAATGTGCATTAGTAGCATATTTTGAACAGTAGTAGAACGTTTTGGCACATTTTTACACATTTATGTACATTTTCTCAGGATTTTACATATTTAAAGGAGAATATATGTGAAAATATCGCCTTCACACAAATGGATTTTGTACGAAAATATGAATTAATGTGAGAAAACGTGAATAAATGTGAGAATGTGTGGATAAATAAAGTTCATAATATGCTACCTTAATCATTTATTTGATAACCATCAGTTGACGGCTCCTATTCAAATGCAATAATAATTTGTAAAAATATTAAAAGTAATTTATATTGATTTGACGTGAGATATAGCATGGTTCTACCTAATACCCAATTTTATTCACCGCCAGCAGCAATATTAAACAGAGATATGGATGTTTTTCTTCTTTTAACTTAGCTGAAAACCGTATTACACTTTCTTATACGTGCATTATACGTATAATATGCCATCACATCAGATCTGTTCGTTTTTTCTGCACCATAAAACTTTTGGGTTGGGAATTTTGCGCACTGAATAATCGCAGCGCAGGTGTACACAACTCAGGGCTAGTCTACAAAGTTCGAGGCTTGTCTACTTAGCTCGGCGCTGGTCTAGTTAGCCCGGGGCTGGTTTACTTAGCTCGACGCTGGGCTACTTAGCTCGACGCTGGTCTACCTAGCTCGGCGCTGGTCTGCTTAGCTTGACGTCGGTCCAAATAGCTTGGCGTCGGTCTACGTAGCTCGGCGACGGTCTACACAAGCGATAGAACCTCGGTGCCGGTCTACACAAGCGATAGAACCTCGGTACCGGTCTACGTGACCGCCAGCGCAATTCGGTATTGGCGCGACTCTGGTGTGCAAGAGCGAGATAGCGGATATAACATCGGCACTGCCGACGCGAGCGCGCGCACGTAAGTTGTTCTCGGAGCTAATATTACCGGCTACGGTACTGATGCATGCATATTATACCAGTATATCAGGAGTAACTCGACAGCGCGCGAGATAGTTTCGATGCTCGTATATGCGACTATGGATCTCTGGTCTTGCAAATAATAAGCACGCTCTTGACATATTGCATGTATTCCATAATGCGCCGCGAGTGACCGGTATTTTGAAGCTTGTTTTTTACTAGAATATTCCAGCGTCTGCAAGACCGGCGAGCTATTTCGGAGTTTCCGACCGTTCCGAAACTCAACGGCATTGAAGCGCTTTGACGAGTATTTCGGAACATCAATAAAAGCGGGCGCCCGCAATACTGAATACGCGCGCGCGCGAGATAATCTCATTGAAACTGTAAAATAAATGTTAGCATACAAAATACATCTTTCCAGTTTGTTCGGTATTGTGAATGTGTCGTATCCAAATCTTACAGCTCTTAAAGTAAAATTTGTTACTTGAGTGCATTGATATATAAAACGTAATCTGTCATTGAGTGTAACAATTGCATAGCCGTATAGTATATTAGAGTACGTTATAGATTTTTCCATTTAACTCAAATATATCATTTTGTACTTGAGAGCACTCATTAAAAGTACTTTTAACCTATTGAAGTTTTTTTTTATTAGTATTGTATGAAACAAAATATTAATTCTTTAAGTCGCGTTTATTTTTTGGACGAAGAGCACATTCGTTTCCATTGACAAATATAAATGCATAGTATACTAGCTTGTAATGAATCTATTTATTTTCTTAAATTTTTTATAAGAGAAATTCCAACTTTCTTTACACTGAGAGTGAATAAGTCGACTTTATCGACTGACAAGGGCACAGTTCGTGATATGAAATTATAGATTTCTTTTACAAAGTAAGAAAAATAAAAAAAATTATTGAAAAGCTTGAATTCCTTATTTGCAATTTAACATAAATATATTATCTTTGCAACTATTCGATACTATGTTGAAAGAATATCACTGTCCCTATAGTCATGATGCACCTAACTCCACCCTCCCTCCAGTCCCTCCTCGTATTTTAAGATGCATCGTAACTGACCCTACAGTTGTAGATGGAGTCCGAACCATCAAAACCACGGTACTTTATTACTGACATTCGAACCCGGGGCCTCGCGCGTGAAATTCTGGTTCCGGATCGCTTGCCACGGGTAGCTGGGGACATTGTCGCTGGTACGTGGGAATCCAGTCGCTGCTACATGGGTATCTTGTCGCTGGTATCTGATTGTGGGTACCTGGTCGTGTTTATATGAGAATGTCCTAGTGGATATCTTAGTACTTGGTGGACTTTCCCGTGCTCTCGACTCGCTCTCTTTCTATGATACTACAAAGTGATTGTAGTGAGGAAATGAATACAAGCGTGTATTTCTAATATGTGACAGAGGACACTGAGATAAGTAGAAAGTTGGGCTTTGCGCATGCGTAAATATGCATGTGATTTAACTTCAGGTTCCAGAGGTGGGAAATTTAAATTATCAGCAGAGGCAGCATAGCAGGAAGTATTAATTTTTATAACAACTGCAGACATGAATTTTTGAATGTGCTTTATCGCTGGTCGGGTGCGTCTAATCATAGTAAGCTAATATCTGGCAGTGGATTTCCTGGTACGAAAAGCACTCTACTACTACACACTTTATTTTCTTCTTAGTATATACATTAGAACTTGAATTCAGAATACTTGATAATTTCCTGCATAAGTATCTTTGAGTGTTGGTGACGACACGATCGATCGTAACGTTATATTGAATATCGTTAACGTAATCTAAATACATCAGAATATGTAACTTGCTTTGCGTAACTTCGTGAGGATGAAGTGAATCTTGGTATGATGTATCCCAAATGGATTCATAGCAATGATTACTCGCAGGCGATCGACTAATATACTAGGATCATCCGAATCGTTCATATTTGATTGTAATTTTGGTGAACTAGTAGGAGTCGTATAATTACGATCATAAGTGGATGGAATAGATTCAATTACATTACTATCACTGTAGCTCGTGGAGAATAGCTAGTCAGAGATTCTTCGTATTCCTCGCTAGCCAGAGATTTTGCATCCTCCTCACTAGTCATATAGGAAGTCTTACAAGTTTTATTCATATTCTAAACTTTAGCTTTTAAAGTCTCAGGAGTAATTATTGATTTGGTTAACGTAGAATCCACCAACACTTATTCCATGCATGAAAATAAGAGTTACAATCGATTTTAATTTTCTTAGAAAAATATTTCGATAAATAGTGGTTTATGTAGTAGTACGTAGTACTGGGTGAGGGTAGAGTGACTTGAAAAGCTACGTGCGTATTTAGACAGAAAAATCTGGCCCGATACGAGCTCGAAGCTAGCCATCGTCCGCAGGCGGGTAAGCTGATCTATGCTGCTGCCCTATACAAGTGGCGCCGAATGCCCGTATCTGGCTTGGCCTATCCCCCCTTCCTTAACTTTAACAGCCCCTGGGGTTGAAAAGGAGATGGCTCTGAATCCCCATAGCACTACAGGAAACTGGCCATTATTGGGTCTTGGACCCATGAGAACTTTTATTCAGCATACCATAAACTATAACATATTTCATTTTCAGACAACTTGACCGGTTGCCGATTTCCATTTACTCTGTGCATGGTCCTTTCTGTAAATTATAGAAAACAATGTTGATTTAATTATTTTCTCATTATTTAACAGACAAAATACTAATATTAATTTACCTAAGAAATAAGTTGTATCAGGTAACATCATTTTTAATTTTATGTAAAAATAACATTATGATTGTAAAATATAAGTTAATATTTAAGCCGGAGAAAAAAATATATAAGAGGGACATAGAGATTGCGAAGACAGAGATGAGTGAGAGAAAACTTTAACCATAAGAGAAGGGAAAAGAGTGAGAAAGAAAGTGAATAAAAATGAAGGCGAGAGAAAGAGATCGAATAATTTCACACCAGGGCTAACTTCGTTCTCGCGAAATAATCCCCCTAGGTACATGCGGATTAGATCGGGGAAAGCGCGAGCGCAAGCCAAGATTACACGAGCACCTTAGTCCTCTTCTTTATCCCCTATGTAGTATGTATAACTGTATATCGATACCAAGATAGTGCTTGAGGATATAGAGAATGAACAGAGAAGGAGAGATAGCGACTGATTGCGTCGACGTGGGAGCGATGAAGAAAAAGGCTATATTTCTTTGTACTTAGATGCCAGAGCACGGAAAATGCTGAAAAATGGGTTATGATTAAGACCTTGACTTTTTATGATAATATGTTATATGATGTAATGATTTTGATGATAGAATGTGGAAATAAGAAACGCGTGAAGATGAAAATCTTTCTAACTGGTTGATTAATATTAATGTTACTTCTTTGGTAACAAAGATGTATATGAATATTTTGCAAATTCCAGTTCCGTTTCGCGCTCACTATATAAATAATGATATATTTTTATAATTATATGGTAGAAGGCTCAATTACTCGTTGATAATATTTAAATAATTGTAGACTATATCGATCGCTACAAGTAAATTTATTTGTTGTACCCAACGTTTCGGACGTCTTTGTTAATGTCCCTTATCAAGAGCTGTAATATAAAAACAAACAAACACTATATTTTTAACATTCTAATGTATACAAAATTAAAATGTAGATTACAACGTCTTAAACAAAGATCTGTATTCACAGTACAAATTTTAAACACTTACCCAATTGAAAATAAAAACTGAAGCTATCGTAGCGACATCGATGAACAGTTAATTAAAAATTAACTATATCTACAATATTGAACGTTAAAAATTAATAAAAACAGTTAATGAAAAAATATAAAAATAACACAAAACAAAAAAACACTATCCCTAAGTCTCCTCCATATACACCTAGCCTCCGAAGGTCGAGTGTAAGAACGCAAACAAGTATATTCGCGCCCTGCCATTTCGGATTCCAAAGACAGACTGCACGAGAGGCCGAAGCAAATAAAATCTAAATTCGAAGTTTTGCAAGGCATTGAGTTTTTGCTGGATTCTACCTTTTTAGTTTTTAATGATAAATATTATAAACAAACGAGGAGTGCTACTATGGGTTACTCAATAAGCCCTTGGTTTGCTGATATAGCACTAGAACGACTAGAAATACATTGCTTAAAAATTTTAAAGAACAGCATCAAACTCTCAAACTAAATACATTTAACAGTTACAATGATTCTCTACAATTTACTATAGAAAATGAAAATAATAGAAACATCAATTTTTTAGACATTACAGTTACTAGGATTGACAACAATACATCCCTAACTAATTTGTACATGAAAGATACAGCATCAGGTCGGTACATTAACTTTTCATCTCATCATCCATTATCTCAAAAAATAGCCATTATATATAATTTAATCGACAAATGCATTCTCCTTTCTCAACCTTCATTCCATAATAAGAACATTAAGATAGCCAAAAACCTTTTATTAACAAATAATGTTATTTTTATATTTTTTCATTAACTGTTTTTAATAAATTTTTAACATTTAATATTGTAGATGTAGTTAATTTTTAATTAACTGTTTATCAATGTCGCTACGATAGCTTCAGTTTTTATTTTCAATTGGGTGAGTGTTTAAAAATTGTGCTGTGAATACAGATCTTTGTTCAAGACGTTGTAATCTACATTTTAATTTTGTATACATTAGATTGTTGAAAAACAGTGTTTGTTTGTTTTTATATTACAGCCCTTAATAAGGGACGTTAACAAAGACGTCCAAAACGTTGGGTGAAACAAATAAATTTGCTCGTAGCGATCAATATAGTCTACAATTGTTTAAATATTTATATAATTATATACTAATGTACAATAACCCTGGTAGTAATAAGCCAATTCAGCTGGTTAACGCATGAATTTATAGCTACATTTTTTACCTAAATATAAGGTAATTTCTAGCTTATTTCTAGCTAATGTATAGTTAAGTAACAGTTAAAATAATTAAAGTGTCATAGCTACCAAAATAAACTTATAGGTTAGGGCTATTTTCAATAAATACTTATACTATAAGTATTAATAAATGGTTCTTAGTTATTCTTAAACACAAATCAAATAATTATAATTCAATTTTAATAGTGAAGTCGTTACACTAGTCGCCTTTTTGGTAAGAAAATCGCTATGCATTAATAACAGCGAGAGTTTTAACCTTAACTTTTCAATAATAAAGTAATACAAAGAAATATGCTTCGTATAAAATACTTTTATGCTAATTGGTTAATTATATATTTCTTATTAATTCTACGTAGTTCTACACTATTATACTTAAATTAACGTAATGTAAACGTGTATTTTATAACGTTTACAATAAGTGATTATTGTTAGCTAGAAAGTAGCTAGAAATAAGCTAAAAAGTATACCACTGTAAGCGAGAACTTAGCTAATTCGTTAAGTAGAACTAAGCTAATTTTGTCAATATTAGCTAATTTCTGTAAAAATTATATTTCCGTCACACTAAGCGTTAAGTAAGCATAGATTTCATTTATTATTACTCTATCGGTCATGTTGTTGAGTAAGCAGTTTTGTTTGTGTTTTCCGGGCATAAAGTAGTTCTTTTCCGCATACTTTGTATAAAGTCGAAAATCGTGCATACGCACTAGTGTAATTGTGTGATTATGCCCAATTTGCACATATCTGCTACCTTATGCACAAAAAACATAAACGCTGTAAAATGCGTACTTTACGCCTACTATTACCAAAATCAATGTTCGTACATCGGGCGTAGAACTCATATGCCCTCGTGTGATTGTTATAACTTCCTTACAATTTATTATCTCTTACGTGGTCTTATACAATCAAAAAAACAAAATCTGGTATAAAGTCAATTATAGAACGAAAAGACTTATATAATTTTTTCGACAAGCCACGCAAATGACGAAATATAAAAAAATACACTTTTGGATCCAGAAATCGCAAAAAAGAATTTTAATGCTGCGGTTTTAATGCTGTAGTAAAGCCCTTTATTGCTATATATGTAAAACACCTAATTTGCCAGAAAAACATAGACACATGGCCATTTTTTATTGTTCAAACGCGTTTTTCTTCATAATTTGGCAACAACCTAAAACAAGATAGAAAAGGTTTTGTCATATGTATATACAAACTGTAATTGTTTCGTAAATAACTAAATTCGTTTAGCTGTTATTTTATTCTACGTTTTCGCATTCCCAGTTAATAATTACTCATATATGATCATTATAACGTTTTATATTATATGATCGCATTCGGTCATATATGTATTTATGGCAACGTATCTGATTATATGTGAACATATATGTTCATCTATGACTTTTCTATAATTAAAATATTTTTTGAAGTAGAGTTTTCATAATAACACTTGAAAAACTGCAGTGAAAGTATTTACGTATTTATTTATGTACTTTCTCAGGAAGTACCATTTGAAAGATATAACCCTTAAACGGGGGGATTAAGCTATGATACTTATTATGATTCTAAAAATATTTCCTCGAAAACAGATTAATTGAAAATTCAACTCCAATAATTGACCAAGTCAATTTCATATATGTCCATATATAAGACATTATGGGTAAAAGTTATAAAGTGTACCATTCTCGGACATTTAGTTTTAGAAATAAAAAGTATACTAAATTAATAAAAATTAATTATTCTACAATAGTATTGATTATATAGATGTGGTAAATCTATATGGCCATGAGCAATAATCACTTTTTTCAACACGTGCATGAAATAGGCCCTATTTCGAGCATATAAAGTGGATGGAAAATTGCGCATTTCGAGCATGGTTGAGAAACAACTGTAAAGAGTGTGGAAATGATTTCCACCCTTGGGACAAAATGATTCCCTCCTGCTGCAGCGGATAGAAATGATTTTCTTCCTCTACAGCGTGAAGTCTCCATCCATTTTGTATGCATAAAAAATGGTCTATTCGTGTACTAATTAAAAGAAGTACGGTGTGTAACAGGAGGAGGGCTTTTTCAGACTCGAATGGTCATTTGAGCACTCGTTTTAGTCTCGGGTGCCTTCGGCGCCCTCGACATTCGCTCGTGCTCAGTCATAATTCCCGTTTAGAAAAAGCCAATTTCTCCCTTCGTTACACAATATACTATTAAATTATTAAAATATTTTTAAAACCTTATGATAAGTTACGCTGATTGCGCTCAAATTACTTATTCATAATTATTAATAACTCATTTTCTCATTGTTTTCGTTATTTTTTCGTGGATGAAATCTGTCTCTGGTGCATATTTTGAATAAAATGAAAATAAATCAGCTTGATTTACATAAAATATTTGTAATTCAAAATAGTCCAGTCATATTAGCAGGTTCAAGTGCCAGTTTTATAAGAAACCTCCGAATTCGACGATTCCTGAATTAATCCCTCTCAAATTATCGTTAATAACAATGCCTTAAGTTTGTTTAAAAAAACTTTGTTAAGTAAAATTTTTACAGCGGTAAAACAACTTAAAAACGACTTTTTTCGTTAATTTCATTATAAATCGAAAACGAGCGATCGGACGGAAAAAATATACATGCAAATGTTGTAGCTAGATGAATTATCTATACAATGAAACGTGTTAAGGGGGAGTCTCACGTAGATAGTCCGAAAAATCGATTTCTTTTTTTGCTTCAAAACCTTCATGTACACGTAGAGAATATAATTATAGAGTGATATCGCAATATTCTACCTCAAAAAATAACTACGAGCAGTGTGCGTTAAGCAACTAACATGGAGCGCGTCATAAAATCAATAACTTTGAACGCGTTTTCTCGAAACCACTTTTTTCAAACTGGCTGGCAAGATAACTCATCGAATTTTCGATCAATCGACTTGATCCAGGGCTTAAATTAAAGGTAATCGCATTTTCATGTGAATGAACCTCGAACCTTTATGAATTCATTCCTCATTGTACACTTTTTTATTGCAAATGTTGGGTCATCCACATGGTATTTCTGCACTAAAGAGATTTTTTGGTTTTTGCGTTTTACACTTTTTTTAAAAGAGTGCCTGCCAGCTTGCCCGCCGTTTTTAGTGGAGCCTCTGCGCGCAATCGCTATATCTATATATATATATATAGAGGTCAAAAATTACTTTTTTCAATTTTTTCTACTTTTTCCAATGTACCTTTATTCATGAGAAGATTATTGTAAATGACAATAAATAATTTCTTCGTAAATAAAGCGCTTGAAAATTACCTCATTTACATGAGACTCCCCCATTAAGTTAAGATTGTACTTTTAGTTTCTACGCTACCGGGTTTTTAGCGCGATAAATTTGAATTAAAAATTCAGTCTTTTCAAAATTCAGGATTGAATTTACAATTTTAACATTTATGAAAGGGCTTCATGCTCATGACACAGGTTCATTGAGAGGGATTTATGCAGGAATCGTCGAATTAGGAGGTTTCTTGAAGTCCCATGTCTAATATGACTGGACTAAACGCACGATTGCTTAAGATCTCTATAGTTTATTATGTGCATGAAGGGATTTGTTTTACCCACCTTACTTCTGCATGGAGTACCGTTTTACAATGAAATTTTAGTTTTGGGGATGTTTCGAAACTAAAATATGAGACCTAATTTATTGATTTGTTTTAAAAAAATTGCACTTGCGTACGTTTCTAACTTTTTACAATTGAAGTTGGTTATGTCATTCATGTAGGTATACAAATTAAAAAGGAATTAATTTTGAATATTTGAACGAATCCTCACAATCGGCCTCAAACACAAATTACTGATAATATTTGAACTTATGGCATTCGATTACTTGTCAAGACACACACTTTTTCTTTAAAGGGTCAAGCCCGAGTTAAATTCTGTAAAAATCATTGTCCATTTTATAGATATATCTATAACGTTATAATTAGTGTGAAAATCGATTTTTTTTCTGTATTTCTCGTCATCTGTTGGACAACTATTTAAACTACTTTTTTCGAGAAATGTTTAATATACGAGTAAGTAAAAAAAACCCGTAGCAAACCAGTATATCTAATATTTTCCTATAAAAAATTATAAAAATAGCTAATAATCAGATTTTTATTTTTCCTGACTAGGCCACAAATATTTTGAAATTTTCGACATAAGTTTCGAAAAAAAAAATTTTTTTCTACAAGAAAATTTTGTTTTGAAATTGGCACTTTTATTACGGGGTTAAAAAATCAATTTCAAAACTTTGCTGATTTTTCTAGGCTCGCAATTGAAAGCTTAGGATCAAAAATAAATTGTTTTTGTTTTAATGATAAAAAATGAGCTACCATGAATTTTGACGAAGGTTAAAACATTATTAATACAGAAGAAAAAAATAGAGTACAAAAAACACTGTTTTCAGGTATACCTAAGCTATAAATAGGTCTTGGGGGCTGAAATTTAGCATGAAGCCATATTTAGCAAGTACATTTATGACGATATAGGTTAGATACGCCTAGCTTGCCATATGCTAGAGGCACTTTTCATATGGTTATTCGGCTAAAGCCTTTATTGTGAAAATCTTTTGTGATTAAATAAAATAAGAAACAGTTCGATTCCAATCCTTCGAATGCTCTATCTTTGATTTAGAGTGTAGAGGCTTACAATGACATATTACCATAGCCATAGTACATTAGGTTGTGTTATTAATTGTAATAATTGTTATAATTTGTTTATATTACTCAAATATGTCTTATTGTACTGAAGCGTACTGATTTAAAATTCTAGAAATCATTTTTAGCTTGTAATATTAGTTTTTTTACAATTCAATGTATCGGTCTAATCGTAACCAAATCTAACACCAAAGAAACTAAAAGAGGTAGAGCTCTCAAATTTGTCTTGGAAGTTTCTTGTGGTTAGTAAAGCAAGAAAAGGTTTTTTTGTAAGCCTTTGACAGGCTCTTTCTTTGTTTTAGAGTGTAGAGGATTACAATGACATGTTACCATAGCTATAGTATATCAGGTTGCATTATTCATTGTAATAATTGTTAATAATTGTCTGTTCTACTCAAAATAGTACATTGTGCATCAAGAGAAGAAAATAAACAATTTCTAACGAGGGTGACGAGTGATTCAAACACCCACCCGAATCTGAAATAGCTTTTCTTCTCGTATTTTATTTTAACAAAGGCATGATTTTACCTTTTTACAGAATTTTTAACAATATTCATTTCATTCCTGAAACAGTTGAGAAATTTCCATTTCTCACTCGAAATGGGGCGAGAAATATCCATTTTTCAATTTTAACCTCATGTCAAGGGAGAAATTGATATTTCTCAACACTTTGATCAAACACGCTTGAAATGTCTGATTTTCCAACCGGTTTACAGGCATGAAAAAGAGGCCATTTCATGCCTGAGTGGAAGAAGAGTAATTTCATACTCAAGTCTACTCATTAAAAACTCTGGAAATCACTGTTAGCTTATACTATTAGATTTTTCAAAATTCAGAGTATAGGTCGATTTGTACTTAAATCTATTTTTCTTTGATCTGGCGAGGAGAGGATTTCAGTGAAATATTATGCATAGCTACTACATATCAGGTTGTGTATGTTATACACTGTAATAATTGTTATTACACTCATTGAAACTTCTAAAATAAATACATTTTAGCATACAATATAAATCTATCCAGTTTGTTCGGTATTACGAATGTATCGTATACAAATCGTGCCGCTCCAAAAGTAAAATATGAAATTTGATACTTGAGTGCACTCATATATAAGACTTAATCTGTAATTGAGCGTAAAAGGTGCATAGCTATATAGTATATCAGAGCATATTATAGATTTATCCATTTAACTCAAATACATACTTTTTTATACTTGAGAGCAATCATTAACAGTTCTTTTAGCCTATTGAAATTTCTTTTTGATTGGTAATGTATGAAATAAAATAATAATGCTTTTAGCCACATTTATTTCTTTGACTGATAAATATATATGTATAGTATATCAACTTGTAATGTATCTATTTATATTACTTAAATTACTCATAGGAGAAATTGCAACTTTTTTTACGCTTATTGCGAATATCTCGATTTTATACCGTCTAACAAAGATACAGTTATTCATCTGAAATTATAGGTTTCTTTTTCAATTTAAGAAAAACAAAAAAAAATATAATTAAAAGGCTTGAATCCCTTATTTACAATTTAACAGAAATATATCTTTATAAAATATTCGAATCTATGTAGAAAGAATGTTACTGTCCCTATAGTTATGATGCACTTACGCCTCCCCTCCCCTCCCCCCTTGCCCTCTCCACCCTCCTATTTTAAAATGCATCATAACTGGGCCTACAGTTTTAACTAGAGTCCGAACCATCAGAACCACGGTACTTTAACTAGGATTCGAACCTGGGCCTCCTGTGTAGAAGGCTGAGTCCTAATCCAATGGACTACCGTGACTCCGATAAATTTCTCGTATTACTGACCTAATAAAGCACACACTAGTGCGAAATTTTTGCACGCATTCGATCTTTGAATCGCAGTTTTCTCAATCACGCGCGAAATTGTGGCTCGGGATAGCTGGCCGCAGGTAGCTGAGAATCTTGTTGCTGGTACCTGGGTATCATATCGCCGGTACCTGGGTTCCTGTCGCTGGTATCTGATTGCGGGTATGTGGTGACTGCTGCCTGGGTATCTTGTCACTGTCATCTGATCGCACGTATACTTGAAAATTCTATCACATATATTTCTATCGCACTTCTTGCGATTCTATTGTACATGTCAATGAACTAGGCTTGATGTCCCGACTACTGACACCCCCAAAATTTGATTGTTGCATTATTGCATAATTTATACTATTTGCTAAACAAAAATATATATTTTTCTATTTATTTATCATTATATATTACATGTAGATAATAAAAACGAGGTTGCAATTTCAATAAAGATTATTTTTAATTATAAATTCATGAAATTAATAATAATATTCTCATGAGCTATTACTGACACCTTGAAAATATTCCGGAACCAACTACTGAAACCCCGACTATTGACACCCATTTAATTTACTTTCATACCCAAACAATAATATTTAATTTTATATCTATTAATCAAATAACATTCTTAAAGTATACTTTGGACTTAAGCTTTTACGATAGGTATCTAAATGATTAGTTTAAATGTATTGTCACAAATATTTGAAATCTTTCCCCTGGAAGCGTTACAGATCATGCAAAATGATCGTCACCGTTGAAGCCAAGGAGGCTAGGTTTTGTACTCACTAACTCGCGCGGCAGTGACATGTCAGTAATACGAAAATGTCTAAAACGCTTGTACCTAACGCTGCCATCCAATAATTAAATAAAATGCCTTTGATAAATCTCCTTTTTTATCTAATAGATATATCTGGTATATAAATATTACCTATTAAAATATTTTTTATTGCATATATCGCTCTAATATATAAATAATAGTCTTCTCTATTTCGCAATATTTTCATGTTCACCCTGAACACAGACATAATTTTAAACGTTTTCGTAGCCTGGAATTTTATTATTATTTTTTAAAAGTTTCTGAAATCAAAAGATGTCACATTTGTTCATTCATTATATTAATAACAGTTACGGATTGCTTATATATTTTTTTCAGATATTATTTGATAGAGTTTATATTTTATTTATAATGAACTATATTTGGGTGTCAGTAGTTGGGTGGAGTGTCAGTAGTACGGACATCCACCCAAGGTGTTTGGTAGTAGTTATCTGGGTAATGGATCGAAAATATCTGAATAATTGATCGCATGTATTCGGATATTTAAGTACAAACATTTTATCTCTACGCATGCGTAAAAATGCTAATTTTCTTTTTATGGAATAAAGATCCAGGAGCAGGAAATTCAAATTAGCAGCAAGAGGCGTTGCAATATTGAGGGAAGTTTGAATTTTTATATCAACTGCAGAGATAAGTTTTAGAATGTTATTTATCGCTGGTCGGGTGCGTCTAAACGTACAGGAAGCTGAGATCTAACAGTGGGTTTATACGTATATAACCCACCACAGAGGGTGCATGTGTATCGCTGACATTGGGTACGAAGAAATGGATATGTCGCGTGCAGTTCGAAATCGTCGTCATTCTACCATGAGCTGTCAAAGCATCAATATGGAAACCTTTCGTCGACAGGATGGTATTCTTCGTAAACTTGTTAAAGAATAAAATGTACTTGAACGCAAATTCAATATGTCCAAGCTTGGCAAAGTTAGTGTTGAGAGGGCATTGGGAGAAACGTTTAAGCCAATTGTCGATTCACTTGAAAAACTTGTAACATTATCTGAAATTAAAAAATTTCGAAAGATTGACAAGCTAGATGAGAGTGACGAATCAGATAAAAGTATAACATCAAATAAGATTGATGTATCCGATGAAGATTCTCGATGAAACTTTGCAGCGTACAATAGTTCACGATGCCTCGGTCGAAATAGCTGATAAAGATGATGATTTATCTTCTAATAAACATAATCTCATGTTCAATCAAACAGAGGATCTGGATAAAATGTATGAAGTGCGTAAAAAAGGGGCTAGTTTTATGATTGGTAACTCATCGGTGTACTTTGTAGCTAATAAAGTGAAAGTGAAGGATGTGCGATATCCGAAAACTTTCGAATTGTTGGAACTGATCTTTCCAAACATTCTGATCAAACTGTTGTGAATTCAAACGATTTGCAAAACTATCGCAAGATTCTCGAAATAACGAATGCTCACAGGAAAGAGTATAGAAGTGATGAATCCATTCGTACTCACAATAGTAAGACATTTTCTGACATTATCGCTATTTTCCGAAAGAGAAGGTGAATCAGTACCTCGATACAAAATTGCTAGAAGAGATACAAGGATGGATTACATATATTGTGACGATCCAAATGAAGTCGTAGATCGCCTCCGATGGCTCGTAGCTGAACAGTCAGCGGAAAACTCGATTCTTATCAACGAGATCCACTCTATTATAGAAGAGCTCCATGAAGCTGGGTATATATTTTAAAATAGAATAGAATCGCGAAAATGTTCGACAGAGAGGTGCGATTTGCGTTACATAAATCACATTTATCTGTCAGTTGACCGACATTTGACCGGCACTTGACCGACACTTGAGCAACACATTTGTGTAATAGAGTAAACGTATTTTAACACTTTTTCGACACTTGTCGACACTTTTATTTAGACACAATTCGAACACTTGTTCGACAGAAGCAAAATGATTTTCGAATTTAAGAAAAGTTTGAATGGAGTAGATCAACTTCTACTCGATGGTAATACATTCTTCAAAGATAGATCCTGACCTCTAAAAGTATACTGGAAATGTAAGCTTTTTTTCTCTTCTACAGAGTTTGTTCAAGTTAACAGTCAAGAGCTCGAGTTTATATCACTAGATACTGCGTTCGATTTTCAATAACAGGTGTTTATAACAAAAACTTCAATTTATTGGAGGCCATTAAACAAAAACGTACACTCTAAGCCTTAAAGAGTAAAATCGTACGCTAGAAGGTACAGCTTTTGCCTTTTACTCTTTTAGAAGAGTAATTTTCCTATTCTCTACCTTTCAAAGGATAAATATTAGATTTTACTCTTTAGAAACGAGTAATTTTGGCAGTTTACTCTTTTATAAAGAGTAAATAGCTAAGACTCTACTTTAGAAAAGTTGAAACATTATACACTTTACACTTTGACAAGAGTAAAATAAAGAAGTTACACTTTTATACAGAGTAATTTCAGCAGTTTATACTTTTATAAAGAGTAAATTGATAAGTTTCCACTTTACAAAAGTAGGAACTGTCATTTGCGGTAATAAAAGAGTTAATTAAAGAATGTGTACGTTATAAAGCGAATAAATTGCTACATTTCTGATTCGCAAAAGTGCAAAATCACATTTTAGACTTTTAACAGAATAAGTAAAGGATATTAGGCATATATCCTAATGACCGACACCCTATATATGCCCCATTACTGACACCTCTATATATATCTCGATTACCGACACGCTGTATAATATGTCCTAATTACTGACATTCGATAATGTTCTAATTACTGACATTCGATAATGTCCTTATTACTGACATCATGTACATGTCCTAATTACCGACACCTTGTATGGGTACCAATTACCGACACTTTGTGCGTGTACCGATTATCGATAGCCTGTAAATGTCCTAATTACCGACACGCTATATATATTCTAATTATCGACTCCATGGATATGTTCTAATTACCGACATCATATTTGTGTACTAATTACCGACATCTTATATGTGTACCGATTAACGACACCTTGTATGACCACATTACCTTGACCCTGTATATGCCCCAAATACCTACACCATGTATAACCTAATTACCGACTAATTATGACTAACAAGATTTCCGCGAGTATTTTATTTTTCTTTTGCCGAGAAAAAAATCGATTTTTTATGTCGGACGATAACTGGAGTAAAATGCCTTATTCTTTTTGAAAATTTACAGAAAGGTTGCTTTTAACTATATCTTGGCTCAGTTATTTTCTTAGATAATGAGGACTTTTATTTTTCGAGATATTTGAGGTTATGTTATTTTCAAACTTTTTTTGATCACTTATATCTCGAGAACGGCGCGGTCATTTTTTGCCAATTGTGGCTCATTTTTTGCACTTCTTAACGAGAATTTAGAATTGAAAAGAAATTTTAATTCATCGACTCGTTTCTATTTTACGATGATTTTTCTATTTTACGTTATTCTAAAATTAATTAAGTAAATTAATTTGGTATGTACAAATAATATGATCATTTCAGTGTAAATGCATTCGAAAGAGAATAAAATTATCTTTCCCGACACGAACTTTTTATAAGCTATCTTCCTTATTTTGTTATACACGAAATCGTCCTTTTTTTGGCGATAATTTGGAAACGTATCTTTATATATTAAATAAATTAAGATAGAAAAGTTTTCCACTATCTCTTGGCAGTCTTGGCTGAGCTCTTTAACCAGAATATGAAATCTTTTATTTTTCAAGATATTTGAGGTTATATTTTTTTTATTAATTTTTTATTGCCTGTTTCTTGGGTATTAGGTACACGGTATTTTTTTACGAATCGCTCATTTTTTTGTATGCTGATGAAATGAAAGATTTTGTTTGTTGAAGTTCATCGACTCGTTTTTGTTGTTGAAATTTTGATTTTTAATTCATAATCAGAGACCCCAAAACCCCTGTACACCAATTTTGATTTAAATCTTTAAAAAATTTAGTATACTTACATTCCTACTATATAAGAACCGCCATTTTGTTTTTAGAAATTTTGACGTTTGATTCGTAATCAGCGATCCCAAAAATCCCTGTATACCATTTTTTTGAATCTGATAAAAATTAATACACATGTCCGTTATATTGGGTTTACCATTTTGTTTTTTGAAATTGTAACTTTTGATTCGTAATCAGCGACCCAAAAAACCACTGTACACCAATTTTTATTTAAATCTTTAAAAAATTTAATATACTTACATGTCTACTATATTAGATTCGCTATTTTGTTTTTTCGAAAGATCAATTTCCTTCATTTACTTTTTTAAAACTACAAGACTGGGATTTTATACTTGAATAAAGTAGAGACTTAACAATTTACTCATTATAAAAGAGTGAACTGCCGAGATTACTCTTTATAAAAGAATAAACTGCTGAAATTACTCTTTATTAAAGAGTAACTTCCGGCATAGTGCGTTTCTTACACATAAGAATTGTACACGAAGTTATTGTACACAATTTAGCATTGGTCAAATATATCTATATATAATTTGACCAATGCTAAATTGAGTACAATAATTACGTGTATAATTCTTATGTGTAAGAAACGCGCTATGCCTAACTTCCTTATTTTACTCTTTTCAAAGGGTATAATGTAATGTTTCAACTTTTCTAAAGTAGAACATTATCAGTTTACTCCTTATAAAAATAGTAAAAGGCAAAGGTTCCACCTTCTAGCGTACATTTTTACTCTTTAGGGTTTGGAGTGTAAGCTGTTGATTCACAATCAAAAAGAACTATCACTCAAATCTGTTAATTCACTAGAAAAAATGTTGACCAACGCGAGAATATACCTTGAGACTTCTAAACCTAAAATTTGGAAATCCAATCCAAATTTTAGGTCTGTTCTTTCAGTTCAATTTGAGAAATTTGAGGAATCTCTAGTTAAATCTTCTCTACAGGACTCTGACAGCAGTGTCGATTAATCTTTTTTATCCAGAAAAGTCAACAATTATATCATTGCTTCCTCCCCAAAACTACAGTCGGTGTATCATTCTCGTTCCAAAAAAAATGTAGTATGAAAGAACTATATGAAAATTGGAGTAAAGATCAGAATTATGGATTCGGTCATATGATGGATTCTACGCCAACCAAGTCGATAATCACTCCTGGAACTTTAAAAGCTAAAGTTTACAATTTTAATAAAACTTGTAAAAGTTCCTATATGACTAGTGAGGAGGTTGAACAATCTTTGGCTTGCAAGGAGTACGAAGAATCACTAATTAGCAATTCTCTACGAGCCACTGACAGTAGTGTACTAATCTATTTCAGCCACTTTTGATAATAATCATATGACTGCTACTAGTTCACCAAAATTACAGTCGAATTTTGGTTCTAAATTCCATGGACAATCAAATATGGAAGATTCATATGAAAAATGGATAAGAAGAACAAATCATAATTATCGGTTTGACGATTGAGACGATCTTAATAATTACTCAATCGACTCAGAGTAATCATGGCTATGAATCCATTTGAGATACACAATAACGAAATTTACTTAATTCTCAGCGAGTTACTCAAAACAAGTTACATATACTGATTATCATTATTAGTATTATTATTATTTAGATTACGTTAACGATATTCAATATAACGTTACGATCGATTTGTCGTCGCCGACACTCAAAGTTGCTTATGCGGACAATTATCCAGTATTCTGAATTCAAGTTCTAATATATATTCTAAGAAGAGAATAAAAGTGTATACTAGTATAGCGGAGTTCTCTTTTCCATCAGGAAATGCACTGTTAGATCTCAGCTTCCTGTGTTTAGACGTACCAGACCAGCGATAAAGCACATTAAAACATTAATTTAAACCAATGCAGTTGATATAAAATTTCGAACTTCCTGCTGGTTCGTAACGCTCTCTGTTGATAAATCAAATTTCTAGTCTCTGGGTAACAGCGACCATGTACCCGCAATCAGGTACCAGCGACAAAATACCCAGGTACCGGTGATATGATACCCAGGTACCAGCAACAAGATTCTCAGCTACCTGCGGCCAGCTATCCCGAGCCACAATTTCGCGCGTGATTGAGAAAACTGCGATTCAAAGATCGAATGCGTGCAAAAATTTCGCACTAGTGTGTGCTTTATTAGGTCAGTAATACGAGAAATTTATCGGAGCCACGGTAGTCCATTGGATTAGGACTCAGCCTTCTACACAGGAGGCCCAGGTTCGAATCCTAGTTAAAGTACCGTGGTTCTGATGGTTCGGACTCTAGTTAAAACTGTAGGCCCAGTTATGATGCATTTTAAAATAGGAGGGTGGAGAGGGCAAGGGGGGAGGGGAGGGGAGGCGTAAGTGCATCATAACTATAGGGACAGTAACATTCTTTCTACATAGATTCGAATATTTTATAAAGATATATTTCTGTTAAATTGTAAATAAGGGATTCAATCCTTTTAATTATATTTTTTTTTGTTTTTCTTAAATTGAAAAAGAAACCTATAATTTCAGATGAATAACTGTATCTTTGTTAGACGGTATAAAATCGAGATATTCGCAATAAGTGTAAAAAAAGTTGCAATTTCTCCTATGAGTAATTTAAGTAATATAAATAGATACATTACAAGTTGATATACTATAATTATATATTTATCGGTCAAAGAAATAAATGTGGCTAAAAGCATTATTATTTTATTTCATACATTACCAATCAAAAAGAAATTTCAATAGGCTAAAAGAACTGTTAATGATTGATCTCAAGTATAAAAAAGTATGTATTTGAGTTAAATGGATAAATCTATAATATGCTCTGATATACTATATAGCTATGCACCTTTTACGCTCAATTACAGATTAAGTCTTATATATGAGTGCACTCAAGTATCAAATTTCATATTTTACTTTTGGAGCGGCAAGATTTGTATACGATACATTCGTAATACCGAACAAACTGGATAGATTTATTATGTATGCTTAAATTGAATTTTATTTGAGGTTTCAATGAGTGCATCAAGTATAAAATGATATGTTTGAGTGACACAGACAATTCGACATAACTAATATTACAGTTTATGATACACACAACCAGATATGCGTATTCAGATATACATAATATTTCACTGAAATCCTCTCCTCGCCAGATCAAAGAAATAGTACATTATGTAACAAGGGCAAAAAGTCGACTTTTTGCTCAAGTTACATACAGTACTTTATGCCCATCTCATCTGTGGTTACTTTTTGACTTGGAAAGCGGGACTAATGGACTTTTAAAAGACAATCGAAAATCAGGGTTATTGGTAGAACTTGATGAAATAAAGGAATTTGGACTAGTTTCTAGTGATGTCACTGTTCTCCCGATTTGCAGGACAAAAGTTACTTTTCTCCCGCTAATCATTTTTGCGGGAAAAAAGTTACTTTTCTCCCGCTAATAATTTTTGCGGGAAAAAAGTATAATTTTGGTCTTGCTTTTCAGGGCAAAAAGTGACCATTTTCGCTGAGATGGGCATAAAAAAGATTTAAGTACAAATCGATCGATACTCTGAATTTTGAAAAATTTGATATTATAAGCTAAAAGTGACTTCCAGAGTTTTAAATGAGTGTGTTTGAGTATGAAAAGACTTTTTTGAGTAGAACAGACAATTAATTATTACAATGAATAATGCAACCTGATATACTATAGCTATGGTAATATGTCATTGTAAGCGTCAACACTGTAAATAAAAGAAAGAGCCTGTCGAAAGCTTAGAAACATACTTTTGCTTGCTTTACTAACCACAAGAAACTTCCACAACAAATCTGAGAGTTCTAGATCTTTTAGATTTTTTGCTGTTAGATTTGGATACAAATAGATTTTTGTGAAAACGAAAAATTAAAAACTTAATTTAGCTATGGAATTTTTTTAATAACAAAATAAAATAATATTGCAACATAGATTTATAAGTTTTACTTAAAAGAATACATAAATTCAAGCTGATCAAAATTCACCGATGCCTGTTGCGCAAATCCATAATCAAAATAAGTAATTTCCTTTTTTGCAGGTTTTCTGGCTGCACTACAATTTTAAGAGCGGTTGAGGGGGATTTTAACAAGTGCAAATATGTTCTTTTTACATATTATTATGTACAAAAAAGAGAAAATATATTTGTCAATGCTTAACAGATTTTGGGGTTTTCTGTAGCTCCTTCCTTTAAGGTTAGAAGTACACTTGAAGGGGTAAAAAAATTAACTTTTTTTTTTAAATAGTGTTCCTTTAAAAAGAAAATATATTTTTGTACCTCAATATATGTATAGTAAACCCTCAAAAATGAAATTTGATCCCTTCTTTCCTACTCATGTAAAAAATCGTACAAATTAGGCATTTTTTCGGGCCGCTAGAGTGGTGTTACCCCTTAATGTATAATCGTATTTTAAAATGTCATTTTTAAACCGAAAATTTGATTAAATTAAAAAAATGCGATGCGTTTCTGTGTTAAATCAAGTTTTTTGAAAAAAAGTGTAGGGACGCCCCTTTCGCAGAAACGCCGATGAGAAAAACGAGATGCGAATGAAGACGGTGATTCATCTTCGCTTTACAACGGCTTAATTACAAACGCCATCCTGCAAAATTTCTTTAGCATCAAAGAGCGAGCGTTTTAAAAAAAGCTCTAGCTCGTCAAACAAGCTTCGTTAGAAAGCAAAAAGCTGCGCGAGAGCGCAAAAACTTTGCTTTTTTGGCTTTCACTCATGGTTGCGCTGATTTCCGTCATTTTTCTCGGCATGCGCATCGTCGTCGTCGGCTTTTAAAAAGTGAGCTCGGAAGATCTAATTGATCAAGTCGCTGGACTAATCGGGTGAGCGTCTGCTGCAGCTCGGTGCGACGGTCTTGCTGAATGGTACGCGGTGGCATCTCCTAATCTCAAGCACCATTCGTAACGAGCGAACAAAGGTAATGAATGTTGATTATAACAGGAGCTGGCGGCCGTGGCGTGCACTACCTACGGTAATGCCGGGACGACATGGCTCCTTATGCCCGATATTAATACCAGCATGCTCGAAAAGGACTTGACCTATCTAATTGCGGTGGGAGCTGCAGCGGCCACCACCGCCGCTGCCACCGGGTGTGCCAGTATAACAGAGGGTTGATTCCACCCTTGTTCCAGGCTGCTGGCGAGAATTCGGCACGCAAGCCAACGTATACGTATCGAGGCCTATCTCTCTTTGTTGTGCACACGTGCTCTGGCTATCTCTTGCCTCAACAGCAGCAGCAACAAGAGTAGAAGCTTGAGAGAGAGAGAGAGAGAGAGAGAGAGAGAGAGAGAGAGAGAGAGAGAGAGAGAGAGCGGGGGTAGTTCAGGCGCTATCCCGGCTCTGCTCCTGTGCTTCTGTTATATCGTCGCGCTATACTAGCATCCTTTATGGGACACGCGACGCTGTGTGCGTTGAATTTATTTATCTACCCCTTGATTGAGGATCCTCAAATAGAGAGGTCGTTTGGACGTCCTAATGCCTCCAAGTGCCATACTCCTTTACGTTTTGCAATTTTTTAAGGAAATTGTTTTCCTATACATGCTGAAACTTAGCAAAACAGACAGCCACCTTTCGAATAACGATAAACGATTTAATTGTTTCTATCGACAAATCATGTTTGACAGATTACTTTACGAAGTGCAAAATTTATACCTTTACGCATACTTCTTTGTGAACTATAATTTATACCTATACTTTGAGGTGTATATTATAATATATACTTGTATGCTGAACACACTATCTATAGTTTTGACACCTAAAATCGTTAAAATTAAAGGGAAGAGTATAAGTTTAAAGTTAAATTTGTTTAATTTAGGAAAACAAATTATTTTATAATTTTTATAATATTATTAATGTGTTCATATCGGTAATTACATAGCAAGTGAACAAGTAAAAAAATTAAAATGACTGAAACTTTAGTTAACTGTTATAAGGTCATAAAGTGCCATATATTACGTTATATTCAATTCAGCAATTTTGGTACCCTCCCCCCTCCCCGTAATAGAACGAGAACATCTTTGAAACTCCTCACCTCCTTCTAACGTTACGTACAGAACTGTACGTAGAGTTAAGGAAGTTTCGTAAAATTTAATTCTACATTTCTATGGCTTAATCTATGTTTTTATAGTATACATTAAAAAGTAAAAAGTGTAGCATTTACTCGACGGAGTTCTCACCACAAAACGCTTACGAACAGTACAGAGAGTTCGAGCGAGTTCGCGAACGTGTTCAGTGATTTCGTACGAGTAGAGCGATCTAAGAATTTTGAGTCAGTTCCCTAAAGTAACAGTGAGCTCGCAAAGAGTTCCGAGAAGTCGTAAGAATACTCGATGCAGAACTCATCTGTAATATGTAGCTCTTTTTAAAACAATTTGCTATTTAAAAAACTTCAAGTAATATAACCTTAGAACCTAAATCCAGCTAACCTAGGCTAAAAATTTGTAATACATAAGAAATTTTAAACTTAAATTGAAAACCCCATTATATGAACTACCCAATACCAAGCTACATTTGCAATACGAAAAAGGTAAACAATAAAACATTGGATCTTAAACCCAACCAACCCAAGCTAAGGAATTTGAAATAAAAAATGTTTAAACAATAATAGCTGTTCGCTATATCGGACACAATACTTTGAATTTCGAAAATCTGACTTTAGTTTCATAATAAGCATTCGCAATATTCATGGTAACATACTTCATTTATTTGTGAATGGTTTACAATGTATTTGGTTTTAAGAACGTCGATTTTCTCTATTCCTCCTCCCCAATTTTAACTCAGAGTAACATTTAAAATTAATAGACGATCTATATATAACACGGGAAATTAATCAATATGTAGATTTTTTCTGATTAAAAATGTATCTTAAACGATACTAAATTTCGTTTAATCTTTTAAATATAATTACAAAATAAACATTAGAAATATTATGAAAATATTTCCGAATAAAATTTTTGAAAATAAAGTATATATGAAGAACAGTTTAATCAATTCAGTATTTTGAACTATTAGATGATATCAGAATAGACATCCATAAATTGATATTCCCCTGGACCGCATTTCCAAGTTACCGGGCTCGTATACACACCTTATTAACACAATGTACAGGATTACATTAAAAGCTCCGGAGCGTAGAATATAGACTTGATTGTTCGTAGTGCAGGACACTTGAACCTGATCTCCAAGGTTTCCGGGTGACCTAGGCACAGTACTCGAGTACAACATGCACGTAGATATCAAAAGCCTCGGAGCGCATAAGCTAGACTTGATGTTTGGTAGTACGTAACACCTGGACCTCTTCTACTAGAGCCCCGGGTAGTATACACTCGTATTCGAAGAGAATGTCTACGTAGACATTAAAAGCCTCGAAACGCACAAGCTAGACTTAATTTTCCTTGGCGCACGTCATTTATTCTCGTGCCCCAGCAAAAATGAGTCATATATAATTTATATATAACTATAAAATAAATATAATAAACAATAATCCATTATACTATAACATTACGTTTCTTTTAAAATGAATCATAGTGAGTATATGTGTGAAAGTTCTAGCAGATGTTAAACCCCCCTGTTACCGACAAATATCAGAAAGATATTTCTTAAAAATTGAAAATTAAATGAAATAGTACATCCTCGTAATTGTCGGTAACGAATGGGGTTAACATCACGTTAAGTGTGATCTTCATGTGTCTTCATATGTATATATGTGTGTGTGTTAAGTTTAATGCGTTTTTTGTCGTATACACATACATGCTCACATATATCTGAAGTGTGTGCAACTGTTTGCATGTGTTTTGATATTTCTATGTTTTAATGTGCGCGTACGTGACGTGTGGATAAGTATGTGCATGTTTTCCGATGAGTATAAGAGTGTATGTAGATGAGTATTGATTCATATATTTGTGTATGTGTGTGAGTGTGTGTATGTGTGTGTGTGCGCGCGCGTGTGTGTGTATTTACTGATGTGTGTGTGTATTATATGGATATATGTCTGTATTCAAGCGCTTGTTATGAAAAAACAATTATATTTAATTATATGGGTGAATCAATGTCAATTGAGCATGTCCAAAAATAAAAATGTCCAAAACTCTGAGAAAATGTTGGTACTCATACCCAGAATGAGTGGGCCCCTCTGGGGCCGGTGGGGAGGCTTAAACTTATATGGGCCAATGATCGGGGACCCCAGGCCCACCTCACCCGTTTGAGTGAAGATCCCTATGAACGGGCTCTCTGTTTGTTATGTGACATCCCCATAAACGGGCTCTGGGAGTGAATGGGTATCCCTATAAATGGGCTCTACCAGTGAAAGGCCCCATAGCGGTTCTCTGGGTCGGGTCTCCACTCCTCCTCTCCCTACTTGTAGGGGATGAAGGGTGAAGGTCAGCGGCTCGCACTGGTAACGAAGAAACAGCTCCCCGTTCAGCGGTACGGTACAGCTGAACGGGTCTCTTTAACACTTTACACGATTACATTTAACACGAACACAAGCACAGCACGACACTGGGACATATATCACACCACAATGCACGGAGTACATATTTGTGGAAATACCAGAGGATTGTCGCCTTCTTTCTCGTGTCTGCTCCTCGGGTTGGCTGAGGGTACAATGTATAAACTGGGTTGGCAATCCCAGGCCGCCGGATAGTACAGAGGCCCGGAGTCGTCCAGCCAACAGGACCCTGGCTGCCTCACCATGCCGGCGCATAATCTCCCTGGGCATAGTAGTGTCGGTTGTCGACCAGACTAGGGCCCTGTTGTGTCGGGGGGGGTGGGAGGGGGAGGGGGGGCTATATCAAGGCCACAAACTTCTCCGGGACAGGCTCAGTGGAAGGCGGCACCCGGAAGTGGGAACAGAGGGGTGCTCTCTTGACCATCAACACTGGGGTCAGGGTACCGGGCGGGTTATTTTAAAAACAATGCAAAATGAAATTATAGAAACAGACCTAAAAGTGCAAACAGATCTAGACATGGAGATCCCTATCTCCGAAAAAATTAACAATCAAGTGGTGTTGTGGGCGACGGCCTTGGGCCCCCAGGGGAACAAGGTGCGGTGTACCCCAACCACACTTGGACAAGAGGGCAGCCTTGGCAAACCCTCTACTGCAGCCCACGGGTCGGGAACCAATCCTAAAGCTAACGCTGCAGGAACGGGTACCGAGCCGAGGGAGAAGGAAAAACTCAGCGGGGGGACTAAAAGACGCCTGGCTAAGAAGAGAATCGCTTTGGCTTCTGCCGCTCAGCAGACGCCTCCGGGGGTGCCCAAGAGGAAGAAAGACCACAATGACACTCCGCCGGAGGGGAGGCTGAGAGGCAGAAGAAGCAGAGGAGCGGACTCACAGCCAGGCAGTCTAACTCCCTTAAAACAGGCCTAACGATGGCTCAAACGGCAAATCTGCTGACAATGGTAGTCGTGGAGACAGGCTACTCGGAAGTCGCCGTAAAGCCTGAATAGCTGCAAGACTTTAGGGATGCTGTGGTCGATGAACTCGATCAGATTCCTCGGGCACAGTGGCCGAAAATCTCGACAACCTTTGTCAGGGGAAGCGCCATAATCATAATCCCCATGGACCAGTCCGCAAAGGATTGGCTCAGTGGGGTAATCCCTGGATTCGCGCCATGGGAGGGTGCGAACCTCAAGAGCATGGCTGCGGTACGCACAGGCATAGCACTAATCCAGGACCCCTGGATTGTCAAAGACTGTATCAAAGGGCTAGGTAATGTTGGTTTATGTTACAGGGACACCAGTACGATCAACCCAAGGGCGTGTGTGCTGGTAAGAGGAATTTCAGCATTCCCACTGATGGATCTCTGTACGAGAGACCTGGCAGTGGTGTCAGCAGAGGTCGGACCAGATGATGCGCCGGACTATCCTACTTCGGAAGTGCGCAAACTTGTCAGCTTCTGTGAGGTAAGAGGTTTCTCGCACCATTAGGTGTGGGGCTGAATGGATTCAAACAACAGGGGAGTGAACCTTCTGGAGTATCTTGTTAGTACCAAATTGGATATTCTAAATACAGGGTCGGAACCAACCTTCCGCAATGCAATAAGGGAAACGGTGATAGACATTACACTGTGTACCAGGGACCTTATTGACAAAATTTTGAATTGGAGAGTTTCTAATGAACCATCTCTTTCAGATCATGCTCAATTGAGATTTGAGCTCTTGACTAACATTCCTACAGAAGAAAAATGGATCAGGGACCCAAAGAGGACTGACTGGGCGGGTTTCCGGACTGACACTGAGGCACAACTCGGTCGGCTACCGACGTTGATCGAGGATGTCGCTGGGTTAGAGGAAACTGCGAAACAATTAAATAACATATTAACTACGGCATACCATGAAAACTGCAGATCACATCTTGTAAGGAATAATGGTAGGACCAGATGGTGGATCGACAATCTACAAAAAATGAGAATTAACACCAGAAGGATCTACAGTAGAGCAAGGAAAACTAAAAGGGCGAAACACTGGGCCAATTACAACAAGTCCAGGGACGCTTATAGAGAAGCAGTAAGACTTGCACAACAAAAATCATGGGTCTTTCTGCGATAGTGTCAGTAGTAATAATCAGCTATTCTGGGAACTGTTAAAAAGCAGGATGGGAGTTACTCAGTCACAGACGAGGAGACTCTTGACTGCCTAATCAGGGCTAACTTCTCGGGCTTTACTAGGACTGAGGAGGGAGTCGGGGACACCTCGGAGCCGAGCGGTTCGGAGGCAGGGGGTTGAGCGGTCGGGTCACCGTCAGAAATGTAGAAGGACAATTGGCAGAAATTGGGGCTTTAAACCAGAGATGGCTATGTGGATTCATAATCCATTCTGAAATCAAGACTAACATATGCGGCGGTAGTCTGGTGGAATAAATCAGAACAATGCACGGCAAGGAAGATACTTGAAAGGGCCAGGAGCCTAATACTGAGATACATCACGGGAGCCATGAGCACAACTCCAACCGTGGCGATAGGCGCCCTGGTGAATCTTGAACCTCTCCAACTAACTCTAAAATCCGAGGCGACCAAATCGGCGCTCCGATTAACAGATATAGTTGGATGGAATACTAATATAAAGCGGACAAAAATACTTCAAAGACTCCTGCAGGGAGATATTTTAACAATGCCCACAGATAAGAGCCTAACGAAGTATATCTTTGATAAGAAATACAAAATAAGCATACCTACTCGCAATAAATGGTTGAATGGACCCTGCCCCATACCGGAGAACGGAGAGAACTGGTTCACCGATGGTTCCAAAGGTGAAGCGGGCGTGGGAGCAGGGGTATACAGGAGGACGGGCAGTAAGGGACTCACGGTCCCTATGGGAAACAATGCGACCATCCATCAGGCAGAGACACTTGGTATCATTCGGTGTGCACAGAAAGCCACCGAGGATGAGGGTGGAAGGAATATATTTATCGGCACAGACATCAAATGTACTCTATCAGCATTAGCTAATTACATAATGAAATCCAAGTTGTTGGCAGAATGCTATGAGGCAAAAAACAACTTGGCAAATTCAGGAAACACCGTTACACTGGTATGGACTCCTGGATACAGCAATATTCTCGGAAATGAGATAGCTGACAGGCTTGCTAAACTAGGCGCCAAAGAGAGATTCATCGGACCAGAATCAATGATTGGCATCAATGCTAAGAGGAGATCGGACGAGTTGAATAACTGGGTGACCAAAGAGCAAGGGAAGTACTGGACCATGGCTAAAGGTTGCCGTCAAGCCAAAACCTTGATCGGCACGAAGCTCAACGAGAGGAGGAGCAAAGACCTTCTGAAACTCAAGAGAGCGGATGCAAGAACCATCACTGGTATTCTTACTGGACATGGTTCCTTAAATTACCATAAATACAACATAGGGCTAGCAGAAAGTCCAATGTGCAGGTTTTGTTTGGAAGAGGGGGAAACCTCATCGCATATTCTCTGCAAGTGCCCAGCAATCATGAGCAAGCGGAGAATGGTGACTGGGGAGTTTTTCCTCACTGAACAAGATATAGCTAATAGCAGTGTGGGGGAGATACTTTCCCCCTGGAAAGTAATCTGAAACCACCTGGAGTCAAAATAACTGAGGGCAGATACTAATATTGAATCTGGACATTGGGCGAGATTTTATATGAAATCGGTACCCGACGCCCAGAGGATCAGTAGGATCGCAAAGGGATTACCCAAGTGACATAAGTCTGGCATAAAACTCAACCTAGAATTTTCTAATAATAATACCCAGAATGTGTAAAAATAATTTTAGAGCCCAAAGTGTCATATTTCAAAGGCAATTGAAGGTGAAAAATGCATTTTTTTCGATTATTGAGATATTGCAATCTTTCTTTGATTTTTAACTCAAAAACTGGCCACTTCGGAGAAAAAAGTTTAATAACATTTGTTGAAAACGAGGAAAGAAATCTAAGAAAATTTTTTGTAGCCCAATAGTGGCATTCTGTGGAAACATGCATTGTGATGTATTGTGATATTCGGATTCCAGTTAATTGCCATAAGTTTTTTCAAACAAAAAAATCTTAAAATTTAGCTTTCTATATTACCTTTTGTTTTAGACTTGTTGTGAAGTGGTCTCAAGCCATATACAATTTTTTTTATATTCCTCCCTTCATTTTCAACAAAAAATGTTATTAAACTTTGTTCTCAAAAGTGAATAGTTTTTGAGTTAAAAATCAAACAAAGTTGGAAAAATCTCATAAAATGTAAAAAAATGCAGTTTTGGACCTTCAATTACCCTTGAAATATGACACCTTGAGGAGTGAAAGTTTTTTTACACATTCTGGGTATGAGTAACAATATTTTCTCAGTTTTGGACATTTTGATTTTTGGACATGCTCACTTGACATGGAATCACCCATATATATATATATATATATAATCATGTTTATTAATGACAGTATATAACGACATACGAGAGTGAACGATATAAAAAAAGTGATTTTCGAGCGGTGATTAAGCATCTATATTTAAAAGGCTTAACACCGAAACAAATCAAAGCTGAGTTAGATGACGTTCAAGGCACATCTGCTTCCTGTATTTGCAACTGATTACAATTGGATGAATGAGTTTAAACGTGGCCGTACATCCACAAAACATGAACATCACTCGGGACGCCCAGTGGAAGTGAGTACCCCCGAAATGATTGACAAAATCCACGATATGATTTTAAGTGATCGACGAATGAAAGTTCGCGAAATAGTTGAGGCCACAGCTATATCGCAAGGTACAGTTACTTCAATTTTGCATGAAAAATTGAGTGTAAAAAAAATCTCGGCAAGATGTTCTGGCGCTTTTCCGTCGCAATCCTGAGGAGTTTCTGCATCGATACATAACTGTGGATGAAATATGGATAAACTACTATACTCCAGAGACAAAGGAATAGTCGTAACAGTGGATTTTTAAATGTGAACGGGCTCCGAAGAAAGTGAAGACGGTGAAATCGGCCGGCAAGGTAATGGCCGCGATCTCTTGTGGGATGCACGCGGAATCATCTACATCGATTACTTGGAAAAAGGAAAGATGATAACAGGATAATATTATGCGTGGTTATTGCACCGGTTGAGCGACGAAATGAGGGAAAAACGTCCTCACTTGAAAAGTAAAAAAATCCTCTTTCATCAAGACAATTCACGGGTGCACACCTGCGCAGTTTCGATGGACAAAATTATGGAATGAAAGTTTGAATTATTACAACATCCACCGTATTCACCAGATTTAGTCACCAGTGACTTTCTCTTATTTCCAAACTTGAAAAAATGACTTGGTGGATGATGGTTTATGTCGAACGAGGAGGTCACCGTCCAAACAAATGCCTACGTTGAGGAGATTCCGAATTCCATAGACTTTTGGACGGTTTAAGAAATTTAGAAAGGTGCTTGGAAAAATGTATAGAGCTAAAAGGAGATTATATTCAAAAATAAAAAAAAATTTATCCAAAAAAAAATGTTTTCTCTATGTCTTTCTAAGGACTTATTGAACTCTCGTATGATAATACATTATCACATATGGTAATATATAGCGATATATATATATATATATATATATATATATATATATATATGTGATAATGTATTATCATATATCGTTATATATTGTCATTAATAATCATGAATACTCAAATATAGTTGTGTGTTGCATTTGAACAATTGGAAAATTGTATATAATAGTGTTCTCGGCAGGCCTTGACTGAAAGCACAAACTTCTGCAGGCAAGCGTTTCAGCGCAATGGTTTAGACACTATTGCGTAGGCTGCGTACACGACGATCCAATTTTGGGATTGCTCGGGGCCGCTGATCTCGTCCCCAGTCGGCTTCGATATATTAAACGGTAAGGCCCGTAACGGAAAGAAAAACTAAGACGTTTTCTCTGTGTCCACTTGCCAATCGGTGGTCAGGCTGCCCCCTTGTGGGCAAACGGCCCGCGAACAGGCCGAACTGTCACTGACAGGGTGACCAACACGTGAAATTGTCATATGTGCGAACCAAATGAACGCACCGACATTCGCACACAGTAGGCACTATTACTGTACGGTCGGCTCGACTGCTGCCACCTGTGATGTGGTATAGGTAACCGATTTATACTTCAACCTGCAGGTGAAAAGTCTTTCGTATGTTTTTGCAGATCTGTAAATTATGTGTATTTTATTATTAATAAGTTATACAAAAAGCCCTGGGATTACTCATTTTTATTTGTAAAAGAAGATATTACGTTGATTCAGGAATTAGCTTTTCTTAACCATAAAACGAACGAATTACAAGTAAGTTGTTAAGTTCATTTTACTTTTACACGATTGATACTCATTTTTCTAATACTTAAAAAAATACCAATTTATGTGATAAATAATTTAAAGTACAATAATTTGTTTAAGTTATATATCAAGCAAATGTGTAATTAGAGGAACTGAATCAACATTGGCAGATGGAGAAGCACATGTACGCTGTTTTACAGAATGTAAAAGTGAATTTTCATTAGCCAATCTTCTAAAAGTATTACCACCCACAAAATTCAGTGCTCTTTTAAAGAAAAGACAAGCTGCCGAAGTAGATGATCTTGCATTGTGTCCATTTTGCCACTCTGCTTCCATACCACCTCCAGAGGATCAAGTATTTAGATGACTCAATCCAGAGTGTATGAACGAGACTTGCCGGTAGGTTTATTAGCATGATTGCTTGTAATTTTAATTCAACATTGCAATATGTATTACTATTTACATTAAAAATAATCTAAATATATATGTAGATATGCAAAATGATTTATAAAAATATTAAGAAGTAGAATATCGCCAAATACTAAAATCCAAAAGAATATAATAATATAAATTACGTTTATGTTTGTTGCAGTGAATGCAAGGAGTTGAATCATGTTCCTTTAAGGGTATGATGAGGTTGTAAAGGCTGATAAAGCTGGACGTATGATTGAGAACAAAATGACTGAAGCATTGTTGCGTACATGATATAGCTGTAAACGACAGTTTTATAAAGAAGATGGTTGTAATAAGATGAAATGTAATTACGGTACCTTAATGTATTACTTATGTGATAAACCTGTATCAAGTTATGCACATTTCAATCCTCAAGGAGAAACAAATGCGCACCTGTAAGTACATATAATACATTTATGAAATCTGTTATAAAAACAAAAATTTTTAAAGATAACTAAATGAATTGTTTGCCTGACATCTGGCATGGTATAACTTTAGGTAAATGTATCAATGCTCGGATACTTAAACTTAATAATCAAACAAATGTTCATTGCCCTTCATATTTAGAAATATAAAAATATTTTTTTTTTTTTTTTTTATTATTTAACGTCGCCATGTTTGTGCTTCCATGTGGTGCTAATCGACGACGGGGGTCTGCGGTGTGTTTGTAAACAAAGCACATGTAATTTTTACAGTGGTGCTTGGTTCAATCGGCAGAGACTAGGATTCGAACCCGGGTCACCGGCGTGGGAATCCGACACTCTACCGACTGAGCCGCCGCAGGCCCGATAAAAATATTTATAAAAACAGTAATAAAAATTTATGTAATTTTATTACATTTTTGACAATGAAAATGGAAGTTGATGTAAGAAATAACCTAAAAAAAGATACGTCTTTTGTAATTGGAGTTCACGAGATATGTCTTTCTTATTAGGACCCATCGAATTAGATGTCATGTATCGCTTTTGAAGCAATTTTTTTTAGCTAAAGAAGCTGGATATGTGAGCATATTCAAACATTATACAATAAATGTTAATTGATTGTCAGAATACAAAGATAATTGAAAGAAACAATTATTCCTGACATTATTCCGAAATTTCAATCGTACGCATTTGACCCAATATTTTTACATCATAAAATAAAATTGAAAATTAAAAAAAAAACATTCAAACTGGGAGAAATTAATTTTCTTTATTTTCTCTAAATACGTTATCTTGTATGTTGTGGAAAACTATATTAAAAATTAGATATATTATAAGTATTTGAAATGACTGCTAGGCCTCCTCATAAAACCCGTGAGACATCGACTTGGTTTCTGTTTGCAATAGTTACCTTTAAAATTGTCTAAAAACAGAATATTTAAATTAACTTTTTCAGTTGGGTGTACGATATATTAAAACATTCATCTTTCTACATTGTACAGGAAAATGAAGTAGTGAATTACAACTGGGAATATGAAATAATTCAATGAGTTAGTAATTTAAAATTTGATATTTAATATTTCAATAAATAAAAAAATAAATAAAAATATTAATTAATACCTTACTGCTTATAATTTTTCCCTTTACAACGGACATTGCCAGCTGATGATATAATAAAGAATACCGCCTTAATTAGAATAAATCACACCAATATTTTATTCATATTGTCTTTCATTCTTCTATTCAAACACTTTTCAAAATATTATTGCAAATATTTAATAATATTTTTAGGTACTGACATGTACTTTCTAAGCTATATTTTAAATTTTTGGTGTATAAGGTTATGAATCTATTGTCACTTCAAAAACAATAACAACTTTAGGAATTATTTCATTTCGTGGTATCACTGAAATCATTATAGCTTGTTTCTATTGCATAGGTACGTTCACAAGCGCGCGTCCAAGCGCCCGTCCAAGTGCGCGCCGAAGGGCGCACCGAGTGCGTCTATGTTGACGCAGCCTCGCTCGTGAACGAGGCGAATGCCGGGCGGCACTAACGTATGGGTCTCTCTTCATAGCGACCCACGCGCCGCGATCCGTGCGCCGACAGTCTGCGTGTTCCATCGTGTTCCAACGAATGAAACAGAGAGGAACCAAGAGAAACACATGTCGGAATACGGAGACTGATGTTGATTCCTCTCGGTTTTATTCGTTGGAATACGTTAGAACACGCGGACTATTGGCGCACGGAGCGCAGCACGCGGAGCGTGGGTCAGCATGAAAAGAGACTCTAGGATACGTCTCCACTGCGCTGTGTCGTGTGCTTTACGCTGTGTCGTGTGCTTTGTGCTGTATGTTCCGCTGCTTCTGCCGTTCTATTAGGGACTTTGTCTACACAAGAAAATTTTTTCGGTATATACAATGTTGTCGTTCCGTGGGCAACACCTAACCGAGGGGTGCGAACGCACGGGGGCAGCACCAAGCTGTCCAAGTGAAAGCGTAAAACTGGTAGCAAAATCACACCCTCAACGGTATACCTTTAGGGCGGCGATTTTCTGGCGATCGGTCAAAAATGCGGTCGCGTCGATCGACTCGACGAATGCCGCAGCAGTGGCAGTTAGTTTTTTTACTCGGAGCGCTACGCTTCGCAGATTTTGTAAATTCACTGTATCTTTTCTTATTTGAATATACGCCCAATTTAAATCTATCTGTTTGAATTATTGTGTTAAACTTCTATATTTCATAAAAAATCCTTATAATGCGATTATCACTCACGGTAGTGAAAACATTTGGTGCCGAAATACCCGGGAAGTCGGGACAGTGAGTGAATTTGTGTGATAAGCATTTTAAACGAGGAAGATTAGTGCAAATATCATCAAGCTAAACCCGGTAAAATTCACTCTATTAGAGTGAAATTTCACTCTAAAATCGCTTCACTCATGTTTTAGGGTGAAATTTCACTGTAATAGAGTGAATTTTTTCACTCTAACGACTAGAGTAAAATATTTTACTCTAGAAAATAGAGTGATATTTATTCGATCTAATTTTCACTCTAGTAGTCGGAATGAAATGACAATGCAAACGAATTTTATTTTATTTATCGCAATTTTGAACCTCATTAATTAAAATTAATTTCGAAAAGCACGTGAATAAGTAGTTGATACATATGGTGCTAACAGTCGCATTGTTCGCGTCAATCCCGCGCATTCATACGTGTTCTATTATGTGAGTTGATAATAGTCGGCCAAAAAACAGATAAATAATCTTGAATCTTTTGACAATGAATGTAGTACCAAGTTAATGGTGTCAACCTAACCACTAAATATCATAAAAACGCTTCTTTTTGTTGCAAATTTCGTAGTTACAATATATATTTTTTGTATTTTCTATGTTATAACGATTGTTTCTTTATTATAGAATATGTTACTAGCTAAGTGATCATTGTAATATTGTCAACCTAACCTAAAAATATTGCCAAACAATGACTATTTTGCAAATTTAGCGGTCAAAAAGTGTATTTTTGGTATTTTCTGTGCTATAAATATTGGTTCTGCATCAAAGAATGTTACTAGATGATAACAAACTGTAACAGTCTGAACCTAACCTTAAAATATCGCAGAAGCACTGTATTTTGTTTCAAAATTCGTGATTAAAATATGAGTTTTTGGTATTTTTCGTGTTATAGTTATTATTTATGCATCAAAGAATGATACTAGATGAGAAACAATCGGAATACTTTCAACCTAACCTCAAAATATCGCAATATAATTATTTTTCAAATTTTTTTGTGCGTAATATGCGTATACTTATAGACGAGAGCGCGTGTGTGTATGTGGTCGAGTGTGTGTTTGTATGTGCGTGTGTGTGTGCATGTGTGTGTGAGTGCATGTGTGTGTGTGTGTGCGTGTGTGTGTGTGTGCGTGTGAGTGAGCGTGTGTGCGTATGTGTGTGCGTCTCTATAAGTGAGTAGCGATAAATAACTAAAAACTTAATAATAATTAAAACACATAAAAAACACAAAAAGGTTATATTGGTACTACGAAATTAGTAATAGAAATCGTATTTTTGAGAAATTCTGAGATTATATGTATACTATTATCATTAGAACTCATCTAGTGACATTAAACCATAGTTACACCACGAGAAATACCAAAAGAAATAATATTTTGATCATGAAATTTTAAATAATAATAAGTGTTTTAGCGATATGTTAAGATTAGGTTGATACTATTGCGGTTGGTTCTCATCTAGTAACATTCTTTGATGCAGAAACATTATTTATAAACCCAGAAAATACCTAAAATACCTACATATTTTGAGTACGTATTTTCCAAAGAAGATAAGATTCTCAATATTATGAGGTTAGGCTGACAATACTATATTTAGTATTTATTTAGTAACATTTTCTGATGTAAATACAAAAATTATAACACAGAAAATACCAAAAAATCATATTTTGACCTAGAAATTTCTAAAAAAAGCGTTTAGCAATATTTTTAGGTTAGGTTGATACTGTTACAATAAGCAGTTATATAGTAACACTCTATAATACAAAAACCATCATTAAGACACAGAACTCAAAAAAAGATATACTGTAACCACTAAATTTGCAAAGAAAACTGTGTTTTTACGATATTTTGAGGTTAGGTTGATGCCATTACGATTAGTACTTACCTAGGAAAATTCTCCTCCTGAAACTGTAATCCTACAAAGTTTTTAACCACTATTCTTAGTCATATACTGAAAACACTATATAAAAATAGCAACAAACAAAAATTTTTCGAAGAAAATAATAATGCTCTGAAAGTTTGTTTTAGTTGTATTATTTAATATGAAGATACTTTAAGTTTGTATTATTATAGCTTAGAATGCTTTGAAAGTTTATGTTGGATCGTAAAAACACTTTAAAATATTCATATAATGAAACATGCAAAAGAATAATTTTGTGTATATAAACTGCTGCGACTTTATTTTGTGTATTTTGGTAAACCTATTATTACTGAAAAGTGTATCTAATATCGCGCTTGCAATATTATAAACTTAAACAGTAAAAAATAGGTTAGTTTTTCGTCGATGTCCATCGAGAAAGTATTCACTCTAAAATAGAGTGAGATTCCACTCTACTTAAGGGAGAAACATTCCACTCTATTTTTGGAGTGAAAAATCCACTCTAACTAGAGTGATTTATTTCATTAATTCTTCGAGTGAAATTTCACTCCGAATGAGTAAAATTTTACTCTAACCGGTTTAACGTGAACGATTTCGTCAGTGATTGGTGACTTGTTGCTGTGGACGAAGATCTGTCAAGTAACACGAGCTTCCACGTGGCGGATAGCATACGAAGGAGTAGACCAGAAACAGCTGAGACCACCAGGCGAGACAGTGGCCAGGACCAGCGCGAATCCAATCAGAGATTGAGAAAAATAAACTGTGTCGTTTTACGTGACAACAGAATTACAATATTGAAGGTCAGAAATGCCTTGACAACTAAAAGTAAATCCGCTTGTGCGTGGGTCCGCAGGTATTAAGAAAAATCAAGTGCCGCGTAAAGGGAGAAAAGCTACTCAAAAAGTGATGCTCGTGACGAAAAGCGAGGGAAAGTTTTCAACGCACAAACGTGTGCGATTCCAGCGAGTACGCGAAGATGCAACCGCGTCCGTAGTTGAGGCGAAAAACGAGATGCCGCAGTCAGCGCACCAACGTGCGTGATCTCAGGCAGCCCGCAAGAAAGCGCCTGCTGCTACCGAGATGGGGGTCAAGCAGCAACTGTCGGCACAGGGCCAGCGCGGTCGATCGCGCAGTATGCGCAAGGAAGCACCGACTACCTCATGCAAGAATGCATTTACGATACAACATTCCCATAGTGTCGTTGCCAATGCTTTCCTGTACTGTCGGCCGAAGCCAGGCCGTTGTTGGTTCATTACCGGGATGATAAGATCGGGCCTAAAGGTTGTCTTTAATACTGGCTCAATATTTACAATCAATACTGACCCAGTACTGAATACTCGAATACAAAAAGCAAAATTGGTCCAGTGTTAGGTTATGAATATTGAGCTATTGTTGAAAATAGCCCTTAAATACACAGTAAACAGTTTTATTTGGATATTTTCAATCTAACTTTCTTTATATATAATAAAAAAATAATTATTACGTAATAATAAACTTAATCTAATTTAATTTAATTTATTTTTTTACACAATAAAAAATTGTTTGAAAATACAACACAGTGGTAGTTAGTCTATACTAATTTATTTGAACAAATTTAGCTTTCAAAGCACTGAACGCGAGAGACGCTTTTACGTATCGTAAGAGTCAAAACTTTTACATAACAAATTACAATGTCAATTATAATAATACATATAATAAATCGATAAATTAATTAATTTTACATAGCATTTGCCATTCTTTGCGCTCTTCCACCTTCGCGATCGATAGCCCCAGAATACCAATGCGATGTATGGCATAAGATCCGCTCTATAGACACTGCAAACTTGTCACTTACTATTTCTTATTTCTGAAAAAGAAGAATAAGTTTATATTATTTTTTATTTCATATTCACTTATACCTTTTGAAAGAAAATATAATTTTTTTAATCAAGGTGGATTTTTTATATTTACTTGACATTGTTTTGTACGTCATTGTTTCACTAAAATTGAGCTTCTTTTGCCCCTTCATAGCGCGACCACAGGCAGTGTATTCCATTTGGACTGTTTTTGTTATAACTGCCTTTAATACTTTGCCGACTGCAGTTCGATATCACTCAGAACCAATACAACATTTTGTTATCAACAAAGTCTGTAAATAATATTTTCATTGTTTCGTTTTTTTGTTTGTAAAATAGTAATAAAATTATAGGTTATTTTACATAATACAATATCTAAGTTATTTAAATATTGGGATTATTTAATAAATTTACATAAAAAATAGAATAGGTTATAGTTTTTAAATTACTTATAATTTCATCTGTTCACTTTCTTGCTGTACTTCTTGGTCAAAATTTAAAAAATCAGCTAAAGTAGTTTAGGTAAGGATTGCGTGAATGTATTTAAATCGTTATTCGACGTTCAACTGCATCCTGCAGCAACCAAATTGTTGCAAACGTTATTGTTGAACTGACGCAAATTTTACTGTACGCTGCATTTCAATTATTTCATGTCTTTTTGTATAAGTTGTCCAAATCATCTTTAGTTGCTAATTTTACTGCAAACATAACATTGAAAATAATAAAGATAAATACAATAACTTTAAAATAATCTATGAGAATATACAAAATATTGTTTACTTTTCGTATCCAATTCAATTTCACTTATAGCCACAGACTGCACATTTTGTTCAACACGAACATCATCATCGGTACGTCTTTTTCTTTTTATACTTCTCTTTGCAGAAGTCCTAGAAGCTGTAGGTTCTGTAAACAATGTAAAATATATTATAAAATAGTACATTATGTAACCAGGGCGAAAAGTCGAATATTTTTCCCGCGAGTGAGTTTACTGCCCGAGCGAGCTAAGCGAGGGCAGCATAACCCGAGGGAAAAATCGACTTTTTTCTCGAAATACATATAGTACTTTATGCCCATCTAAACTGTGGCCACTTTTTGACTTGGAAAGCGGAACTAATGGACTGTTATAAGACAATATCGTTAGTTTCTAGCGAAGTCACTTTTCTCCCACAAATGCGGGAGAAAAGTGGTTTGTTTACTTTAAAGTTACTTTTTTCCCGCTAATCATTTTTGCGGGCACAAAGTGTAATTTTGGTCTCGCTTTTCAAGGCAAAAGTTGCCATTTTCATTCAGATGGGTATAAAAATATATATACAAAACGGCATCCATGATTATATTAACAGAAGCAATTAGTTACTAACTCAGATTTTCGATTAATGGTATATCTTCCAGTGCTTTTTTACATTTTCGTCACTCAATATCGATACTGATAACGGGTTTTCAACTTTACCTTGCGCACCCGCATCCACTTCTTTTCCATTCTTCTTTTTCCTTGTTCGAGACTTTCTAAAATTATTAAAATGTACTTTATTTATTCAGTTATTTAAACATGCATTTATTGTATGAGGTAAAATCGTGAACGACAAAAAGCTCAACATAGCCTTCGTTAAGTAGGGGCTTGCGGCGGCTCAGTCGGTACAGTGTCGGATTCCCACACCGGTGACCCGGGTTCGAATCCTAGTCTCTGCCGATTGATACAAGCACTACTGTAAAAATTACATATGATTTGTATACAAACACACCGCAGACCCCCGTCATCGATTAGCACCACATGGAAGCACAAACATGGCGACGTTAAATAAAAAATAAAAAAAAAGCCTTCGTTAAGTAGGTATGTAAGGTTAGGGTTAGAGAGGAAAATATAAGTTAGAGAGTATAAGAGAGAGAGAGAGAGAGAGAGAGAGAGAGAGAGAGAGAGAGAGGGAGACTTTTTATTCATCAAGAGACAAAATCTTACAATTACATGTACATATAGTTATAATTAAAATATCAGTCAATTTTATGTATTTGTTATCTTAACGTTCACTTATTGCATTTCTTACTAAAATAATATTATTCGCTTTATCAGTTCGTCAGTTTATAAAATTTAAATGTAATGAACTAGTCATAGTCAGATATCACAGAAACACGCTTCGTCAAAAAATAATACATAGAATAAAATAAATACAATAGAGATAACATATAAAAATAAAAGAATACATACACATACTTTGCTAAATTTTACGTATACTATCACGTCAAAATTTAAAACACACTCATTCATGACACTTTAACAATCACGCTAATAAATACATTCACACCTAACACTAAACATATTTAATAAATAAATAAATTAATAAATAAATAAGTCGAATAAATAAATAAATCAGATAAATAATTAAATTAAATAAATAAATAAATAAATTTAAATAAATAAATAAATTTAAATAAATAAATAAATAAATTAAATAAATAAATAAATAAATTTAAATAAATAAATAAATTAAATAAATAAATAATTCAAATAAATAAATAGCTTAAATAAATATCCGAGTCACCTCTATACATTCTCTTCACCATGTAATTGCTTAAGGTGCCTGCTAAACGCCGTTTTAAATTTACAAAAAGATGGCAGGCACCTCACACTGCTCGGGAGCGAATTCCAGAGGTGCGCACCTTGAACTCTAAATGAGAAAAGGCCCTTATCGGTGCGCGACCCCGGAACCGAGAGCTCTTTCATACCACCCCTACTTGAAGTCCTGGCCTGGTTTTTTTCAAAGAGGGCAGTAAGATATGGTGGCTGCCGCATGACAACCGCTTTGTAAAGCAGCAGCCCCATAAAATACTCCCTCCTCACCTTCAGATCTAACCAGTCCAGTTTTTTCCTGTAGGCGGTGATATGCTCATCTCGCCTAACACCACATACGTATCTCACACATGCATTCTGTAGACGTTGTAGTCGTGTCTGGAGCTCCCCTGATACGTCAAGAAGAACCACTGAGCAATAGTCTAAGTGAGGTAGTACCAGTGCACATGCCAGCTGCTTCCTCAGTATCTCTGTGGTGCTTGAACGGAAAAGTTTTAAGCTATACAGAGCTCTATTTACTTTTCTACTGACCGCATTCAGTTGCGGCTTCCATGTCAACCTTCCGTTCATCACCACGCCGAGGTTGGTAACTGTATCGATAAAGGGAACGTGTACGCCGGTCTGTATCTCAATGCCTTGCAAGTCAAGGTTCTGAACCTGTTTGATGTTGTGATCAGATCCAAAAATGATCGCCTTTGTCTTGCCGACATTGAGGCGCAGGCCAGCTGACGTTGCCCAGTTCGACACTGCTTGTGCTACAGCCGACATGCGACTGATACCATCACGAAGACCCTTCAGGGTCACTTGTGTGGGTTTGCAAGTCGTCAGCGTAAAGTATGTGTTCAACACCATCTAAGTCGAGTGCGTCTTGTAAGTCGTTTATGTACAGGCTGAAAAGCTGGAGTCCCAGGACTGAGTCCTGTGGAACGCCAAGATTGGTGGTTAGCCAACCTGAATCCCCGTTTGTGATTGTGATGACTTTCTGTCGTCTCCCCATAATATATGACTTAAGCCACAGGAGAACACTCCTGGAGAATCCCATGCGCATCAGCTTACGCAGCAGTTTAGTGTGTGAGATGGTGTCGAATGCTTTGCTAAAATCAAACATTAACAAAATAGTCAATAGTTTTTTGTTGTTGTTAATGCCTGATCTTATGTCTTCCGTCAGTTTTAGTAGTGCTGTCTGTGTACTGTGATTCTGTCGAAAACCAGTCTGCATCGGGTCCAAAGTATTATTTTCTCGTAAAAAGTCAGTTATTTGGTCGTGTACTATTTTTTCAAGGACCTTAGAAAGGAAACTCAGTAGGGCAATTGGTCGGAAATCTGACACCGTAGATGGGACAGGCTTCTTCTTCAAAGGCACCAACTGAGCTCCCTTCCAGGTTCCCGGAAAAATGCCACTGGACAGAGAGGAGTTAAAGATCTTAACAATATGATCTCCCACAAACGGAAGAGCCTTAGCCACTATACTTTGGGGAATTCCGTCTTCCCCTCTGGCTTGTGATGAGAAGTGGGCAACAGCCAGAACCACGTCCGAGAAGCTGACCTCTCGGAAAACAAAGCCGTCATCACTGGCAGTGGTCAGGACGTTGTCAAGTTCTTCATCACCCTCATTTTGGGAGATCGACACTCCTGCAAAGTGGGCATTGAGCTCTTCCGGTGAGAAACCATGAAGCTCCTCTCTTGTCTTTGGCAGAAGGCCCAGAGCCTTGAGGTCTTTCCAGATATCTTTCTTATTATCAATCGCTTCAGAAATTTTATTTTGTAAAAATCTTTCCCTTGTTTCCTTCGTTCGTAATTCAGCTTCAGCTGCAAGGCCCTGATACTCCCGCCACAGTCTGTCATCATTGGTCCGCGCATAGCGTCTTCGTACGGAGTCACGTTTTTTGTAAAGATGTATTAGTTCAGCATCATCAATCAACCTATGGTGGATTTGTTTTCTTTTTCGGCGTGAATTCTTTTAACGGTGCAATTTTATCTATCACAGCCATGAGGTTGATAATGAGGCACTCTAATTGACTGTCAATACGCGCCGCGGGACCATCGATCCGCGACCAATCACAGTCAGCTAGGTGAGACAGGAGGTCGTCTTGCTGGGTCGATTTAAAATCCCTGTAGCTGAAAGATTCAACCACAGGGGATGCAGCAGCTTCGACCCCAATCTCGACCTCTATGATGTTATGATGACTGGGAAAAGGCGCCGGCTGATTGTCCCTGCTCAGTACAACGTCATTATTATCTGTCAAGATCACATCAATCCACGTGTAAGAATCCGTGAGATGATGAGTCGCACCATGATCAATTATTTGAAGGTTAAGATCATCAGCCAACCGCCTAACAAATTTTGCATCGGCTGACGTTCCGAGTAGGTTCGCATTCAGATCTCCCATAATAATTTTGTGACTAAAGTCTTGAGTATGTATCGTTAGTTTGTCTATTAAGTCAGAGCCCTGTAAAAATGGTACGTGTGGTGGTCTGTATATTAAAGCAACAAAGACGGGCGGAAAGCTGCCCTGCTGAACACTGCACATTAAATATTCAGGTATAAATGGCCTGCCCTCCTGTGTTGTTGGAGAGCTGCATAGTAAATTGGCCTTGAAAGTGTTATGAATGTACAGGACTAGCCCGCCCCCTAGTTTGTTGCGATCAAGTCTAAGTAGTGAGTAGTCATCGATCTGAATGAGATCACTCCCAACATCAGGGTCAAGGTGCGACTCAGCAACCCCAAAGAGATGGTAGGCAGGACGAGCTGAAAGGTGTTGTTTAATCATGCCAGTGTGCCCCATCAGTGAGGTAACATTGACAAAACCTGCCCTCAGTCCCTTACAGTGAACCCCCCCAGCAGTGTCTGCGGATAGTCAATTTTTTGCAGCAGTTGACGGAATTACATTTTTATCAATTACGATTTCATTATCAACGGTACTTTTTATAGTATTTACAGTTTGAGATGGTTGATTAATGGCATATGATGCCACTATTGTCTGTAAATCAGCCGCAGATGAAAATTCATGAGAGACGTCGCCATCGCGCCTCTTCACCAGGAAACGGCCCCCTCTATGCCAAACATATTTAAAATTAAGTCTCATCGCAAGGGCCTTGAGACTTCTATATTTAATAAAACATTCTTTTGTTAACAATTCATTTATAAAAATTTTCCCATTTATAATCCCATCCCTTGAGTCATGGTCAAGAGCTGCAATGTCGACATCTCTAGCATGAAAGCCAGTGATAAGCTTTGTGGCTCGCATTATTTTCTCGCCTAACACACTGCTGGAAAGGGTAACAACCCATGGTGACTCTCTACGTTCGCTATTTGTATCTGCTAATGCCGCAGCTGTCGATTCTTCTGACCGAAGCAGGCGTGTGCCTATTATATCTATTTTTCGCGTTGATGGTAGGACACGGCACAGTATCGCGTGTGCGACGTCAACACGCTTAGAGACATCACCGTCAAAAATGTTTGAAATAATGAGCTCCGTATTACCGCTTTTAATATTTTTACTGTGCATTGTCCCCTCATCAATCGTTTGCACCCGCGTGCTTCGTGCAGGTGATGCTGCAGCATCAGCATTGTCGATATTGTACTTATTCAAACGACTAGATGTTTTATTTCTAATATTTACAATTTGGATAAACCCGTCATTATTGCTTTTACAATTGTCAATTGTGTCGCTTATATCACTATAATTGTCGAGTAAGGTACTATTTGTAGCAGACGCATTATTAACATTATTACATTTTTTTGTACTTATCAGAGAAACGGTTTTATTTTGTGTACTGGGGAGTACTGCGATTTTTTGGAATTCAATTTTGTTTAATATGAGTTGGTTATCTTTTTGGATGTTCTCAACATTTCTTTCAATTTTCTCGATAGTAGTAGTATATACAGAGGTAAAATCTTCTTTTGTTATTATTTTTTCTATTTTTGTTATTATTTCCTTGTTGTCACATTCAACTCTATTGATTTTAATTGTTAAATTTAGGAAATCGTTTTCAAAAGTGTTTAATATAAAATTATCAAATTTAGACTGTGACTCAAGATTTGTCTGCTCTAGATTATCGATTTTCTCAATTAACATGTTATAATTTACCTCTGTATTGTTCAACAAAATGTTCGTTTCAACGTTACTATCATGTAATTTTTTATTTTTAATTTTTAGGTCATCTATTTCTTGACAAAACACTTGCTTCTCCTTTTTCATCTCCTCCAGCTGGGAGTGTTGTTTCGACAGTTTTTCCTCAATTTTTTGCAGCTTGGATTCAATTGAAAGTGTCAAAGTATGTACTGCTGGTAACGTATTTAGCCTATTTACAATTGCCTCCAATCTGCCTTCAATATAGGTGCAATGTCTAGCAAGTGCATTGTCAATGTTTCTTGAAGTAGAATTCGCGTACTCCACCAGGCAGGAGACCGTTGTTCCCTTTTTTAACGCGGTGCTATCTAGCATACGGATGACGGACGCATTTATGTCATTAATACTGCTGTTATTTTTGGAGAAGGAGGACTGCGAAGTATTATTAGCTCGGTCCGCACTCTTGGCCGTGACGTCACTCGGGGATTCCCCGCTGTGCTCTGCTCCCGTGCTGGAAATGGGCGGGCCTACTGACGTCACAGGAGACTGCGCGGCCAACCGGAGTAGGCTGCTGGTGGGGGCGGGGCCTAGCCCCTGCAACGGAGAGAGTGAGGAATTGGTGGGCGCGGCCTTGCTCGCCTGATTGGCGCGAGCAGCTGTTGCAGGCCTTTTATTGGCCGGAGTGGACGCGGCTAGCTCCTTCTCTTTCCCACTCATGTTGTTGCTGACGTTCGTCGCGCGCGTGACTGCCGACTCGAACATCGACCTCTTCGAGTCGATGCATGCCTGGCACGCTACCGCTTTAGTTTGAAGCTGTAGTACACTTCTTTGTACGCGGCTAAGCACTGCAAGAGGCTTGCACGCCGGATGGTATGTAATATTGCATATGTAGCACTTACGTAGCGAGTAGCTGCTCCTAGGAACCTCCCCGCAGATGGCGCAGTTGTCGACCATGGTGTTAGTGACGACAAAGATGAGTCGTGGAAGGTAATGATGGTGTGTCTAGGATGCAGCAGGTGTCGCCTCGGTAGTCACGTAGTTGCAGTTCGAGTCGGCAAATGGCGCCTTGATAGTATGGCGCTGCGTGCTGTGTGTCCAGAATGAAATGGTATCTCTGGATTATTTATGCTTCGTGCTTGGCTCCCGCCATTCTGACGAATTCACCTCACTTAACCTCAAATAACACCTGGCCGGGTGTTGTTGCTTGGATGTTGAAAGCCGTGCCGATGGACCAGTGGAAGCTGTGATTTATTATCACAGCTATAGTTAGAATGTTCCACTGTGCAGGCACCACACAGACCGGCTCACAGACGCAGGAGGCAGCAGAGTGCGGTGTAAATGCAGGAGCCAAAACACGAGCAGGTGCACCCAGCAGACGCGCGCAACGGAGAGAGAGAGAGAGAGAGAGAGAGAGAGAGAGAGAGAGAGAGAGAGAGAGAGAGAGAGAGAGAGAGAGAGAGAGAGATATTAAGCGTGTGTGAGATGGTCAACATCCTAGCGGCACGGAGATTGTCACAAATCCTCGGAAAAACGTTGTATAAACTCGTAGGCGCAGGCCGACCGAACTCCGGCAGTCGTTGGCAAACGTTTTCTAGTGTAAATTGTTCATGTAAAGACTTGTAAAGACTTTTACACTTACTTGCTTCCTTTACAAATGTAATTAAAAATGATATCCATGATGAATCCGCCTCTTTTCCTTCTTCAATCTACGACGGTAGTAAATGATATTGGTTCTCCGGCGGGTATTTACAGAACCAGGACTCGTCGATGTTATATACCCACGATCGGGGAATCAGATCAACTGCTTTTTCCCCGCTAATAAGAAAATAATCATCTAATTTAATGACTACATACTTAGTATCTTCACGAAGCTTCATATTTATCTCCGTTTTCGTCCTACTTTATCTAGATGTCGTCGATTGAATAAACAATTTCTAGCAGATACTGAAAATAAACATATAACAAACAATCATGAAGTAAGCAACATTTAAATTATAACTTTGATGTACGCCAGGTTGATAGAGAAGACAGAAAGGAAGCGGCTGAGCGCTGTTCAGGATCCAAGGCGTAGACTGTTTGGCTCGGCTTCTCGTAGAAGAGCGCTCTGCAGGTACCCGAGGTGTAGACTGCTTGGCTTGTCGTCCTTCGACTTGGGAAGAGAAGCAGAGCAGGTGCGCGTTCTGCAGATACCCGAGGTGTAGACTGCTTGGCTCGTCGTCCCTCGACTTAGGAAGAGGAGAAGAACAGCTGAGCGCTCTCCAGATACCTGAGGTGTAGACACGCTTGGCTCGCCATCCCACGGTGTTGCTTCTACATTGGGAGAGGAACGACATCGATGAGACAAGCTCAAGATAGAATAGATATATATAGACAGAAGGGTGAAAGCAAAATAATTAAACAGAAGCTTAATTAAAAACCGTGATTTATTCTCAAACTCAAATCTTAGCCTTATAGTCGTCTCTAGGCGTTACTAGGCAAGTTAACTCAGCTACCATGAGCTGCGCGAAAGAGCATAGTATTGGGCGTATAACAATTCCCCTATGTTTTAAAGGCTCTTGAGCGTAATCTGAAGAGACGACTAGTTACATTTTCTTTCTATCGTAGGTGAGCTGTTTGTGTTTCGGCGACTTACAATATTAAGTCCAGGTGTGCTTAAGGCGTGTTGTTTAGGCAAGCCGACGACTGATGATTGGGTGTAGTAGTCTCCTGACCTCTGGAGATGGGAGGCGCCTGCGCGCTGTTTGAGCGCGCTGATGACTGTTGAGCGGGGGTAGTACTCTCCTGACCACTAGAGGTGGGAGGCGCCTGCGCGCTGTTTGAGCGCGCTGACGACTGTTAAACGGGGGTAGTAGTGTCCTGATGACTAGAGATAAGAGGCGGCTGTGCACTGTTCAAGCCCCCTGCCGATGGTTGAGTGGGGTTGGTAGTCTTCTGACCATTGGAGATGGAAGGCGTTTCCGCGTTGTTCAAACACGCTGATGACTGATGAGTGGGGGTAGTAGTCTCCTGACCACTAGTGATGGGAGGCGCCTGTTTTGAGGCGGGTTTAGTAGTCTCCTGATTGCTAGAGATGGGAGGCGCCTGCGCGCTGTTCGAGCGTGCTGACGACTGATGAGCGGGGGTAGCAGTCTCCTGGCCACTAGTTATAACGTTATCAAACTTCATCTTGCAGGTGTAGTTTTCCGTGGGACTTCCATACATATCCACTATGTAGATGTCACTGCTAACGCGCTGTAAAATTGGGAAGGGTCCTTCCCACTTCTTCGCAAAACCAGCATGGAAGCCCTTGGCGGCGTTAGACAGAGGATGACTGTGCAGGTAAACAAGACTTCCAACCTGAAGGTCAGGGGAACTGAACTTGGCTTGGATATACCTCTGTTGATACTGCGCTTGGTTAGCGTTAGCGATAGCTACTCGCTCTTTCCACAGCGGTGGTGAGTTCTGCGAACAGTCAAGTTTCCAGTCCCCTGGTCTTGGAAGGCTGTGGTCTAACAAGAGCTCGGCAGGTGTAAATCCTGTAGCGGGATTACAGTGATTCCGGAGTTGGTATAACACCTTTGATAGGCGAAGATCCCAATCTTTGTACTTCCTCCTGTGGATGTGAAGTCGAAGGCCCTTCTTGATTTCCTATTTTCGTCTTTCGGGTGGGTTAGCTCGAGGGTGATATATGGTTATTATCCATTGCTGTGCCTCCCAGCGGTTACAAGCGTCTAGCTATACTCTGCTACAGAACTGAGGCCCGTTGTCGGAGAGAACTGCTCGTGGATAACCCGACCGGTTGAAGACATCATCCTCGAGTATCTTAACGAATCGTGAAGCATCTGAAGAACTTAGGGGAAAGGCCTCAACCCATCTCGAGAAGAGGTCTGTAACGACCAAGAAGAAGAGGTCCAGCAATCATGCGCTTTTGCAGCACGCGCAGAGCATGCATTAACGGACGTAGCAGCGTATCTCCTTCCGCATTTTCGGCCACCAATGGAACTCTCGGATGGCTCTTATCGTCTCGTCGACACCGCGGTGCCCTGCGTAGATTGAATTGTGGTACTCGTAAAGAACTCTTCCCGTGACGTCTGAGGAACTAGGATCCTCCACGAAGACTGATCGTTGTCACGGACCCAGAGAGTGTTGTTCATAATGCCATACCGCTCCAGTAAGTGCTTCTCCTCTTCTGAAAGATTGTCCCTTTCCACGAGAGTCAGCGAGCGCTGTGCTAACTGGCTGCAGTATGGGCCACTCTGATGGGCCTCGAATATTTCGTCCAACAGGGATGGTCCGTCGATAGCGCAGATTGACGGAGTATGTTTCTCAGGTTTGATCATTTCGTGAGCCCCATCAGGTAGAAGAAGGCGCTCCTGATCATCCAGTTCCTCGGTTACCTCATCTACTGGATTTTGAGAAAGAAAGTCAGCCAGCTGGTTTTCTTTTCCAGGGCAATGTTCAATTTTTGGATTGAACTCCTGTTGTAACAGAGCCCACCTCCGTAGTTTGTCTCGAGTGTCCTTGAAGGTACGAAGCCAGGTGAGTTCTTTATTATCCGATCGTAGTGTGAACGGGGTATCATCCAGCAGATGACGATATCTTTTTATCGCCCAAATGACCGCAAGACATTCCTGCTCGTTACTGTGATAGCGGGCCTCCGTGTCGTTGAATTTTGTACTTGCGTAGCTAATGATGCTTCGTCCCCCATCTGGTTATTTCTGGTATAATACGGCGCCCATTCCTTGGGCGCCGGCATTGATTTGCAGAATATATGGCCAGTTGAGATGTGGTTGCGCCAATTTGAGCGGTTTCCTAAACTCTTCCTTCAGCTTCTTAAATGCTTCCTGGGCGTCAGAGGTCCACCGAATTTCTTGTGTGTCAGGTCGGTCAATGGAGCCATGATCAAGGAATAGTTTTGAATGTATTCCCGTAGCCAGTTGTAGGTGCCAAGAAGGACTGGAGCTGCTTCCTGGAACTGGAGCGTTAATGACGGTCTCGACGTACGCAGGCTTGGCTTCGTTGTCCTCTCTGGTGACGATATGACTCAGGACGCTTTATGGCAAAGCGGCACTTTTCAAGAGTCGCTGTCAGTCCATGTACCTGTAATCGCTCCAAAATCTTGGTTACGTGAACTAAGTGTTCTTTCAGATTTCTGGAGTAAACGATGATGCCATCGAGATAAACGATGCAGAATTTGCCGATGTAGCCAGTAAGCACTTCCTGACTCACAAGTCGCTGAAATATACCGGGTGCTCCCTTGAGGCTAAATAGCATAACCACGAAGTTGTAGCATCCTTCGGATGGTATTTTGAATGCCGTGTACTGCTTGAAGTCCTGGTCCACAGGTATCTGCCAATAACTACTCTTAAGGTCTAGTGTGGTGAAGTATTCTGCATCGCCCAGGACCTTTAGAGCGTCTGGTATCCGTGGTATGGGTTGAGCCGAGTCCTCAGAGATGTCGTTGAGTCGACGGTAGTCGACGCAAAACCTGAAGAGTCCATCCTTCTTTTGGGCAAGAACGATCGGTGAACTGTACGGTGAAGAAGTCTGCTCAATGATACCATCCGCGAGCATCTCTTGAACTTGTTCCTCGATTACCTTTCGCTTGCATTCAGAGTAGCGCTAGGTCGGTAGACGAAATGGTTGTTCGATAAGTACTCGAATCTTGTGGTTAATAGTCTTAGTTTTGGGTAACCTCTTTCCGATTGGAGCCAATACCTCGCTGTGTTCCTTTAACAGTCTAAGGAGGTGCTCGAGTTGTTGATCCTATAAGCCATGCTGGAGCTGCTTAAAGTTAATTACAGAAGGCACAAGTTTCTGCTTGAGGCCTCGGAGTAGAGGAGCCATTACTCGTTCATGCTGGCTAAGGTAGAGAACGTTTCGTGTGAGATCCAATATGCTACCTTCCTTGTCCAGCCAGGGTAATCCGAGTATCAGCGAATGGTATAGTTTAGGTACGCAGAAGGTCATCATTGTGAACGATTTTCCCTGAATTTTGAAGTTAAACTCCGTGATTTCAGTGATCTGCAGTTCTGATTTCTCGGCGGCTAAGTGAAAGGTTGTGTCGTATTTCTTGATATCCTGACAGGGTGACAGGAGCGATGTGCTGGCCAGGCTTGCAGTGGCGGCCGGATCAATCAGTAATATGACTTCCATTCCCTCGGATTCCACCTTGATTCGAGGCAGGTTCGTCACATCGCCGAAGGTGCTGTTTACTTCTGGCTGGTCGTACTGTCGGCCTCGGCTGCTAGTCTTTCCGCCACCTTGCGCCAATTACCCGTCTGTTCCGGGGTTTGGTTTTGCTGCCTCACCTTGAGTACGGCACAGTCCTTGTGGAAATGACGCTCCGGACAGTGTCAGCATTTTGGGAGATATTGTGCTCCTTGGGCCGCTACTTTGGTCGGACACTCCTCAGTTGATTTCGCAGATTTGACTCTAGCTTGACTCTCCTCAGTGCCGTCCTTTTCTGCTTCCAAGGCCTTCTCTAGGAGGTCTGCAAAGTCAACGAGCGTCATCGGCCGGAGTGCTCTACATAACGAGGGCCTGAGTAGTCCGAGTAGAGTCCAGATTTCGTCCACTTCCTGCTCGTCCGGTTTTATCCGCTGGAAGAGCAGATAATTCTCCTGTAAGAAAGTTCCAACGGTCTCCTTTTCTCCTTGTTTCTTGGAGTAAAGCTGTGCTACTAACTCTCCTTTAATGGAGTCATTTTCGTAGCGGTTGATCAGCAGCTCTCGGAATCGTTGTCATTCGAAGTCCAATGATTTGTAACACTGCCACCACTTTTCAGCATCACCGCGTAGTCTCTTCTCCAATATCCAAGTCCTCTGGGTTTCCGGGGTTTATTATGCGGTGATATACTCCTCGCAGCGCAGTAGGTACCGATGAGGATACACATGACTGAACCCTCTGAATTCTGATAATGGAGGTATGTGGCCGTAAAGCGCCCGGCAGAAGGCGTCCCAATTTTGAAGGGCAGGTGGTAAACCCACATGGTTTCCTGCTCCTCTGTCATTTCCACCGTTGTTGCCATTTCCACCGTTGTTCACGTTGTTTCCGACGTTATTGAGCATTTCGACATGTTGTCTTTCGTCGGTCGGGGTTTGAACAGGTCCTGCTAGTTAAAGAACTGCAGCCTCATCTACGTGCTCAGGTATGGCCTCTGCGTTCCTCTGCTCGACCCTACTTCGTTGCTGCCGTTACTAGATGTGGGAATGGTCGCCACTGGGTATTTATCTACTCCTAAAAGTAGTGTTTGGGAACGGGTTTGCGGTCTCTTGGACGGAGAGTGTTACACAGTCATTGAACGATTGACCACTGAATGCTATCTCTGTCTGGTGCGATGGAGAAGACAGAAGGGAAGCGGCTGAGCGCTGTTCAGGATCCAAGGCGTAAACTCCTTGGCTCGGCTTCTCGTAGAAGAGCGATAGAGCGCCCTACAAGTACCCGAGGTGCAGACTGCTTGGCTTGTCGTCCCTCGACTTGGGAAGAGGAGAAGAGCAGCTGAGCGCTCTGGAGATACCTGAGGTGTAGACCCGCTTAGGTCGTCGTCCCACGATGTTGGTTCTGCGTTGGGAGAGGGAGGACACAGCACTGACCCCTCGTCCTAGCTCTCTACGAGCCTAGAGCTGCTCCAGAGAAGAAGTCCAGCGACAGTTGCCGCCGATGAGACAAGCTCAAGATAGAATATATATAAAAGGAAACACTCAAAAGAACAAGGTAAGAATAGAGCGCATACCTTCAAAAACACAGAGCGCTCCTCTGTATAAAAGATAGAGCGTTCTCCTTCACGAATCCAGAGCACTCTAACCACTTAGTAAGAATCAATTCCGTATCCACATTTCTAACAATAATTAAACCCAATTAAAACAATTAATAAGTTGGTAGAACCTCCCGAGCAAAGATCAGTTCCGCGAAATAAAATTAAATATTTGTTCGCGACTTAGAACCCGCGCAGCAAAACGTAATTCGGCTGTAACAAATTGGCATCCCTAGCGGGAAACTGATCGAAACTGACTATAAGACTCGAAATAGAATTATACAAATTAAAATTAAGTTTCTTATAAAACTGTTTAGTTTCTCCATTCAAAATAATTCCCAAATAAAACAACATAAATTATATATAAATTAAAAATAAAAATAAAATTTTTTTGTTTAATAAAGTAAAATAAAATAAACAATCATTTTCGACTTTACAATTTTTAACTTTCAATAATTATGGAAAATCTATCCACAACTGAGTTACATCACTAACATTGGGCACTATGGCATCTAGAAAGCCTAAATAACAAAATTATTACTCCCGAACAATTTATCGGAGCACTTAAGTTTCAAATCATTCACTTCTCTTGCAATCTTAAACCAATTCTACTAAAGAAAACTTTCGGCTGCACGGACCTATTATGCAATAAGAAAGTTGCGAGTAAACACCTTAGAATATTTATTTGACTATCTTGAGGAGCGTTTTATAAACCCTAATATATTTGGCCTTTTTTTCTACAGTCATAGAACAAAGTCGCAGAAACTCAGGCGAAAGTCTATGTGAATACTACTGCAGACTGGACAAAATTGTTAAAGACGACACATTTTGTTTGGAAAATATTCCCAGTATTCGTGCCGATACTTTATTACACCAACTAAATATTTTTGCACGCTTCATCTTCGTAACTCCCCGATGATCTTTATCGTAATGTATTCCGGTCTGCCCCCAGAAACCCTGCAAAATGCTTAAGACTTCGTCAAACATTTTAAAATGGTTAACTGTGCAAGTCAAAATTATGATCGCCAAAATGATGAACGTGCATCCTCTTCCGAATACGATACGTACACTCAAGATACTAAATCTCTGTATGAAAAGAATCCGTCAAAGAAACCAAAATAAATTACTGAGTGCCAAATCTAGAAGTTATTAAACTGGAGTCAATAGAAAAATCGGATTACAAATTGCACTCTTCCGTGGATCATACCGCTACGGAAATAGAGCTTCTATACACTATCGAGCCTAATCTATGCAGTTACCATATCAAACCTCGTAACACAATTTATAGTGATTCATACTCTCGGCACAATAATTCGCTAAATGTGAAAGAAACTGTCACAGATTGTAAAATAAATTATGGGGCGCAGCACTTAAACATTGTGAAACTGGAGTCATTAGAGAATTTAGATAACGATTACCCCCTTTCAAAAATAGAGCCACTATACACAGTCAAGCCTAGTCCATGCAACTACCAAATCCAATCTCGCTTCACAATATTTATTTATTTATTCCAGAGTTACATATAACATTTGCTAAATTCGATACAGAGTAGAAATTATTTACACAATAACACACTATAAAGCCGCAAATCCTGCAGAGGGAATTGGTATTCTCTGTTCTCAGGTCCGGATCAACAACAAAAATAAAAAGTGCTGGTTAGTTTTACTGTATTCATTAAAGCAAAAATCTCCAACCATACTAAACCGTACAATGCAAGTACCATTCATTCATAAAGATATAATGTATCCACGTCGAACTTCCAAACATGGATCATTCGATCCTTCACCATTCATTCATACATACTTTGGTTGGGTTATGAAGGTCTTCTAACTGTTCATCCCAACTCTATATAACATTATTAATAGTTATTATAATTAACAGTGTCCATATATTTATTATTTCGTTTGTTATATTATATAGACTATTGCTGATTTGTGGTTATAAGTTTATCATTTAATTGTAATTGTAGTTGGAGATACACCGATGTTTGTGATTATTGTATGGCTTACATTTGCCCTTAGCACAAATGTATGTTCTAATATCAAGCATTATACTATCAGCCAATACTGAGACTTGTCTGGATCCATACATACTAATGTTAAGTTTATTTTCAATGAGTGCTGCTTTTCTCTGCTGCAGAAACTGTAAATTCGAAGATATTTCGGACTGGTATATACATTCATCTCGTTTGCACAGCGATAAAAGCCATAATTTAAATTGTTGGCAATCTATTGTCGTTGCAGTATTTATTTCATTCATTAATTCTCAACCAATCCTATATCTTTTTTATATTTGTTTTTTTTGTATATCTAAAATTTTTAGTTCATTTGGCAATTTATTGAAGATACTGATTGCTTTAATATAACTATTTTTAGTACTAACAGTTTTGTAATATTTTGGTAAAATTAATAGTTTGTTTCTTGTTTTACTCGTCGAGTTGATATACTGATCTTTAAAATTATCATAGTTATACCGAAGACTCTCATTTGCAAATAATTGTTGTAGATTAAGTGGAATTATTTTTTGAAAAGTATTTTTATTTATAATTTTTTTAATTTTTGTTTGAACTGTTTGCAATAAGTGTAATTTGTTTTGATACGCACCACCCCACGTAATTATGCCATAACTAGTAAGGCTGTGGAATAAAGTATAGTATATAATTTTTAAAGTATTAGTTTCCATGAATTTAGAAATTTTACTAAATATGAAAATCAGGTATCTTGTCTTATTTATAAGATATTCAATGTATTTGGTCCATCTCATATTCTCATCGAAAATTATACCCAAATATTGTGCTTCATTCACTCTCTTTAGTTTTTCATTATTGATTTTAATTTCAGTTTTCTGTGGTACACTGTTACAATAGTTTCCAAAAGTTATATAAACAGTTTTTTGTATATTTAATGTTAATTTATTTAGTCTAAGCCATGTTGAGACACCTTCTAAGTATTTGTTCATTTTATTTTCCACTTAAGACCAAGTTTTTCCATTTACTATTACAGCAGCGTCATCTTCATAGGACAGGATGCAATTGTCTAGCATGTTTGTCAGCAATTCATTCACATAAAGTATAAAAAGTAGAGGCCCAAGTATAGTATAGTCCCTTGAGGGACACCACTATTAACGTTTTCAACTGTACTTACATTTGAACCTATTCTTACTTTTTGTTTTCTATTGGTTAAATAAATTGTAATTAGTTTATGCACCTTTCCACTTATACCATATGAGTAAAGCTTATCTAACAGTATTTTATGATCTACTGTGTCAAAAGCTTTTGCCAAATCTAGGAATGTAATAGCTATGGATTTACTTTGATCTAAATTTTCATAAATTGTTTTAAATATAAGGCTTAATGCATCTCTAGTGCCAATATTTTTGATAAATCCAAATTGTTTTTTATTTAATATATTACTATGGCTTATAAAGTCTATAATTCTATTGTGTATGATTTTTTTTTTAATTTTTGCTATATTTGATATTAACGATATAGGTCTATAGTTTCCCATATCATTCTTTCCCCCTGCTTTGTATATTGGTATTACTTCAGCCTCCTTCACCATACTTGGCCAAATTTATGTTTCGATACAGCGATTAATTACATAAGCCAAAGTGTTTGCTTTCTTTCCTACTTTTAATTATTCTATTATCTTCAGTTTTAAACTGAGTAATAGTAGTATCGTTTCTGATTTTCTTTTTCCCAATTTTATTATTTATACAAGTCCAGAGTTTTAATGACCTTATATGGAGTTTTAACAAATTTTTTGTAATTGTCTTTGAGTTCATCATTATCTGGATTATGTTTTAGTCGTTTGTATAGTATTTCTTTTGTATTACAAGAGTTCAATATTGCTCTTGTTATCCAGTCTTTCCTGGGGGTTTTCTTGGAGTTGCGCAAATTTGGTTTTTGTATTTTGATTTTTCAATGCAAATTTTAATTTCTTTTATTATTTCCTTAATAGTTTCATTTGGATCTTTTGTATTTTAAAATTTTGACCAATTTATTTTCATAGCATTATTGAATAATTTTTTGTAATTATAATAATACCTGTCAATTTTTGTCTCTTTATTTGAGTTAGGTCTATCATTTTTTATTTCTAAAAATAATGGATAATGATCAGTTATGGGCACGATAAGTGTTAGTGATTTAGTGATGAGGAAGTCTTTTTGATAAAAATGTTGTCAATACACGTTCCTTTATCCGTAGTTATACTTGATGGTCTTATGGTATTTGTAAATCCTGGGCGAAAATCTTTTTCCAATAGGTTGTTTAGGAAATCTATGCTGATAGCATTATAATCCTGTAATTTATATTAAAATCGCCAATTATAATATGATTTTTTGCTTTTCTTTTTTGTTCTAAATAAGTTTTGAAATTCAGATTAAATTCAGTACAATTCAGTCCGTATGATCTATATAGAGATGAAATTTCTAGTTAATTATTATCATTTAATGTAATTATAGTGTTTGATATTTTTAGTTTGCCTATTTCTATCGTTTCATTACTGTGTATAATATTTTCTTTTACGTATACCACGGCACCATAATTCTATAATACTGATAATGGGATAAATTCCATACCTCTGTACATACAATTATCATATGGTTTAATCTTAAGACTTTTAATAATGATTTGAAGCTTTTCAAAATTGGCATTTAGGCTTCTAATTTTTAAGTATAAAATCAAACTCTTGTTACTATTTCTTTCTTTGTTAAAAGTCTCAAGATCTCTATATAATCTCTCTTGTTTGTGAATGCTATTTTGTATTTCTTCAATTAAGTTTATTTGTGTTTCCATTATGTAGCTGCTGTTGATTCTGGTGTAGGTTCTGGACTCGTTGATAATGTCAGTTGTTCTTTGCTTTGTTGTTGTGTAGGGGAATTGGCTGCGCTTAGTTTATTCACTATACTCTTCACTGATTTTACCTGCCTTTGATAAAGTAGTTTATTAGTTTGTATATTACGTATTTGTTGTAGTGCACTTGATTCATCCCATGTCGGTAATGTAAGCGCCACCGGGTAATCAATAGAGTTAATATATTTATTTTTTTATTTTTTTATTTTATTTTTACACTTGAGTCTGTCTTTTGGTAAGTGATCCGTTGGTAAGCTTGTTCTGTATTTAGAATTGTTATAATTACACTTAACACATTCCGTTTTAGTATTTTTACATTGACTCACATTGTGTTTGTCAGAGCACGTAATATATGCAGAATCATTTCTACATTTGGATGCATTATGACCATATCTTCCACAGTTGAAGCAAGGGGTGACGTTTATCAGATCATAAGTTTTGCACAATTGATGACCTACAAAGATCTTGTTATTATTTTCACGTATAAACTTGTAAATTTCTGGTGATACTTCCATTAGAACTGTACTGGTTTTGTTTCTATTATTAGTATACATGTGCAGTACTGAGCCATTGTTATTAAATTGCTTGAAATTTCTTTCATTGATATCATTTTCTATATTCTGTTCTTCCATATTTGTAATATTGTTTATACCGATAATTTTTATTTTTGGATTACTTTGTTGTTCTATCTTGCTTTCACAATTTATTAGGTTACTGTTTAGAACAGTCTCCGCTGTTTATAAACTTTTCATATTCGTACAACTAATTTTGTACAACAAAAAAGTTTGGATATTCTTTTCTGAAACTAAGCAGTTCGTGAGTAATTCCATTGTATTTTCCTAGTTGGGGTCATTGGCCTTAATCGTTATTCTAGGAACTCGCTTCGGTTTCGTCCTAATATCACTCATCCCTTCTGCATATGTTTTATTACTTATCGGTATCTCAGTATTTTTTAGTTTTTGCAGTTCTATAAAGTCTTTCTGCAATTTGTTTTTATCTTGCAATTCTGTCACTAGTTGCTTGAGTAAGGCATTCTCATCTATTAAATTGTCCATTTCACTTTCATATTCTTTGATTGTTGCATTATGTTTTTCCACTCTTTTGTTGTGTAGTTCTTGCAGCGATTCTTCTCTGATTTCTTCAGATTTTTTCAGTTTTATTAGTGCAATAATTTTTTTTGCCACATCACTTAGGATATGTTCATCAGATTTATAGGTTATGTCTCTTATAATATGGTTTGGGCAAATTATCAGATGTGCACCTACGTATTTGGGATGTTTTGTTTTATCGAAATTGCTCTTATGGTATGCATTTTCTCAGATTATACAAATCACTGTTTTAACCGATTTAGTAGGGTGACACGTATAATATTTACGATCAGACTTATCCGGAGGATGTTTCGCGTTCGACGCCATGATGGCGTATGATATACAACGAATTTTTTAAAAACAAGCAATCGACTATAGTCCATTCTAATTCAACCTCATTATTTTTAAACGCAGAATCTCAATATCTCCCTGAAACAGATCTCGCACAAAATTTTGCACTTACAGAATTTCATTCAAATTTCAAGGAGTTAAAAATTCCAAACGATCTCTAAAATCCGAGGGGAAAAACAACCAATCTTATCAAACCCTTCAATCTTCATGCCCAATAAGAAACACACTTTCGAAACATAACCGGCTTGGTTGTTATCTCGTAGTGGGAAAAGGGATTTCCTCTCGAACTGTTTATTTCGAACTGATTCGCCGGTGGCGCGAAATGAAATCGTTTGTTAGATAAAGTCGTGACTGTTTGGACATTTCGATCTGATATGCCGGTGGCGCGAATGGAAATCGTTCGTTAAATAAAGTCGTGGCTATTTAGGCGTTGCGAACTGATATTCCGACTGCGCTCAAGGAATGTTTTCGTTAGATAATCTCCTGGACATTTTTACGGTCATAAGCAAAATCGGGATGTGCGGCATATATGACCAATACGCCGACTGCTCTCGTAAGATTTTTTTTTCTTCAAGCATTTCGATGTGATACGCCGGCTGCGTGCAAGGAATGCGTTCGTTCGATAAAATCTTAGTCATTTTTATGGTCAAGAGCAAACATCAGGGTGAGCAGCTTGTAAAAGTTGTATTTTCAGTAAAAAATTGATAAGTGCTCAAAGAAAAAAAAGGTTACCTTCCACACTTTAACGGCGAAAGGAAGCTGAGGATAGCTGATCGGTGCTGATAGATTTTTTTCTATCACCGAAAGAAATGTGAAGAGAGTGTCCAAACTAAATGTAAAAAACTTGACGCAAATTATGAAAAGTATTTTATTTTCTTTACTTCAAATACGTGCATAAATTTTCATTAAAATTCATTATATGAAGATAGAGAAGAAGAGATTTGGGTAAGTGCTAAACTATTCTTTTTAAAATTTATAAATATGTTTATTAATTTTATTATTAATTTACCTTATAGCATTTGGACGAAGGAGAGCTGCCAATAAGGCAATACGTAGCCCAATGAATAGAGCAGAATAATTCTCGAGAAAAACAGACAATGAGGTATAGAAGGAATATAGAAAAACTGCGTTATCTTAAGTTCAACGCTAGTAAAAGTGTAGAAGTTAGTTTCTGAATAAAATAAACTATAAGACATATATTTAAAATTGATATTATTACGTGTTTTATTTTATTTACAGTGCCACTTAACGCTTTTATTTAAGCGTTTAAAAAAAGGTAGAAGCTGAAAGAAATAAAGATACACTTATAACATAGAAAATCGTTAAGTTGGTTCAACCGATCTTAAAATTAATGTTCAGCTGGGCAGTAGAGCTTCAAGTAAGTTACTTTTAGTACCTTTTTTTTATCTATATTATGGTTTTGTTTGCGGCATGTATATAATTTTTCAACTTTTGAAATGGTTTCAGGATCCGTTTTTCATAAAAGTTGTAGGACAATTGAAAACTAGAGGAATCCGTAAAATATAGAATTCCGTAATTACTACTGAAGCATGGCGACGTGGTAGATCGTTTTGGATATTTATAATCAGAATACAGTATTATATTATTAAATTCGAGAAGGCAAGTTTTCCAAAGGATTCTTCATGAGTCTTTAACAATGATACTGACTTGGAATCAGAAGAAGAAGAAATTGTGTGCATTAATTTTGGTGAATATTTTTAAAACATTATGTGCAAAGTGTACAGTTAAATTTTAGTGGATGCACAAGGCAACTTTGACGCTTCCATTCCTCTGAGTATGATTTTGGGCTTTGCAGAAGACTATACAAAAATTGTAGTTTATATGAAACATGAAGTAATTCTCACAAGATCAAGAAATGACTTGAATGTAATAATCCAGGAAGGTAATAAAGAAAATAATGTGACTACTTATGAATACTATAAAGTAAATATAACCAAGATATAGTGGTTAATGCCATATGTTATTGCATCTGATAAACAAAAAATCCAGCAGTTGAATTTCATCGGCAAAGATAATCCTATCTCTATGTGTTATCGTTCTTGGGAATTATTTCAATACCTTCTACTTCCGAGTACGAATAAACATGTATGGACAGTGAAAATTTCAAATCAATTAGAAAAACCTCGTTTTGTGATTCTTGGATTAGAGCAAAAAAAATGTTTAAGAAATTCAAATGCTAGTCGATTTAATCATTGTGAAATTAATAATGTGAGACCTTTCGTAAATTCACAATATTATCCATACAACAATCTTAATATCGACAAAACTAAGAATCTATTCGCAGAACTCTATGATATGTATGCTAACTTTCAAAATACCTACTATGGAAGAGATTCACAGCCGCTGCTGACAAAATCTCAGTTTATCAACTCTGAACCACTCATAGTCATTGACTGTTTACGGCAAAATGAATCTAGAAAGAGCGCTCCTGTCCATGTCCGTCTAGAGTTTGAGTCTAAAACCTCCTTTCCACCTAATACTTCAGCTTACTGCTTGATCTTACACGATCGCATCGTACAGTACAATCCTATTAGTGGAGATGTCAAAAAGCTCGTCTAGATATCATTGTCATTCCAAAACGGAGTATGCAGTAGACATGATTGGTTTAAAGCAAATGAGAGATGATTATGTTCTAAAAGAAGTAGCTATCATTCCTCTCAATGAAAGTGGCGATCATATCGTTCGTCTATTCAAGAAACCCCATTCATGGAAAAGACTCTCTGACAAATTGCAAAGGGAAAACATTTGGCTGGAACATCATTATCATGTAATAGCCTGGAACACGAATGGGCTTGACTACTCACAAATTCGATCATTGCTCCGTGGCTCTTTACACGATGCTACCAAAATTTTTGTCATGGTCGAATTGAAACAGAAATGGCTACAACGATTCAATTTTTCTGCAGTTCATAACATTCAGCAATGCGGCTATCAGTCAAAAACCAATACAGTCAAGTGCGTTACAGTATGTGCAAACCATAATCACATCTACAAGACTGCCTGCCCACTTCACACCGTCAACCTCATAAAATTATTCTATCACTCCTGTAAAAATTTGCAAAGAAAATAAAGGAAAAAAGTATAAAACGTTATAGGCATTCTGGCTCTCGTGAGAGAAAGGGAAGCTCTCCCACTCTCTCTATTTCGGATTCTGGATCACTCTGGGTGATTTAGAATCCGAACGGATTCTGACTTACTTGAGGAAAGGAGGGGGTGAGACAGGATCCGTGTGAGCTGGTATTCCAATAGCCTATCTACTCAGGCAAACAACGAAAAACTATTCAAGAGAAGCAAAGAGAGCGAGAAGAAAATCTGTCACATATCCTGGACTTATTCCATCACAGTTGCAGAACTTAAAACCACAATCCTCCGCCCCCAGCCCCAACAGCCAGCCATCACCAACAACATCGGGGATACAATACTTAGGTATTATTGAAATAAGATGTACTTATAATTGTGTATTCTATTTATATTTATATGTATACTTCCGGCACGCGACGCAGACTAAACTTGTTTCTGGGTCATTTCCCGTGAAACCGGGGGATAAGGACGGGGATCGCGCGATAGGCAGCAATTGGGAATCAAAGAAAGGAAGAAACTCAATTCTTAACTTAACTAACGTGTATTTTATCTCGAATTCCGTACTAGCGGGAGACGCGCATGAGCCCCCGAGCGCGCTTGGGCGGCGCGCGGAGTTACGAAGTCGCGCGCACAAAGAGCTACAGGGGAAGGGACTACGTGCCACGGCTTCCCCGAGTCTCGTTCCCTACGTCGCGAGTACAATGTAATTTACTTTTATTATTTTTATATATGACCGATTTCATCTCAAATCATGCAGGCCGACAGCACCTACCTCTCCGAATCAGCTCAAATTATAGTATATTATTCTACTTGGAAAATAAGCGTATACGTATTTTTTGATATTTCGATAGCATCAAAATTGCATGTGTTATGCTTTTTTCAAAAATGACTCCTCAAATTTCGTTTCTCAAAAATCGAAAACTTTTTTCTTTTTAAATCATTCTAATTCGTCTTTTTATGGATATTTGAAAATAATTCTGTACATATTCGATGCTGTTGGTGATACTCTTTCGATCTGTCAAGTTCAAAAATTTTTTTACAAAAAATCAAGGATGATATGGCATTTTTTATAAACAATGAAAAATGTTTTTTTCTCAAAAAAACGATCTTTTTTTTACTCAATTTTTTTCATAGATAGCTAGTCTCAATACTTATACGGTCATATACATGACATTTGGAATATTTTTGTTTTTTAAGAGATATAAACGAAATAAGAAAAAAAATTTATGTTCCCCAATGGCACTGTCGTGCAAGAAAAAATCCTATGTATTTTTCCATTTTTTATGATTTTTAGACATTTTATTGCTTTTTCTAACTTTCCTGCTAACACGATTCTTTGAGTTGATTTTCTTCTTCTTCTGTTTCTCTTTATTTAACAATTTTGTTAAAGAATGAATAGCAGTTCGACCTGTATAAGATTTTTTCTTTTTATCTACATTTACTTTCCATACATGGGTTTTCTGAATGCCGTTATATTTAGGAGCCTTAAGCCACTCCTTTATTTTATTTTGTCTAAAAACTTCAATATCTTCTTTTGGTAGTAAGATTAGTTTAATATTATTAGTATAAGATTGAACTTTTGTTACAAAAGCATTGGCATCTTGTATTGATTCAATATGACTGTTCTGAAGATTATGTCTAGTTGCATAGTGTTTGACTAGTCCGCCAACACCGTCACATGCACCTTTCCCGTGACCTGTAGCTGAAAACAACCATTTTTTATTGATGGAAGCATTTTTCATTTCATACAATTGAAATCGATTTTTAAAGTGGCTTGCTGCTCCATCTGTTATAATTGATATTTGATATATTAAATCGGTTGAATCATTTTTCATCGAATCAATTATTTTTTCCATTGCTAACAAGGCATGGGCAGAATCGTGTTTTCTATCATGACTGATGACAGCAAAAGTTTTTGTTAGTTTTCCTTGATAACAAACTGCTGTGAAAATAGAGACCTGTTGATTAACCCAGTGAGTACCTTGAATAGGGTTACTGTGAATCACTGCCCAATTTTCAGCAAAATCACCATGCAGTACTAGATGATCTGAGTTAGCTGCAGCTATTTCTTTCTCTTCTTTTATAGCTTTTCTTTGTAATTTTTTAATATTTAAATGAACGCTTGTTTTGACTGTCCAAGAAGAAAGATCGCTAAAAAAATTGGAGATTGTTAATCTTTTCTTCACAAGATGGCCATTTTCCCACATAGCAAAAACAATCTCCTCATGTTCATTAGTTGTCTCTAATCCAAACAAACTTAGGTTGATATTTTCAGAACCTGGGCATAAAGTACATTCTTGAAAAAGACACTTATCGGACAAATTGGAGCAAACAATTGCCGATAAAAGTGTAGAACGAACTCTATCGAGGTCTGAATGTTTGCCTCCTAGGAAATTATTTAGACTATTAACGTATAAATCAAAATTTGCACAGTAAATGCACAGACACACTTCCTTCGATGGGCTCAACATAACAAACTTTGGTTTTAATGTATAAAACTTTGTTATACCGATTTTTATGTCTGGGTTTTCTTGTTTGAATAGTTTATACGCCTCTTTTAAACTGCGTGTCAAATAACGTTTTATTTTTTTTTCTTTTTTTCCATTTTGTTGAACAGTCACAACATCATATTTATTAGGGCTTTGGCGTGTACAGTTAAAGTTATCGTTTAGAAAATATTCCATGGCAATTTTTGTAGACTTTTCGTCCAATGGATGACCAGTATACGCGTCAGGTTCAGAATATATTCCCTTAGTTGTTACAAGCATTCTTGCTTTGTCAATCATATAAACAGTTACTTCGGGAAATGCTGATAAAATACTAGATTTTGTTAATGACGAAGGAAGCAACGTTAAAATTCTAATTTTCTCATTGATACTGTCACAATTTTCAAGCGCTATTTGCAAGTTATTAAGCCATTCATTGCAGAAGCATTCAGTCAAATCATCATGTGATTCATCAATGCAAACATTGTATGCTTCTGACAATTTTGAGCTAGTTGCAGATGAGAATGAAGATTCTAGTTCTGATTTTTTTCTAATAATGTATCTTTGTACAGATGAATCATCAATACCTCTTCGATTAACAAAATCTCTTCCTTTTAAGTGGCGAAACATTACTAAAAGAACTTGAAATTAAGGTTTCGTTTAAATGCTCAATCCGCTCTGGGGTGCTAGCTCGAAAATCATGGTCTTCAGTATCACTGTCCAAGTCAGTATAATTGTCTGTATGAATCGCATCACTTATTTCCTTTGGTTCAATATTTTTAACGCGTTCATAAAAATTGAAGCATACATAATCCGAACTCTGCACTGCTTTGTTAGGAAAACTTTGTCGAAGAAGTTCTGCTAAATTCTTCAATTTTCTAAATTTAACAGTGGCATCATATACGTTTTTTTTGTGTGATCCAAAAAAGTTTGGACACTGCGCCTCTTTGTTGAATAAATTTCAGCCCTAATTCAAGAGAAATCTTAGTATGTATAAGTAATACTATATATATTAAGATAACTAGACCGGGTTCCTTAAATAAGCTAAAATAACTAACATTATCTACGTGATAGCAGAAGATGAGTTTTAGCCACCTTGCGGAGAATTCTAGTACCATGCGTTATACTCCTCTATGGTGTACACACACACATATATAAATAATCGTACACGTATTCGCCTAATGCACAGATTTTTGCTCTACTATATACGTATAATCATTATACTTAGGGGTACATACAATTTTTTTCTTATTTCTTTTATATCTCTTAAAAAACAAAAATATTCCAAATGTCATATATATGACCATATAGGTATTGAGACTAGTTATCTATAAAAAAAAATTGAGTAAAAAAAAAGATGGCTTTTTTGAGAAAAAAACATTTTTCATTGTTTATAAAAAATGCCATATCATCCTTGATTTTTTGTAAAAAAATTTTTGAACTTCGCAGATCGAAAGAGTATCACCAACAGCATCGAATATGTACAGAATTATTTTCAAATATCCATAAAAAGACGAATTAGAACGATTTAAAAAGAAAAAAGTTTTCGATTTTTGAGAAACGAAATTTGAGGAGTCATTTTTGAAAAAAGGATAACACATGCAATTTTGATGCTATCGAAAAATCAAAAAATACGTATACGCTTCTTTTCCGAGTAGAATAATATACTATAATTTGAGCTGATTGAGAGATGGGTGCTGTCGGCCTGCACGAGTTGAAATGAAATCGGTCATATAACTATAATTTTGCAAATTTTCAAGTCACAAGATTCATTGCTTTTTGATAAAAGAAATGTTAAAAAATGAATTTTGTTGGATAACGACATCTTAAAAGATATTTTATATTTGTATTTGAAAGTTACAGTAATGAGTTATTGAGTATATAGATATACTTGCTGAAAAGATTGTCAACGATTCAAGTATGCATAATATTAAACACTATATAATAGATAAAGTCAAATATAATTTTTAATATTATTGATGAAAATTACTATATAATTGATATGTTGGCAACACAAACGTTTAAAAAACATTTTAACAAGAATTATTTTGGAATGCAAAATACATTTAAAATAAAGTTTTCAAACGTTTAGTAGACGAAACTTAAAAAGCGAGAGTAATATTTCTGTAACTTCATTGATTAATTATTATAAAAAAAATTATTAAAATACCACATTGAGTAAAATATAGGAACCATTAATTGGTACGATCCGAGTGGTACAATAAAAATGGTCCGTCTTCCCTGCCAAAATGGTACATATATTTCTTATAATTTATGAATATCTTTTATATTCTAATAACAATTTTATAAATCAAGTTGTTCCACGTTTTCTCGACGAATATTTGTCAATAAAGGTAGATATGTGAATGCTCGCGGACTCCCGCCAAGAATGGGCGTCGAGGGGAACTCGCGGCACTTGACTCCCCTTTTTTCTTTCGATGAAAGAGGTTTGCTGGGGATTACTATAAATGAATCGATATAATTTGACTAGTGTATATTTAACAATAACTATGTACAAGAGAGATACAGAGATATGCACTGTGTTTCGTCGCCAGAGCTGTAGCGCTCCTACCTCTTGGCTATCCAGGTGTGGTCTGGCGTCACCACGCTTCGCTGCGCGGCACCAAGGTCTGCTTGCGCGGGTGGCGCTGACGCTCGTCGGTCAGCCTGGGTGCTTGCTGGTGTCTCGGCTGGGCGACAGAGGGCGCCACAGATATTTTAGAGCTTAATGTACGTTTCAAAAAGGGTGGAAAATTTTATTCTCAAAGTTGCATTATATAAAAAAATTAATGCAGAAACGTTTCTGAAATATTAGAAAAAAATGTCGCTGACAATTCATCATCCCTTAGCTTCCTCAAACTAAATAAATTGTTCGAATATGAATTTCTTTGTTCAAATACATTATTTTAAATTGCTCTATTCTTTTCTTATTAATTGCTCAAAAAAGTGCTTTTTTGATCATCGATTGTTGTCAAAAGATAAATTACAAAAAATTATAAGCTTGTAATCATAAATTTCATTATCGATTTCAAAATATTAAAACAGAAAAGTCATTATAAAACAAAATCGAATCGAAGAATTTCTAATTTTTTTTTTTGATTTCGTATGTTTATCAAAAAGACAATCAAAAATTCGTATGTTTAATAGAAAATGACCGCGATATTTTTCAGAAATAACTAATAAAATTAAAAATGAACATAACCTTAAATATCTTGAAAGATAAAAGACCTTACAGCCTGGGAATAGAGCTCAGCCAAGAGATAGTGGAAAGCTACATTTTCCATCTAAATTTATTTATAAAAATTTTTCAACATATGTTTCTAAAATATCGCCGTTTAAAAAATTAATTAATTAATTACATTCTCGTGTATAACAAAAGAAGGAAAATAACTTATAACAAAATATAGATAATTTTATTCTATTTCAAATGCATTTATACTGAAGCGACATATAAGGAGCGCGGTAGCGCCACGGTGGCACGTATGAGTACTAAGTACGATACGAAGCCTCGGGACGCACTGTGGACTATATACTTTCATTTGTGGTTCCATAACCTTATACAAAAACCGCTGCCAATTAATAGTATATATATATATATATATATATATATATATATATATATATATATATATATATATATATATATATATATATATATATATATATATATATTCAGTAATTTAGTCATTTAAACTTATGCAAAAATATAGCATAAATTAAGAAAAAGTATTGTTGTTGAAAATATTTTTTTATATATATATATAATACATACCATTTTCACAAATAAATTTAAAATAAGGTAATAATACGTAACTAAGAAAATCTTAAAAATGTTCATTAAGTGTAATTATTCGAGTTAATTATTCAAAGTAGTTTATTTAAACATCAAATATATATTTATTAAGAATTGAGACATCAAAAATATATTTATTAACTAAAAAATGATCAACAGTTTTCTTTTATTTTGAAACTATTCAAAACAATTTTTTTTTCAACGTATTGGTGTAAAAGCATATTTTTGTGATTAAAACAAGAGTATTAAAAAAGAATTTTTCACCACACTGCGCGTAAAGTGCTGACTGTACGCCCTCTCAGCAGGCCGTACAGTACCGCATGGACTGCCTAGGGAATAAAGTGACTTGCGCATGCGCGATGCGCCTTTTTCCGCTCTCGACTGCGTCTCGAGCGGTAAAACAGCGCGTCGCGCGTACACAAGTCACTTTACTTCTAGGCAGAGCATGGGGTACTGTACGGCCTGCTGAAAGCGTACAGTCATTTCTTTACGGGGGTGTGGTGAAAAGTAGTATACGCACCTCTGGAGTACAGTAGGCAAGCATGCACTGTGTAAAATGCCAACGTCACACAGTGCGTACATTGCCCACTTTACTCCCTTGATGCATAATGTACTATTTACGCACACCTATTAGACAAAATTTATTTTAAAAAATTTAAGTCAATTTTTCAACTATAAATAATCCTATACCAAAGTATAGCATTTAAATGTTATTTATGAATATAGTAAATGCATTCTCCTTTTAAAAATAAATTTCTTTCGTATTTTATTTGAGTTTATGAACAACGGATTCAATTATTACAAAAATATCATAAAAATGAAGAAACGATATAAAACAAAATTAAATAAATCATTTTTAATTTTTCTTTATTTCAAATCTTCATCAAAAAATAAAAATAGAGCTTTGAAGCCAATAATTACCTCATATAATACGGAAGAAAAAAGCTATTAAAATTAAAAAGAAATGAATACCATCAAAATAAGAAAAAGTTATAAAAAAAATGAATACCATCAAAATAAGAAAAAGTTATAAAAAAAATGAATCAATAAATCTTATAAATTATTTATCATTTAAAATCTTCATCAAAAGACGTAAACAATGATATCAGAAAGGCCAATATTTACAGCAGAATACTCAATAAAAAAGCTATTAAAAATGTTTTGAAAAGGAATATGAATATGTTAAAGATTAAAGAAGTTATAAAACAAGAACGAATAGATAAATTATAAATATTTTATTTTATTTCAAATCTTCATCAAAAACCGTAGAAAATGAGTTTTAAACATCACGATGAAATTTAATATGGATGTGAGTGTATGTATGTGTGTGTTTGTGTTCATGTAGTGTATGTGTGCGTGTGTGTGTACGTGTTTGCGTGTGTGTGTGAGTGTATGTGTGTGTGTGTGTGCGTGTGTGTGTGCGTGACATTTATACACTTTTATGGAAGTTAATAAATTATTAATCATGACCTTTAATAACAACGCATGAATATCTATGACCATGCCTGTATATCCCGGATCAAGTTTCAGGTATAAGTATGTATAATTTTGCATAAACATGAACAAATTGAAAAAATTTCGATCATTATCTTGTACGATCATGGATGAACATTCATGATAATTCATAATAATTCAAGATGGTTCACGAACTCGCCTGAAATCCACTTTTACCCGGGCCGCATATACATCAATAATAACCATAGAGAACGTCTGATTATTAGATTTTTCAATTTCAGACAACAACGATCGACATTATTTTTGTAAATTTCAATTCGGCAAAGAAAACCACAATTGAGAAATGAAATGATTCCTTCAACGTAATTTAAGAAAAATGAATCGTCATACAGTGAACAAATAAGTGCTGCTTTTGGTGCACTCCTTCTCTGGGCTGCTAAACGTTAAAAATTCTATTTCCGAGAGGTGGCACAAGATGAAAGCGCGCATTTGCAATTCGAGGCGCATACTGAACATCAGCCGGTGGACGGAAGACTCGGCCAGATAACTCTTGTCCAACGGATATGGTCCGGGGAGGTTACAACGGAAATTATGCCACATCATTTGCATTATTCCTCGGTTCTGCCATGTCTGGAAACGCGTTCGTAATTCGCTCGATCTTTCTTTAAATCCTGAGCGATTTTAACTAATTGACTGCTAAAATTTTTTAAGTCAAGGAAAATCACGATTCTCGGTGTAAATATGTTTTTTTTATACCACAAATAGGAAGAAATCACTAATTAGAGCGTTGCAAAAATGTTGCATATATTCTGTTTTTTCGTCTACAAGAAATCGGTTGTCATGTTATTTTCGGTGAAAAAATGTTTCTTATATTGCTGAGGTGATACCCAATTTTGTTAGAATTTTTTCATTTATAATAAAAAAGTTGTAAGTATTGCAAGATTTCTTGAAGGGTAGGTTGAGCAATATACTTACCAAATGGAGTCGACGGGTTAGCATAAAGCCAGAGATAATTTAGTTTTCTTCTGCACCGCTTAAAATTTAAATAATATAATAGTAATTTTATACAATTATTGATATTCAATGTTTTAAAAGTTAGAATAAAAATGTAATTTTTTTTATATTTAATAAAGCAGCATGACTTCCTCCTAGAGGATTCTTTCTAATAGTAAAAAGAAGTTTTCTTAAGAACATGTTACAAACATGATTCGGGCCATTTGGAACCAAAATACACTATTTTTTAAAATGTCCGTATCGATATGTGAGTGTGTATGTGTGTGTGCATGTGTGTGCGTGTATACGTCTGTGTGTGCCTGTGTGTGTATATGTGTGTATGTGTATGTTGTGTGTGTGTTCTGTGTGTATATATGTGTGTGTGCGTGTGTGTGTGTGTGCGTGTGCGTGCGTGTGTGTGTATATGTGTGTATGTGTATGTGTGTGTATGTGCGTGTATACATATGTATAGCCCTATATCTCTAGTAATCCGCGATTAAATTTAATGTTTTAGGATTCATTTTTTTTAAAGCATGGGGGCTGAAAAATAATTTTTTTTCCTTTACGATTCGTTTTTTCTTTTCTTAGCGATTTTTTAAATTTGAGTTATAGTTTCCGGGTTTTTTAATACCTTAGAAGTAATATAATTAATCCAGTGACAAGGAATTTGAAAAATCGTAAAATTATCTATCTTCCCCGACACGAAATTTTTTATAAGTTATTTTCCTTCTTTAGTTACACATGGCAAAGTCATTTTTTTAATGGCAATATTTTAAAAACATAGGATGGAAAATCTCTATAAATAAATGAAGATGGAAAAGGTAGCTTTCCACTACCTCTTGACTGTCTTGAGTGAGCTCTTTGACCAGAATATGAAGTCTTTTATTTTGCAAGATATTTGAGGTTATATCTTTTTAATTAATTTTTTATTGCCTATTTATTGGGTTTAGCACGGTAATATTTTACGAATCAAAGCTCATTTTTTTAGTTTTTTGATGAAATGAAATAATTTTTTTTGTTTAATTTATCGACTCGTTTTTGTTTCATAATGATTTTTCAGTTTTATGATCTTTTTTAATTTGGTCGCTTATTTCTTGGGTATTAAGCGGTAATTTTTGTCTATTCAAAGCTCAGTTCTTTGTTTTTTGATAAAGATTCAAAATTAAAAAGACTTCCCAAATTTCGTCAATTCGTTTTTGTTTTATAAAGATTTTCCTAATCCATACTTTTCTTATGGTAAAATAATAAATTAACTCTGCATAAAATTAAATGTTTCACTAATTGTAATAAATTGATTGTATCAATTTCGTATTTAGCAAGTAAAATAGTATTATTGTAACGGTTGTGGTTGTTGGTAAAAAAATAAATAATATGATCGCTTTATTGTAAATGTATTTGAAAGAGCATAAAATTACCTATTTTCTCCGACGTGAAAATTCTATAAGCTATCATTCTTCATTTTTTATACACAAAAACATCATTTATTGTTTAAATGGCGATATCTTGGAAACATATGATAGAAAATGTTTAAAATAAATTGTAAAAAAAGTAGCTTTCCACGATCTCTTAGATAAGCTGTTTGCCTAAACTGTAAGGTATTTTATCTTTCAAGATATTTAAGGTTATATTTATTTCTTATTCTATTGCTTATATCTGGAAAATTTCGCGGTCATATTCTATTAAACAAACGAATTTTTAATATTTGTTTTATGGACATACAAAATCAGATAAAAATGAAAGATTTCTCGATTCGTTTATATTTTATAACGATTTATCTATTTGAATATTTTTAAATCAATAATGCAATTTATAATCACAAACTTATAATTTTTTGTAATTTATCATTTGACAACATTCGATTGTACAAAAACCCACGTTTTTGAGATATTACTAAGAAACAGATATAGCAACTTAAAATAATGTATTAGAATAAAGAAATTCATATCGGAACAATTTATTTAGTTTGAAGAAGCTAAGTGCCAAGCAATTGGCAGAGGTTTCTGACCTGCCAAGTAATGTTTACTAAAGAAAAGCAGTAATAAAGGCGTACTCAAGTTTTATGGGTGTGGATTTTGCGTCTAGACCTTGGGTAACTTGGGGTCAATCTCGCATAATTTATACTCGACTTGCATAATTAAAGATTATTTTAAGGGGTTAGAACTGATCAAATCCTGATAAAACTCGGTACCAATTCATTGGCACTTAGCTTCCTCAAACTTTATAAATTGTTCCAATAAGAAATTATTTATTCTATTTAATACTGTGGTGAAAAACAAAAATGACAAGTACATTATAATGTGGTAATTTAAACTTATGCAAAAGTATACCATAGATTATGAAACAATATTGATAATTAAATTATATTTTAATGTATATGATGCATGCCATTTTTACAAATACATTTAAGATAAGATAATAATATATAACTAAGAAAATCTTTAAAATGTTCATTAAGTATAATTATTCGAGGTAGTTGTTCAAAATAGTTTATTCAAACTTATTTTAACTGTCAACCCAAATTTAAAATCAATTAAATCGTATCCCTTACAAATTGGATTTGAAAAGAAAACATAAAAAATATATCGATTAACTAAAAAATGCTTTACAGTCTTCTCTTATTTTAAAACTATTAAATAATTTTTTTTTACAAGTTATTGGAGTAAACACATGTGTTTACGCCATTTTTACAGGCCTTAGTAGTATAGGTACATTTCTGTAGATTTGAATTTCGCGCCATTTCGTGCGGTCAATTGTGACGTTGCGCGACCGTCAGCGCGCACGGATCTGGCTCCATTCGCGTGCGCTTCGCAATTGTTCACTTTTGAGAGGACCTCTAAGCTGTTCGCACGCTTAGCAGCCCTGCTCAATTTATATTTGCATTTTCAGCTCTTTTTGCGTCCTGATTGTCGTGAGGTCCTTTTCGATAGGCTGAGATATATTTCCGTTCTTTTCAGAGCGAATATATTCAGCCTTCCTGCGATCGTGACTCGTGTCGATCGGGGCCTGCCCCGGAAAATTGTAACCGCGTTCGTGCGAGCGTGCGTGAGAATTCGCGCGCGCGTGTGTGTGTGTGTGTGTGAGTGTTCGCGATTGCGCATTTTTGTGCTTTACTAATGTAATTCGTGGGTTAAGCGTAGCCTAAGAAATACATTAACAATCGCGTGAACACTGTAACGGTCTTTTTTTTTCGATATTATATTGCCTTAGTTTGAATTCCAAGTAGTTGCTTGATACGTTACAGTGTGAACGCATTGTTGCGCCGTGCACTGTTGTTTACGTTTCGGCCGGCCGTATTTTCTCGGAATCGAGGCACCGCGCCGAATGTGTGTGTTTACAGCATCGCTCTCGTTGCGTGCGAGTCTTGTGTGCGGAGTTTAGCAGCGTTCATTTAGGATATATTATTTTGCGCTTCAAATCACTTATAGGTACGTTCGTCGATTCTACCGAGTTTGCGTCATGGCTCCTGTAGCTTTGAAAAAGCTGACTGCGTTGCAGACGTCGCGCGAGGCGGAGATTGAGAGTACACGCGCGCGTTTGGCAGCTAAGCCGCGTGAGTCTCTCAATAAAAATATAGTGCAGGCTCGACTTGAAGCGGTGAGAGATATTTAGGCAGAGATTCGGAAGACGCACTCCGAGATTATCGTTAGGGAAGTTACAGAGACAGATGCTTACGTTGCCGATAACTGGTTTGGTCATATACAGGGTATTTTTGAGAATGCCCTTGACGAGATTCTGACGTTGTTTACGTTTTTTGATAAGCCTGATGGCGATACCAGTTTATCGGAGGCGGGCTCAGACCGTGGCTCTGGCGCTCGTGTAGCTAAGTTGCCTCGAATTCCTCTACCTACGTTTACAGGTAAATACGAGGATTGGGCTAGTTTCTGCGATCTTTTCACTACGCTCGTTCGTGATCTCCCTAACTTGTCTGATGCTACAAAGTTGCTGTATCTTAAGCTTTGCCTGAAGGATGGGGCTGCTGAACTCATCAAGAATGTAACGACCACCAGCGCCAACTATGCCAGTACGTGGCAGGCTTTGAATGACCGTTATAATAATCCTCGCTTGATTATTAATAAACTTTTGACTTCCTTCATGGAAATTCCGCATTTAAAAAGGGAGTCAGCTTCTGAGCTTCGCACTTTCGTTGATGAGGCGCAGCGAATTATTCGGGCGTTAGGGAATTTGAAGCTTCCTGTAGAGTACTGGGATGTTTGGCTCGTATTTTTGTTGTCCGATCGCTTAGATTCGGAGTCGAGGAAGCTGTGGGAAGCAAAGCTGAGCACTAAGGAGCAAAAATTCGATTCAGTCGAGAATTTGACGGAACCTATTGCTGATAGGTCACTTCCTAAGTTTTCAGATCTCGTTAGGTTCTTAGAGACGAGAGCTCAGGCTCTTAGCATGGTGACTGTTGAGCGCAAGGCGGAGAAAAGGCCGGCTTCTACGCCGACATCGAGGCCTCAGGTTTTCATGCTAGTTCCTCTCGATCGTCTGGGACCTAAAGTGCTCTCTTCGCTCCGATTCGCACTCTCTCGCAGGGCAAGCATCACACGCTCTTGCACATCAAACACCAAGGAAACTCGCAGGCTGCGCAACAGGATCCCGGTAATTCTCAAGCAGATGGGTCGGGCTCGAGGCCTCCCGTAGTGAGTATGCATGCAACTAGCATTTCGGGTACCAAGAAAAAGATTATTTTAGCTACAGTGCGAGTGCAGGTGATAGAACCGAGAGGTGATAGCACCTACGTTCAAGCACTTTTAGATCAGGGATCGGAAGCTTCGTTCGTGTCGGAGTCGATTGTGCAGCTGTTAGGGCTCTAAAAGGAGCGCACTTGTGTGCCGCTGACAGGGATTGGCGCCAGTGCAGCTGGCAGTGCGCGCTCGATAACGCAACTCGTTCTGAGGTCCAGATTCGAGTCGAACTTCGAGCTCAGGGCAGAAGCGCTCATTCTCCCTCGTCTTACGTCGCAGGTTCCAATCGACAGCATCAGAGATCTCGATCTCAAGCAGTTTGTAGGGCTCACTCTTGTGGATCCGAAATTCCTCGTCTCGAATAAGGTAGATATTATCCTAGGGGCCGACGTGTACGGGCAGTTGCTTCGATCAGACTTGAGACGATTCCCTCGCTCGCAGCTCGTCGCTCAAAATACAGCTTTCGGTTGGATCGTTTCAGGTGCTGTGCAGGTGGAGGCTTCACGGCAGACGGAGTCGTCCACACCTCACGATTCAATGCAAGTATTGCATTGCGCGTCGATGCACGAGTTGGATCAAACTCTGCAGCGTTTTTGGGCATTCGAGGATCTTCCCTCGACATCCTCTAAGTTGAAGCCTGTCGATGAGGCGTGCGAGAAGATGTTTAGAGAAGATCACTCTCGTGATTCGCAGGGTCGATATGAGGTCCGTCTACCGGTGAAACCTGATCTACCTTCGGTTGCAGCTGAGACTAGGCAAATGGCTCTCGGATCGCACTCCACGATGCATCCTCGTTTTGTTCGTGATTCGAAGTTAGCTCAGGCTTATCGAGAGTTCATGGAGGAGTATGCGCGCTTAGGGCACATGACTCGGATTCCACAGTCGGAGATTCGACAGGAAGGTTCGTGGTATTTGCCACATCACGCAGTAGTGCAGTCCTCGAACTCCACATGGAAGCTTAGGGTCGTTTTTTATGCCTCCAAACGTACTAAAGACAGTCTGTTTCTCAACGATTTTTTGTTCCCAGGCGAGCCTCTCTAAACTGACCTCTCGTTGATTCTCCTCAATTGGCGTAGGTATTTATTTGCGTTTACAGCGGATATTGTTAAGATGTTTAGGCAGATTCAGGTGAAGCGTGTAGATCAGGACCTTCAGAGAATCGTCTGAGCTCCTACTGCTGATTCTGCTCCTGTCGATTATCGCTTGACGACTGTCGCTTATGGGACGGCTTGTGCTCCGTTTTTGGCTATCCGCACGCTTCGACAGTTAGTTAAGGACGAAGGCGCTCGATTCCCTCTCGGAGCTGAGTGTCTCAAATCCGAGACGTATGTAGTTGACACTTTTGCTGGTTCTGGCGAGCTCTCCATCACTGTGCAAAAGAGGATCGAGCTTACAAAGCTCTTAGGTTTGGCAGGTATTTCACTCGACAAATGGACTGCAAACCATCCAGAGCTTCTTCCTTCGCAGGTACAGCAGGGCCCCGCAAAGCAGATCGATGCAGATAAATCGGTCAAGACTCTCGGTGTTCACTGGAGTCCTGCTCAAGACCAGTTTAGGTTCGATGTCTCGGATGTCGCAGAGCTGTCAGCTGCTTCAACAAAACGCTCTATCCTCTCGAATATAGCTCGCTTGTTCGACCCACTCGGGTGGCTTTCGCCGATCACAGTGACGGCAAAAATCTTGATGCAGGATTTGTGGATTCAGCAGTGTGATTGGGATTTTCCTTTGCCTGCAGAGCTTCGCAAGCGGTGGTATGCGTATTGCAAGTCGCTATCTGATCTGCCGTCGCTAACGATCGATAGGTGGTTAGGTGTTGCATCTACTTCTTCGTACCAGATACATGGCTTTGCGGACGCTTCTTCTCGAGCTTATGCTGATGTAGTTTATCTGCGGATCGATGAGGGAGATGGTAGATTTGGTGTGTCAATTTTAGCTGCTAAGACGAAGGTTGCTCCGGTAAAGACGGTTAGTATTCCTAACTTAGAGCTCTGCGGAGCTGCGCTTCTCGTCAAGCTTGTTTGCCACGTTAGGAAACTGGATTTTCTTAGTGGGATTCCAGTTTTTGCATGGTCAGATAGTCAGATTGTGCTTACATGACTCCGTAAGCACCCTTGCTTTTGGAAAACATTCGTGGCTAATTGGGTGTCCTATATTCAAACGGAGTTGCCGTCAGCTACTTGGGCGGACGTGCCCACCAAGGAGAAACCGGCAGATTTGGCGACCCGAGGCTTCGAGCCGGCGAAATTGTCACGGAGTAACCTTTGGTGGTGCGGGCCTGGTTGGCTTTCGCAAGTTCCAGAGCAGTGGCCGCAGCCAGCAGAAAGTCAGCGAGTTCTCCACGCGCAGAAGTCGTCCTCAGAATTGGAGCTGTTGACTAGATTCTCTTCCTTGTCACGTTTAATCCGCGTTGTTGCATTCGCTAAGCGTCCATTTATCAATTATGGTAGACATATGAAAGGTCAGGAGCTGCTTCCTCCATTTCTTACTTCGTCAGAGTTAGCTGAAGCTCGCTGCGTAGTTATTCGTTTATCACAGGCGAGCAGTTTTGCAGCCGAGATTGGGACGCTGAAGGCAGGAAGGAGATTGCAGAGTCGCAGTCGGCTCAGCAAGTTAAATCCATTTGTATGTAAGGATGATATTTTACGTGTAGGAGGCCGACTGTCACATTCTGATCTCTGCTTTAATCTAAAACACCCTCCAATTCTAGCCCAGGATTCAGCTCTCAATCTCTTATTCGTGCTATCTGCGCATCGACTTTGTCTGCACGGGGGTCCTACTCTAACGTCTAGCGTTTTGATGCAGCAGGTTTGGATTTTAGGTATAAATAGATTAGTGAAATCCACGATTCACAAGTGCGTAACTTGTCAGCGTGTCAAGCCCCAATCGACTCAACAGTTGATGGGAGATCTTCCTGCCGATCGTGTGAATGTAGGTAGGCCGTTTGTTATTTCAGGTTTAGATTACGCGGGTGCTATTCAGGTTCGTACAACGAAGGGTCGTGGGCAGAAATCATAGAAGGGATATATCGTCGTATTTGTTTGCTTCTCCACACGGGCAATTCACTTGGGGCTGGTTAATGATCTAACAATTGCAACGTTCTTCAGTGCGTACCGTCGTTTTGTTGGCAGACGAGGTGTTTGCCAAAAGCTCTACAGTGATAACGCCACTAACTTCCATGGAGCTGATAATGAGTTGCAGACTATGTTTCAGCGAGCGTCGGAATTCCATCGAAAGGTCGCTTCAGTTCTCGCGAATGACGGGACCGACTGGGTGTTTATTCCTCCTAGTGCTCCTCAGTATGGGGGTTTATGGGAAGCTGGTGTTAAGTCGGTGAAGCATCACTTGAAGAGGGTTGTAGGTGAACACACTATCACCTTTGAGGAATTGCCGACGGTCCTGGTTGAAATAGAAGCTTATCTCAACTCGCGACCACTAGGGGCGTTGAATTCCGACACCGAGGACCTCCATGCACTGACGCCCTTCCACTTTCTAAATGGGAGTGCTTGAGTGTTACTTCCAGATGCTGATTTGTCAGACGTGCCTCAGAATCGGCTAGATCGCTTTCAGTTGCTTCAGCGGATTCGCAATCTGTTTTGGAAGCGGTGGTCGTCGGAGTATCTCCTCCATTTACAGCACGGGAGAAGTAGAGAGATCAAACGGAGAACTTTGGTGTAGGTAGGCTTGTTCTTGTCAAGGATGATCGTTATCCTGCGTCCAAGTGGCCTTTAGGGCGAGTCGTTGAGGTGCATCCAGGTCCAGATGGTCTCATTCGTGTGGCAACAGTAAAGACTGCTACAACATCTCTCCGTCGGCTTATCTCTCGTCTTTGTCCATTGCATATTGAGGAAGGCGTTAAGAAGATTTAGGGTCATTCTTTGAGTGTTTCGTTCGTCCGTTAGACGAAGGCGGGCGGGATGTTTACGCCATTTTTACAGGCCTTATTAGTATAGGTACATTTCTGTAGATTTGAATTTCACGCCATTTCGTGCGGTCAATTGCGACGTTGCGCGCGCTCTCGCAATTGTTCACTTTTGACAGGACTTCCAAGCTGTTCGCGCACTTAGCAGCCCTGCTCAATTTATATTTGCATGTTCAGCTCTTTTTGCGTCCTGATTCTCGTGAGTTCCTTTTCGATACGCTCAGATATAGTTCCGTTCTTTTCAGAGCGAATATATTCAGCCTTCCTGCGATCGTGACGCGTGTCGATCGGGGCCTGCCCCGGAAAATTGTAACCGCGTTCGTGCGAGCGTGTGTGAGAATTCGCGCGCGTGTGTGTGTGTGTCTTGTGTGTGCCTCGTGGCCGTGTTAGGGACAACTGTAGGGACGGTGTCCACGTGTTGGACGTGACCCGTCCAGGGCGAGCGCATCACGGCAACACCCTTGTTTCCCGGCATCGAGGCGTCTGGCTCCCCGAGACGTCGGGGCGCGCCCGATGCAGGTCGTGGACCATTTTGCGCTCCCCTCGCCATGACCTTCTCGGCTCAGCGACATCCAGACGGTGGCGTTCGAGCTTCGTGCGGCAGTTTTGCGCGGGCTGCATGCCCAGGTAAGAGAGCTCTCATCTGCGTTACTATTAAGAGTCGATTGTAAAGCGTTAGCGTTAAATTCTTCTTATTTCCCACGTCTATTGTAACTGTTTGTAGCTTCATTTTCTTAATAAATCTTTATGCTTACTTCGGCTTTTCCCGCTAAGTCGTGCGGTTTTTTACGCCGAAGCAAGTGCCTTTTTTTTATCGCTAAATTAACTGTGTTTAATTTACTCAATCTTTCACTCACTCATCCCAATCCTTTTATATTTATCTGAACTCACCTTGAGTTTATTATTTTAAGTAGATTATTGTTCATGGTGCCCCGGGTGAGGAGTGAGTGATTGGTTTTTTTTTGTGTGTTTGTGTATTCGCGATTGTGCATTTTCGTGCTTTACTAATGTAATTCGTGAGTTAAGCGTAGCCTAAGAAATACATTAATAAACGCGTGAACACTATAACGTTATTATTTTTTTTTTATCGCGAAATTAACTGTGTTTGATTCACTCAACCTTCCACTCACTCATCCCAATCCTTTTATATTTATCTGAACTCATCTTGAGTTTATTATTTTAAGTAGATTATTGTTCAACATGTTTTTGTAATAAAAACATGGGTTTTAAAAAATGTTCTTTACGCACGCCTATTAGAGTAAATCTATTTTAAACAATTCAAGAAAATTTGTATAACTTTGTTCGAGTTTATGAACACGGATTTCTTCATTAATTACAAAAATACCATAAAAATGAAAAAACGGTCTAAAACAAAAACGAATTGATAATTCATAATTTTCTTTTTATTTCAAACTTTATCAAAAAATAAGAAAAGAGCTTTGAATGGCCAAAAAATACAGCATAATATTCAAGAGAAAAGCGATTAATTTTTTTTTTGAAAAAACATGAGTATCATAAGAATGCAAAAACGTTATAAATCAAAAATAAATAAATAAATCTTAAAAATTCTTCTTGATTTTAAATCTTCCTTCAAAACCGCAAAAATTGATCTATAAATGGTATAAGATAGAGAAATTTTACCCAAAATTTTGGATGGTAAAAGTTATGTAATTGTATGCTCTTTCAAATGCATTTTCACTGCCTGAGTAAAAATGATTTTATACATAAATATATGTTTATATATAAAAAATCATATATAATTATATATGGCTATATATGATTATATATAGTTCTATACAGTTATATATAGATTAAGATTATATACAATCGTATATGAATATGTATAATAATAAATATCAAATAAATGACGAATTTACCGCTCGTATTAAGTACAGATTTCATTTATTTTGTCTCTATCGGTCTCTATGAGCACATTTCTCTTATAATTTCATCTCATTCTCTCTAAAAATTATAAGAGAAATGTGCTCGTAGAGACCGATAGAGTCCAAATAAATGAAATATATAATAAATAATATATACTTATATATCAGCATATATAACTATATACAAGTTGACATTCATAAATATGTTTATATATAAACTGTTATATACCATTATGTATAACTATATAAAATTATATATAAAAGTTTTTTTACAATAGGGAAGAGACATGGTATAAAAATAACAGCTGATCCTTTATTCTATAATAAATAAATATGTAATGATTCATTAGACATAATTTTTTAATCGATTAGATGTCTCTTGAGTTTGTAAATATTAATTAAAAGTTTATAAATTTTCAAAGTATTTGAATATGAACTATCCTGCGATTGGCTAATAAGATTCAAGATGGCCGCGCACCATGGGTCAACATAACTTATAAACAAATATAGTTTTGGTATTTAAATTGAAAAGTTAGGTTATGGGTAGCGTCGTATATACATTGTTTCCCATGTTGCGCGGCCATATTGGAATTCTAGTCACGCGGTTTCTTTATGGTGTTTAAATGCTAATACAGAATTTTATTTTTTTGAAAAATTCTTACACAGTAAATATAGACTTAAAAATTTTGATATTTATATTTTTGTGCATAGTTTTAACTAAAGATTATTTAAAAAATAAAATAAAAGATCATGTCTCTTCCCTATTGCAGTCGGTTTGATGAACTGTATATATAATTATATATGATTATATATCTTCCTATATAGTTACATATAAAACATTTTACTTTTACGATGGGCTTTTATATATATATGTATATATTTATATATAAATACTTATTGAATTTTAAAGTGTTCTTAAACTATTATTTAATGCATAACCAATCGGAGTAGGAGTCCAGGTCGTTATGGTGACCGATGGCGAGGTTTAGGTATGCGCTCCGTAGTTTTTGGTGTCTAGATATAGGTACAGGTTAGATCTAGGTATTGCAACCTCATCATCGACCGCCATAATTACTCCGATCCTTCATCGTGAAGTATGTTCATATAGACACAAAAAGCTACGGAGCGCGCTACCTAGACTCGTAATCGACAACCAAATCAACTGGACGCTTTCTCCGACGAGTTCATATATATAAACATTTAAAACTACAAAGCGCACTATACTAGACCTCATAATCGGCTATTATAACCACGTAACAGACGCCATCTCGAATCAGTACCTGCATCTACACGCAAGGAACTACTGAGCGCGCTACCTGGAACTCGTCATGGGCCATCATAATCACTTGGACCCTATTTTCGATCAGTACGTATATGTAGACATCAAAAACTATGTGGTGCATTATCTAGACCTCATCATCGGCCACCATAACTACCTAGACACTTTCTTCATCCAGTACGCACATGTATACATCAAAAACTATACAGCGCATTATCTAGACCTCGTCATCGGCCACCATAACAACCGGGATTCCGTCTGTGACCAGTAGTTATAGCTAGATACTAAAAACTACGAAGCGCACTAGACATCGCATTATGACCACCTGAACGCCTTCTCCGACCAGTACGTCATGTAGACATCAAAAACTACTAAGTTATTTACCTAGACCTCGTCATCGGTCACCATAACTACTTGGACACCGTCCCCAACCAGTGATTATAGCTAGACACCAAAAACTACGGAAGGCATATACCTAGACCTCGTCATCGGCGATTATGACCACCTGAACGCCTTTTCCGACCAGTACCTACGTCTACACACAAGAAACTCTGGAGCGCATTATCTGGACCTCGGCATCGGCGACCATAACGACCAGGACACTGTCTCTGACCAGCAGTTATAGCTAGACACCAAAAACTACGAAACGCTCTACCTAGACCTCATTATCGGCTGTTATGGCCACCTGGACGCCGTATCCGACCAGTACCTACATCTAAACACAAAAAACTACAGAGCGCGCTACCTTAACCTCGACATCGGCACCTATAACCATCTGGACACCGTTTCCGACCAGTAGTTATAGCTAGATATCAAAACCTACGGAGACACTACCTGGACCTCCTCATCAGCCACCATAACCACCAAGACTAAGCTCCTTACGCTCAGTCCCGTCTTTCAACAGTGCCTGAACTTTTACTGTACAACAATATATTTCTTTTTACTACCAACTATATTTTTCTTTTGTGAAGTAAAATTTTCTAAGTCCACTTGTATAGAATTGTATATAAGTATATACGACTATATATAAGTCGCCTACCAATATACCTTATAATACACTTCGTATACTACTTTTACAACAAGAGCTGTTGGGGTAGTGGTTAACGTAATGGCTTTATAACTCAAAAATTTTGGGTTCAAATCCCACGCGGGGCAATTATTTTCTTCTTTTTAATAATTTTTTGTAATAAGAACTCCGCTAGTGGTCATTTCGAGTGCAGTGGCGCGAGTTGCCCACCCCTTTCTCTCTCTCCTTTCTCTTTTTCCCCTCTCTCCACCGGGGTCGAGGCTTGAACAAAACCACCGACCCTGGGCTTTTTCGCTCTCTTCCTGCCGGACTCTGACTAAGATAAGTAGCTCACCCTGAAGATTCGCGACTTCGTCCACTAAAACCACCTCGTGTTAACCGTGGCAAGTCATATCTCTCACCGGCATTTTCTTCCTCTGTAATTTTCACACACATACACACTTTAAGCAATTGAATTGAGTAATTTGTAAATATTTGAGACTGAGTTTAAATATAAATTCTCTTTGTGTCGTTACATCAAAAGCTCGCCTTACTCCTTTCAATTATCTACACCACCTCCGCTCCTCGGCCACGTGTTCGGAACTTAACTTATTGCGATCTTACGCAATTTTTCGCCCGCGTTTAAATATTAGAATTTAATTAGAAAACGCGCGATCAAATGTTAAATTTGCATAAATTAATTATTATATTATTAATTTATTTAATTAAAAATTTATATACAAGTATATATAATTATATATAATCATATATGATTATATATAACGTTATTCTATATACAATTGTACATAAGTTACTTATATATATGATTATATATGAGTATATATATAAGATTTTTTCACTCGTATGGGTCGATGATATTATTTCTAACATACGAAAAATAAACAAACTAAAATCAATAAACCGAAAATCGCTAAACAACAAAACCTAATCCTAAAAACTAAAAACTTATTATTAAGTCCCCTTCGCGTACAGAAAAACAATAAAATGAGCTCCGGAACAAAATTATACCGTTGCTTTTCGAGATATCGATGTATACATTGATGCACACTCCCCCACACACACACACACACACACACACACACACACACACACACGCACACACGCACACACTCTCACGCACGTACGTTCGCACGCACGCACGCATGCGCGTACGTTCGCACACACTACACACACACACATACACACACACACACACAGACACACACCCACACACACAGACACACATACACACACACAGACATACATACACACACGTACATCCATACAGACATTATCTAAAAATAGTGTATTTTGATTCCCAGTATCTCAAAACATGTTAACATTACGAATTTTCAACTTTAATATCCTATTTTTCTATTTTCGCCTACGTCGTTTGTGAAAAGTAACGTTATTAACTTTCATAATTTTTTCCAAATAGATATATACAATTATTTATATTCTCCAATATAATTTTATTGTTGTAAGTTGTTGATAAATATACAGTCTCTATTGAAACTTAACATATATTTACAATAATAAAGATATAACTTACGAATCTTTATTTAAATACTTATATTATTTAGTATCCAAGAATGTAGTTAACTTTGCCTAAAACTACCTTTTTACAATGGTAAAAGCTTGGGAAGTATGTGTTATTATTATAAAATTTCATTTAACAGAAAAATACTAATCATTATAGTTTTTATGTATTTCTTATATATTCGGAAGAGTAATTAAGCCATACAAATTTATGCTAGAGAAAGTATAATATTCCGTTAAAAAATTGCCAAATAGAGAAAAAAATTATTGCATTTTCAGAAAAGTATGCGTTCACGATCATCTCAAACGTATTACAGTTTTTAACATTTTATGATCGTCCTGTATTATACTATTTTGAATTGCTGAGCAAAATATTAGTATTTCCGCTTTACCATCGTTTTGTATCCATTTTAAAATTTCGTACAATGTCTTCAATTATTTTTACTTATATTTTACATTTAGTTTTTTTACATTTTACTCGTCTTTTACTAGATAAGCTGTAGAAAAATAGTAGTTTTGGTCACTATGGCGTAAAGTTGATCTTTGCGCACCGAGTCGTGATCAAAGCGCATGAGGGCCGGCACATGATCACATAGGGGGCGAGGCCTTTGCCGGGGGGTTGGATGCCCCCCCCCCCAGCAAAAAATATACTTGTAAATCATTACAAAAAAAATTTTTAAATTATTTATAGATTTGAAATTAAAAACAATTATTAAATTTTTAAAATTGTATATATATATATATATAATAATATAAATAATTCTGTATATTTGCATGTCGCAAGATTCATTGCTTCTTAAGAACAAAAAATTAAATGTTAAAAAAATGCATTTTGTTGGACATCTTAAAAGACTTTTAATAGTTTCCTTTCAATATATATATATATATATATATATATATATATATATATATATATATATATATACTTCATAAATTATCACTGTATATATATATATATATATATATACACTTCATAAATTATCACTGTTGCTTTGAAAGGAAAATATTAAAAGTGTTTTAAGATGTATATATATATATATATATATATATATATATATATATATATATATATATATATATATATATATATATATATATATATATATATATATGTGTATATATATATATATATATAGGGGAGGGTGGGCCACTACATGTACCCGTAAATTCACAGGCATGTACATAGTTTATTTTACGTTTAATATGCAAAACAAAAAATACTAACGTTATATTCTTATTTTAATGGAGAATAAAGTCCTGTATATTACATTTTTTCATATAATATATCCTGCATAAAAAACAATTTACATATTTTCCTTAAACTGCCCGTCGTGCCTCACCCGTTGGGCAAAACGGGGACTGGGTGGGGCAGAATTGACACGGACGTGTCAATCATTTTTATTATCAATTATGAGGCAAAAAAAGCACATGAAATGGATAATATTTTGTATAAGTTAGATAGAAACACTTTTTTACAGATTTACAAGTGTTATAACCCCTGGTAAAAATCTAAGCTGGTTTCTAGTCAGATATTAGCTAGATTATTTTCTAAATCTGTTTTCATTCTGGTTAAGGAATTAGTTAGAAATCAGTTAAAAACTACATGCAAACTCCCCGACGCTGGACAAAACTTTAGCGCTCGGGGTTGCTCGCTCTCTTCTTCCGGCCGCCTCGAGATAAGTAACAGTAACTACGTGCTTCTATCTCTCGGTAGCGGGCACATTATTGCTAGACACACACACACTCACAATAGTCACACGTAAAACTGTAATTTGACTTTTATAAAGAGAATAAATCTCTGTTGTTTTTTGTTACAAAAAACCACGTCTCAACTTACTCCGTTTCCTTTTCGCCGTGAACGCCAGCAGTTCGTTAATTATCAAGCGAACGATAATCAAAGTTTAAATACTTAATTTTTTACGGAGATTCGCGACGCTAACACCCATCTTTCCGCACTTTGAACGTTTACATTTATTGAATTTTAAATATCTCAGTAAAAAAGAAAATTAATGGGTATTTTCTAAGCGAGGATGATGATTGAGCGGCAGTGGAAGTCGATGGCGCCTAAGGCGAGCGAGACGTACGCGAGTGCTCAAATCATCATCCGAGTACAACCAAAATCGTCTGTCTTCCCTACCAAAATGGTACATATAGTTTTTATAATTTAACATTTGTTTCTATATTTTAATAACAATTTTATAATTAATTTGTTTCACGTTCCCTCAATGAATATTTGGCAGTAAAGGTAGATATTTTAGAGCTTAATGTATGTTTTAAAGAAAGGTTTCCAATGCAAATTATAAGAAATAAAATCTCGCTCAATCCGAGAAAAAGACAGGGATACCGGGTCTGAATCGGGGCTGACTTCCGTTGGTCCGAAAATCGGGTCCGGATCGGGGCTAATCACGTGGACACACTCTGAAATTCCTGCACGAGGTTTTTAGAAATTTACTTCTATATGTATTTTCTTACTCTAATGGTAATTAAATAATCATTTATAATGTGTTTAATTATGCTACACCACATTGTCCTCAAGTAGGTTATCTATTATTTTAATATTTTATAAAATATCTGTACACTATTTTTTTAAATTTAAGGTATAAGTCAACAGTAGTTAAGTTTAAAGTACGCATAAATAATTTTTTACTTAGTTCAGGGTGCCAATCATTTAATTATGAGTTACTTTATCAATTGTAAACTTAATAGGTAAAAGGCCGTTAGAATACTTTCACCATTTTTAGAGCAGAAAATTTATAATATAATACGATATCTTTTCAGAATACATTGAGTATATTAGAGAACTATTTAAAATCACTTTAGCTTGTTTAAAACCAATTAAAGTACCTAAAATAGAAGTGCGTCACATTGCGCACTGCACCACATTGTGCCGTTTTCCCCTAAAATGTATAGTTTTGTTTCGATTCAGCGGGCCCGAAGTAATACTTTTTTGGATACCTTGCATAAAATCGAAAATCGTGTATTCTCACTAATGCGATCGGAAATTTGCACTCGAGGCTGGCCTCGCCAGCCCTAGTGAGCGGTGATCACAACTAGTGCAAATGCAAAATTTTCAACCTTATGCCCAGTGTGCGCACGTGTGCTTCCTTAGTGTATTTTATTCATATCATTGTCACTTACGTAAAAGGTAAAACAGACTAAAAAGAGTGAATAAAGAAGATATAACAAATTTATTTTATTTTATACATCTGAGCTTTACTTTTATTTTATCTGCTTAAAAGATATATATATATATATATATATATATATATATATATATATATATATATATATATATATATATATATATATATATATATATATATATTTGTAGTCATTTAGACTTACTAAAATTATTGGTTTCTTAGATATGAACTATTTTTAGATTAACTATAAACTAATTTTTTAACGGGCAAAGTTCTGTCGTTAAAAACTCAGATAACACGAACCAATATCCTGGTCCTTTCCAATTTGTGTTATCGAGGGTTTACTGTATTAATTTTTTAAGTTTTACTTAGAAGGCAAGACAATGCGATGCCAATACTTACTGTTACGGCTGTATAGTTATAGTGTATAGGTTGCTAGCTAAGTGCTCATTCAATAGTGTCAACCTAACCCCAAAATATTGCCAAACAAAGTCTTTTTAGCAAATTTCGCGGTCAAAATATGTGTTTTTTATTTTTGCAATTTAACGAAAATTGAACTAATTACAGTCATTATAAATTTGCGTGACGTCAAGATGTTATATTTTCATGACGTCACGTAGTATTAGAGTATATCTATATATATCGAAAATTTGGAAATTTTAAACGTCCGTAACTTTCAAATTTTTCATTTTTATGATAAATCAAACAACACGACCTAATTATGTTTTGCTATTCTACCTATTTCATGTGAAAAATCAACTTTTTATTTTTATGTAACATTCTAATTGTAATAGTGTGAACCTAACCTCAAAGTATCGCAAAAGCACTGTATTTTGTTTCAACATTCGTGATGAAAATATGATCTTTTGGTATTTTTCGTGCTGTAGTTATTATTCATGCATCAAAGAATGATGCTAGATGAGAATCAATCGTAATACTTTCAACCTAATCTCAAAATATAGTAATATAATTATTCTTCAAATTTTGTGTGTGCGTAATATGCGTGTACGTGTAGATGTGGGCCCGTGTGTATGTGTTCGAGTGTGTATGTATACGTATGCGTATGTGTGTACGTGTGTGTGCTTATGCGTGTGCGTCTGTGTAGGTGAGTAGCCATAAACAGCCAAAAAATCAATAATTAAAACACGTAAAATCCAAAAAAATTATATTGTTACTACGAAATTAGTACCAAAATCGTGTTTTTGCAAAATTTTAAGATTGTATGCAAAACTATTACTATTAGAACTCATCTAGTAACATTCATGTATGCAAAAACAATAGTTACAACCCGAAAAATACCAAAAAATAATATTTTGATCATGAATTTGAAACAAAAAAGTGTTTTAGCGACATTTTGAGGTTAGATTAGAACTATTACGGTGGCTTCTCATCTAGTTACATTCTTGAATGCAGAAACATTAATTATAAATCCAGAAAATACCAAAAATACCTATATATTTTGACTACGTAATCTTCTAATGTATGGATTTACAATATTTTGAGGTCAGGTTGATACTATTACATTTAGTATTTATTTAGTAACATTCTCTGATGTAAATACAAAAATTCTAACACAGAAAATACCAAAAAATCATATTTTGACCTCGAAATTTCCATAGAAGTGTTTAGTAATATTTTTAGGTTAGGTTGATACTGTTACAATAAGCAGATATCTAGTAACACTATAATTCGAAAACCATCATTACAATACGGAATACAAGAAAATATATATTGTAATCATGAACTTTTTCAATGAAAACAGGGTTTTTACGATATTTTGAGGTTAGTTTGATACTATTACGATTGGTACTCACGTAGTAAAATTCTCCTCCTAAAACTTTAATCCTATTAAGTTTTTAACCACTATTCTCAGTCATATACTGAAAAAACTATATAAAAATAGCAAAAAACGAAAATTAAAAAAAAAAATTACATAAATAACGCTCTGAAAGTTGCTTTTAATTCTATCGGCGTGTCTGGCTAACCAGCGGTGGAGTATTCCCATGCAACAGGGAGGTAAGAAGGAGGAAATAGGAATCACGAGGGTGAGCAGCATACAAGAATAACGAGTACGAGCGTATCCAATTAACAAAACATATATTAAATAAAAGGTGCTAATACAGTAAAGGTACTCGTACAAAATCGGTATGCGTTTGTATTCGCCCGCGGAGGTACAAATATTGCACCGCCATGCAAAGCCTTGGTTGCACTTAGTTTTGCGAGTCCGGTACGCCGCGCCCGATTCGCCGCGGCCTGTACGCAGCACTTCCCCCCCCCCTCTCTCTCTCTCTCTCTCTCTCTCTCTCTCTCTCTCTCTCTCTCTCTCTATATATATATATATATATATATATATATATATATTTAGCAGTGCTTTGTCAAGAAATTGATAATTTAAAAATGAAAAATAAATTGTTACATGAAACATAACAAGTAATTTTTTAAATAAGGTAGAAGTAGACTATGATACGATATTAGACAAAATAGATAATTGAAAGCAATACTAATAACATTGAAAGTGATAACTTTGCAATACTAAAGGATATAGGAAAAATACTAGCAAATGCAACTGTAAACAATAAGTATGAAACTGCAATGAATAAAATCGAGAATATTATGGAGAATATTCAACAAAAAAATCAAGAGATATTAAATAAAATTGAAAATTATCGAATTCGTGCACCCCAGTAAGGAAAACACAACTTTCTTACCGCTCAGTATTAATAATTGTAATTTGTATAATAGAAATAATAGCATAAATAATAGTAATATAGATAATAATAATGACGACAGCAATAATAATGACGACTGCAACTTAGTTGTGCCCAATAAAAATCCTGTTACTGATATTAATAATATTGGTAATGACTACAATACTATACTGCAAGACGGTGCTGCAGCATCATCTCCATTAAGCACGCGGGTGAAAATGGTCGGTGGGAGGGCAATGCACAGTAACAACAATAAAAGTGAATAATTTCCAATATATTTGACGGTAATGTTACTAAGCGCATAGACGTGGCACACGCTATACTGTGCCGTGTCCTTCCATCTATACAGAAATCAGAAATAATAAGCACCCGCCTGCTTCGGTTAGATGAGCCGATTTCTGCAGCATCAGCTGAAATAAACAACGAGCGCAGACGGTCACCGTGGGTTGTTACCCTCTCCAGCAGTGTGTTAGGAGATAAAATTATGCGAGCGAAAAAACTTATTACAGGATTTCATACTAGAGACGTTGACACTCGGCTCTTGACCAGGACACAGTGATGCGATTATCAATGGGAAAATTTGTATTAATATACATTTATCAAGGGACTCATTTCTTACATATAGAAGCCTTCAGGCCCTTGCGATGAGGCTCAATTTTAAATACGTTTGGCATGGAGGGGGCCGTTTCATGGTCAAGAGGCGTGATGGCGACGTCTCCCATGAATTTTCATCAGCGACAGACCTCCAAGCAATAGTTACATCGTATGAAACCTCACAACCTGTACCAATTACCGAACACGAAACAAAAAATGTAAGTGAAACTGAGACGACTGTTATTCCGACAACAGATAAAAAGGAGGCTGTCGCAAATGATCGCTGTAGGGGACTGAGAGCAGGCTTTGTCAATGTCACCTCTCTTCTGGGGCACATTAGCATGCTTAGACAATATCTTTCGAGTGGTCCTACCTACTAGTGATCGCATTCAGATCGACGGCTACTCACACATTAGATTAGACCGCAACAAATTTGGGGGCGGATTGGTCCTGTATATTCACAATATGTCCAACCTCCTGTGCAGTTCTCCGACTTCACAAGAGGGCAAGCCGTTAATACCTGAATATATAATTTGCAGTATTCAACAGGACAGCCTTCCCCCGTCTTTGTTGCGCTCATAAATAGGCCACCTCATGTACCGTTTCTACAAGGCTCTGATCTAATATAACTTACTTCTCACAAGCAAGAATTTTGTCACAATGTTATAATGGGAGATCTGAATGCGAATCTACTCAAAACAGCAGACGGAGCAGCAGCAATCAGCCAGCGCTTTTTCCCAGTCACCATAACATCATAGAGATTGAGATCGGGGTCGAAACTGCTGCATCCCCTGTGGCTGATTCCTTTAGCTACATGGACTTTAAATCGATCCAACAAGACGACCTCCTTTCTCACCTTGCTGACTGTGATTAGTCACCGCTTGATGGCTCTACTACAGATGTTGACAGTAAACTAGAGTGCCCCAGCGTCAACGTCATGGTCGTGATAGATAAAATAGCGCCATTAAAAGAATTCATACCGAAAAAGAAAATTAGTCCACCCTGGGTTGATGCTGAACTCGCACATCTGTACAAAAAACATGACTCTGTACGAAGATGTTACACACAAACCAAAGACTACAGACTGTGGCGACAGTATCAGAGTCTTACAACAGAAGCTGAACAACGAACGAAAGATATACGAGATATTTTATTGTAAAATCGAGTCTTTGAAGCTCATGATACCAAACAAACATCTGGAGAGAGCTCCAGGCTCTGGGCCTCCTGCCAAGAAAAAGAGAGGAGCTTCATGGTTTCTCGCCGGAAGAGCTCTATGCCCACTTTGCAGGGATGTCCATCTCGCAAAGTGAAAGTGACGAAGAACTTGACAACGTCTTTACCACTGATAGTGATGACAGCTTTGTCTTCCGAGAAATTGGTTTCTCAGACGTAGTCCTGGTTGTTGCCCACTTCACGTCACAGGTGAAACGGCATTCCTCAAAGTATAATGGCTAAGGCTCTTCCGTTTGTGGGAGATCACATTGTCAAAATCTTCAACTTCTCCTTGTCCAGTTGCATTTTTCCGGGAACTTGTAAAGGAGCTCAATTGGTGATTGACTTTCGACTAATTGCTCTGCTGAGCTTCCTTTCCAAAGTCTTGGAAAAAATCGTACATGACTAAATAACAAACTTTCTACGAAAAAACAATACTTTGGACCCGATGCAGACTGGTTTTCGACAGCATCACTGTACATAGACAGCACTACTAAAACTCACTGAGGACATACGAGCAAGTATTGACAACAAAAACAAACTTTTGACCATCTTGTTAATGTTTCATTTTAGCAAAGCATTTGACACCATCTCACATACTAAACTACTGCGTAAGCTGATGCGCATGGGTTTTTCCCGGAGTGTTCTCCTGTGGCTTAAGTCATATATAAAAGGGAGAGGACAGCAAGTCGGTACTAATACAAATGGGGAATCTGGTTGGATAACCACCAATCTTGGCGTGCCACAGGGCGTTATATTTACTCATTGTAGTTATTTATTAGCGAGAATGATTGGAAGAATGATGGAAGAATGAGTGTGTATTTTATATATGTTGCGATCGATAAACGTGCAATTTGAATTTGTGTGTGTGTGTGTATATTTCTTGTTATCTTTTTATTTTTATTTTTGCGTATGACGAAGCGCTCTGTGATAAACTTTTTATTTTATTTAAGAAAAATGCCATATAAATGTAAATAAGTGACTAATAATGTAATAACAGATTTATAAATTGACTGTTTTTCTACCAAATGCACATACAGATGTAAATTTTCGTCTCTGATGAATAAAAAGTCTCTCTATCTCTCTCTCTCGCTCTCTCCCTCTCTCTCTCTCTCTCTCTCCCTCTCTCTTTACGCAAACAGCTTAAAAACGAGATAACTTTAGCTAGAAATACCTATATTACTCGATCATTAGCATCCATTTCGGATAAATCTAAATGTTGGAATCTACTAAGTAAATTTGGCCTAGTGAAGAGTCAGTTATCATCACCTTTGCATATTTTTACTGCCGATGAACTTATTCGCTATTATTCCTCAGTCACATGTTGTCACCCACCTTGTTCAATTACAAAACTTCGGAAAATACTCGCGATACCGTTATGTGACAACGAGCTTAGTTTTTCTTTTAGACCAGTCGACAGAATACAAGTCCACCAAACAATGTTGTCCTGCCTTCCTAAAGCTAAAGGACGTAGCTGTGATGGACTTTCTCTTTCTTACTTCAAAGAAATGCTATTATTATTAGTCCCTTTTTTTACTGATCTTTTTAATATGTCCATATTATCTTGTACATATCCTACAGAGTGGAAAAAGTCACTCATAGTTCCTCTTAGTAAAGTTCCTTCGCCTGGCTCCCCAGCAAATACAAGACCAGTTGCTAATTTATCGCATTTTGCTAAAGTATTTGACTGTCTCATGACGCAACAGCTTACTGAGTATCTTGAAGTAAATTCACTTCTTTCTCCATACCAGTCAGGATTTAGAAGTAATTTTAGTACGCAAACGGCATTTTTGAAACTTACCGAAGATATCCGTCGTGGGATCGAGAAGGGATTGGTTACAGTCCTGCTACTTTTCGATCTAAAAAGGGCCTTTGACTCCATAACTCACGAGTTACTTTTGAAGAAGCTTAGAGAACTTAACTTCTCTGATGAAGCTATTAGCTGGTTTCACTCGTATTTAACAGGTCGATCTCAAGCTGTAATTAATCTTGATGGTAGTTTATCTGAATTTATGAAAAACTCTTCAGCCGTACCACAGGGTTCAACTCCGGGCCCAATTATTTTTCTAATATTTATCAACATGCTAGTACTAGTCTTAGTTCATTGTAAAGATAATTGCTTACTTTTTGCGGACGATTTCCAATTTTATATACAATGTGAGCCAGCTGAATTGCCAGCTGCGATCTCTAAATTAATTGAGGATGCTGCTGCTGTAGTAAATTGGGTTAAATCGAACGGACTTATTCTTAATGTAGATAAAACGAAAGCCTTGCTTTTTGCATCCGTGCAATATCACATGCGTATTAATAAGAACAATCTTCCACCCATAGTAGTCGATGGTTCAATCATACCACTCGTAAGCACAGTGAAAAATTTGGGTGTTATTCTTTGTGAAGACCTGTCGTGGAATGTCCATATATCCCAAATTTGCTCTAGGGTTCACAATGTTCTTTATCGACTAAGATTTAGAGGTAGATGTTTATCAAGTCAGATTAAAACACAACTAGTCAATGCACTAATATTTCCTTACTTTGACTATGCTTGTCTAGTATTTAGTGATCTTTCGCAATATCTTGCTGTTAAACTCCAGCGACTGTGCAACATTGTCATACGATTTATATTTAGTCTAAGACGCGATGCGACATTGAAACCGTATTATAAGGAGCTAAATTGGCTATCCCTTGTTGAGCGTCGAAAATATTTTTTAGGAGTCACTACTTATAAAATATTAACGGTGTCCAGACAGGAATATCTTCTTAAGTTTTTTCTGGAAATCAAAGATGACATACGTCGTTCTGAAAGACTGAAATCTTCAAATTTTGTAATCCCCCTAGCTACAACGAGAACTTATAGATGCACATTTTCTATTCAAGTTATGGGAGTATGGGATACTTTGCCTATCGCTATCAGACTTAAAAAGACTGTTGAATAATTAACTAATTAATTATAATTGTTAATATTAGTTATATACTCATGCGATATACGTTGTGTATATATTAACTGAGAGGCTATTTTTGATATTAGTATTAATTTGTAATAATAGCTATTTACTATATATATTTTTATACATGTTACAATCATTAAAATGTATTATATTGTTTGTTTGCCATACGGTTATGATAACCTTGGCATGAATAAATTTGTTATCAATCAATCTCTCTATCTCTCGCACTCGTTGTCGATGATGGCTGCAGACTGGCCCAGGTTGCTGCGGCGTAGGGTGGTCCCTCCGAGCCCTGCAGTGGAGTGGATACTGGGGTCGCCGACGAAGAAAGTGTCGCGTCTCTCGGCACTTGCCAGCTCTTCTTTTTCTTTCTCGCTACTCTCACTCTTCGCGTCACATACACCCCCTCACACACACACCAGTCGCTCACAAAACCCGTGAGGCTCGCGCGGCAGCAGCCTGAAGAATTTTGGCTTTCGTGCATCCGGGCCATGTACTAGGCCTGCCCGCGCATATCAGCCGGTCATTTCGTGGTCGCGCGCATGGTCTTATTACGCGAAATTACACCCGCGGCGCAATTCACTCGCGTATTTAAATGTACAAGCGCACCGATAATGTGTTTGTTATACCCCCCCCCCCCGTCCCCTCCCCCAGAGTCGAAATATCGTCCCGATTTCGACTCTGATACCTACGAATATGCGAGTCGTTGGGTTAGGGAGGTTAGTCATCAGTAACTGCTGACGAGGGCGACCCTGCGTTATGCATTCTTACGCGGGCGCCTTCTCCCTTGTAGATGGCGTCCCCAATTTTTGTGTTGCGTAAGCCGTTTTCTTTGGCCTACCTCGTTTTCGCCTTAAGACGGGAGCCGGGGTGATATTGCCCGTATTCGCGGTCGCTCGCGTAACATAAGTCAGCACTACGCTTTCCGACTTGCTCGCATTACCCCGCACATGCGCAAAGCTTCGCAATTCTGTCGGCGGGTCGCTCATCACCAATGATAAACTCGCATCTCCCGGGAATTGAGCAATCTCGATGTCATCTTCTTCACCTGCCGATGACTCGATTGTCTGCTCGCCTGGATAGCTTCCCTTTAACTGGCGGGCGGAGATTTTCTCTATAATCTCCCCTGATAGGATGTGCGCCTTCCGGGTCGATATTTTCGTCAGGAATTGTCGAATCCGTTGCCTCCGTATGCACCCCGTCAATGTAGGCTGCACGCAGTTGAACGCGCCCTTCAAACGCGGTTGCAGTATCTGGCTCTGAACTCTGCAGGAAGTATTGTACGCCTTGACATACTGATTGTGCTGTTGTATTATCTGGTTCAATATTTACAGTGCTTTACGTGCACGCCAAACTTTAATCTGGCTGGTGGCTTCTCCGCCCTTTAACCGGTAAGTTGGGTACGACGACACCACTCGCATATATATACGTTTTCTGACAGTTCAGATAGGACCCTCCAAAACGGCTTTTACGCTTACGCTAAAAGACTACACATTTTTTTGATTTTTATAAGCCTGGGAAATTCCGCGTCTAGCTGTGTCAATATAACCTCAAACATCATCTTGCACGAGAAGTCAGAGCGCATCGCTTACCATCCATCACAGACATCTCTTCTGTAACCTCTCTATCATCATTATCAGAAAGAGACAGCGACAGTGATTTTGATGCATGGTTCACCCTCAAAGGCTTGCCAGCGAAGGAACGGGATAAATAGAGAAGAAGATTCATTTAAAGTTTTGAGGTTAGAGTATCTATCTTTCTATCTCGCTCTAATTTCGGTCTCGGCAACGTCGCTGCACAAAAGTTTTCGCCTCATCCACCAGGCGTTTCTGGCTGACGTGGCAATGCCGTACGGCCGATTTTTTAACGTTCGCCACCAGAGCGCAGCAGCATAACCTTATGTGGCACTTTGACCTCTAATCGATCGGTGACTGCAACAGCTAGATCTCCTGTTATGTCGTAGATGGCTGCACGGTCCGCTTTTGCTGATACGCGCAAAATTTTGAAAATAATTTAATAGGAAAACTCTGTCCTTTTTCTTATTATTATAAATATCTAGGCCTGTGATCGACTTTTTAATAATTTTCTCGAATATACACCTCCGCTAGCATCTTTACGCAAGTACCACATTTACTTTTTAGCTCCGTATCAAATAGTTTCGAGTTACTTTAAATAATCTAAAAGTTTGACTTTTATTGGCATTTTCTGACCTAACTTAGATTTACTCTACTGTTTATGAAGCCTCTTCTGACCATACAAATACTAAATCACGCATTTCTTACATTATGGCTCCAAATTCATGTTTGAAATGTAAAAGAATTTTACGCCGAATGCCATTATGCGTAAGTGTAAAGAGTGTATATCCCGATATCATACGATAAGTGTCATGGCTGGACGGTAGTAGGAGGAAGTAAATATATATGTGAAAATTGTAAATATAATAGACTGAGCAACAGTGAGAGTAAAGATATAAACAAATCTAACAAGTCTGATAAAACTAATAAGAGCCCAAATTTAACCTTAACTGACACCACTATTGATGAGGTCCTCAAGAGCAATGAAGAACAAACTGACAAACAATTTACTGTATCAACTCCATCCAACTCAACTGTTAAGACCACCACAGATAGAAAATATGCTGTGATGACTCTTCTGTAAATTTAAGCACTATTCGTTATTGTACGCTGACCTCATAGATATTTGATTTTTCTAGCAATCAATTCGATATACTTACAGCAGCAGTAAATGATCTTCGATCTCATCCTGAGAGTAAACTTAATGCTGTCAGTAAAGCATCAACACCCGTCCTAGCAACAGAGTGGTTGATAGATGGACTGATTGCTAAAGTTTCTTCACTTGCGGAGAAAATCATTGAGCAGTCTTCTAAGTTGAATGGGGTGCACAATGATCGTTTGCTGCTGCTGCATGAAAATTCAATTCTTAAAGACCAAATTAATACCTCACTGCCAAAATATCGTCAAAGGTCAAGCGTGCTGAGCATCAGAGCGGTGAGGGTAGTCATAGTGACAACAACATTGATGACTTTCATATACTAGTGTCACTTAAACACTTAGATAAGGTCGAGCGAGCCTCTAGTCCGATTAATAATAATAATATTTATAATAATAATAGTAATATGAATAACTCTGTAAATAGTACCAGAAAAGTCAATAATGATGCTAATATTTACAGCCTAGATAGTTTTCGCAGAAAAACACACCGTGGCCCTAGGAATGACTGTCTGCCAGATCGGCGTAGATATTGTTCTCCGACGAATGGTATAGATGGAGATGAGATTCCAGAAGAAATTATTATCTCCAATGTTTTTGAAGATACGCTTGAATAAACAAAGGACGTTGTCCATGTGATCTTTACCACGGGTTTGTCATTTGTTGAGAGGGATGACATGCCTCAGCGGGCCGCCGTTCGCCATGGGTTGTCTGCCTCTCTCGTCGTGAGCTAGTCATCTAAATGTCTCTTGTTAACGTAATATCTCTTGATCAGAACACGAGTAATAGCCTAATTTGTAGTAAAATATTCATTTATAAAATTCTTAGCGAAGAATCTTTTTTACAATTTAATAGTCTTAAATAACTAGCTCGAGAATTAGGTTTAAATATGTTTGGTATAGAGGCGGTCGTTTCCTAGTCAAGAGAAGAGTCGGTGAACTATTCCATGTTTTTATCTCAGCAGTCGATCTGCATGCGATGATTGCGTCCTGCGATAGCAGAGATGGTACAAATGTATTAAAAACGAAGAAAAAAAGTGATAATAATAATGTTACAGAAGCATCGTGTAATAATAATGTTACAGAGGTACAGATAGCTGATGTACTTGCAGCCGGGCCTCCGATTCCCACTCCCACTAGTTACGCGTGACTAGGTGAAGCTAACACGAGAGAGGCGGAGAGCAAGGGACTGAGGGCCGGTTTTTTAAATGCGACCTCGCTAAAAAAGCATATGCGGATGTTTCGACAGTTCCTTAAAGCTGCGAGTCCCTTCTATCATCTTTTCGACGTGGCTGAGTCGCGTTTCGGCACTGAAGTCGATGATGTTTGCATTCAGATCAAGGGTTATTCCACGGTCAGATAAAACAAAAATGCAAAAGGGAGAGGTGTAGTTTCGTATATACATAACATGTTTAGTTTGGAAGTGACTCTATCGTTCGCAGGTGTATGCAATAATTGAAGAGGCTTTATAGATCTCCAGGAACTATCCTTTAGTTATTTTCCGTTAAAAAGCCGACGTTTCGGGAGCCTTTTTGTACTCCCTTTTTCAAAGGATATATAAACAATAATTACATAAAAACATAAAATTAAATAATACAACGCAGGTAAAACCAATAATAACTAAAAATTATTTAAACTTACCTATGCCATAAAGAATCAGTGTCTCATAGAGACCGACGCAACAATAAACAAAAACGAAATGATACCCTTAAGAAATAAACAAAAATTATTATAAAAAAATATAAAAAAATCACTGTTGACAATTAAAAATTTAAACAATATTTGGAAACTCCCTAAGGCGAACGAGCACACTCAACGTACGTGTAGCTCCGGAGGCTGACATACGAAAAAGATATTTAAGCCGCACATGATGTCAATTGTCGGCGTGTCCGGGTACTACTAACGCACACATCTTCGTATACCTGACAATCCCCCAATAACTCCAATAATAAATATCAGAGAGGGAATAGAGGCTCCGACAGCGCAGAGTAGACCACCAGCAAGCTATCCAAGCCACCTGTACACTTCATGTACTCTTAATACACACTACTCTCTCGGAGCCTCTGTCGGTAGATTGAAAAGCCCACGAAGAGACGATTGAGGAGAGTAGCAATACCTCTCCAGTGGTTATGGCTACTGGATATAGATTCGTGTGAATCTCGGATCATTTTATAAGGACAAAAATCGGAATGAATGCAAAAATCAAAGGCAATAAAATAAGACTAAAAATAAAAGTAAACAAAAGGCTAAGAAAGAGTTAATAATCATACTATAGGTTTTTTAATTAAATTGAGAGAATTTTTATAAATATTTTTAAGGAAGTTAGTGTCCTCCATTTTATTTAGTGTATTACGAGTACATCGTACTATTTCTTGACGCGTATTCTTTTACTTTCAATAGAGTGAAAAAGTCACTTTTACAAAAGAGTGAATTATTCACTCTTTCTAAAAGTAAAAATTCACTCCAAAATAAGTGACTGTGTTTTTATGATTGCTTGGAGTGAGAATTCACTCCAAAAGAGTGAAAATCCACTCCAAAAAATTTAATGAGTGAAAGACTTTGAAAGATGAAAAATGAAAAAATCCTGGCGGATTCCATGCTCTGAGGATCTGACTCTCGCTCAAGCAGCAAGGCAGATCAAGGTAGAGAAGACAGGTAGAGAGAGAGGTGAGACACAACTGCTTAGGTGAGAGTCAGAATGCCGAAACATGCGTGCTTTACTCACGCTGCACATGCGCAAAGATATTGTTTAGAAAAGAATATCAAAATAAATTTTTCAGACCCCCCCCCCTCCTATATAAGTATTCGTAAGAATTTCGTGACTTCACCCCCCCCCCTCCACCCTTACATAATTTGCACACGGACCCTAATGAAGTTTTGAATATATATAGACTATTACTATCTGATACTATGTACAAGTTTTCAGCAAGTTTTAAGTTATTTTACCCTTACAGTGTACCATTATTGCTTTTAATAGTTGCTATTTTCAAAAAGTGATAGGCGCATACATTTATTTTCAAACGGTCTGAAAAAATTTGTAAGCACTTACTTCCATGTAACCAACAAAACATGGCATGATTTTTAATTTAAAAAATGTTTATTATTCAATATAAAATTATAACAAAATAAATTGTTTAAAAATGTAACTTTATTTCTATTGTTTAATAGTAACACAATAAATGATTTTACAATATTGTTATAAAAAATGTCAACTTTTATTGTAAAGAACTTTAACAACTTACGCCGAAAGTTTCAAAGAGATTCATTAAAACCACTTGCGCCAACCACTTTTTATAGTTAGAAAAATAAGTGTTGAGAAAAACGAGTTTAAAGTTTCAATTTTATATGCTATCTAATGTGAATTATTTTACTGTTCCGCATATTACTTTTTCAAATCATCGAGATTTTTTTCGTGACAGGTCTTAAAATATTCTTACAGTAAGAAAGATTAAGAAACTATAATAAATTTTTTTTTGATTTTTTGGCAAAAAAGAACCAGAATCCTACCTTAAGTAAATAGATATACTTGCTAAAAAAATTGTCAAGTAATCAAGTATGTATAATATAAAACACTATATAATAGAAAAAGTCAAATATAATATTTAATATTATTGATGAAAATTACTATATAATTGATATCTCGGCAACATAAACATTTAATTAAAGAACATTTTAACAAGAATAATTTAGAAAGCAAAATAAATTTAAAATAAAGTTGTCAAATACTTAGTAGACGAGACTTAAAAAGCGAAATTAATATTTCTGTAACTTCATTCATTAATTATTATAAAAAAAATATTAAAATACCACTTTGAGTAAAATATAGGAACCATTTATTGGTACGATCCGAACGGCACAACCAAATGGTCCGTCTTCCCTGCCAAAATGGTACATATATTTTTAATAATTTGTCAGATTTTTTATATTTTAATAACAATTTTATAAATCAAAATGTTCCACGTTTTCTCCATGAATATTTGTTAATAAAGGTAGATATTTTAGAGTTGAATGTACGTTTCCAAAAAAGGTTAGAAATTTTAATCTCAACGTCGCTTTATATAAAAATAATTAATGCTAAAACGTTTTTGAAATATTACAAAAAAAAAATAAAAGGATCTCTTTGAGAAAGCAGAGTGCCAAACCAGTTGGCAGCGTTTTTTTAATTGGATAAAATATTTATTGTAAATGCGTATACATTAGATAAGTAAAAGAAAATGTGCACTTATTCATAAACTAGGCGTAATTTCCTTACAATTTATATATCCAACAATTACTTATCTTACAATTACAAGTTATTTTTGTGAACGAAATACGATTTTAAATTTTGAATATGCATCTTATATAACCACATTTTGTAGTCACCAGAACTTTTGAACGCATTTGTATTTTTAATTAAAATTCTGTAGGTTTATCAGAGATAACTCAGTATAGAAGTGATATAGTGTTTGAGCCAATAATGCACCATTTTAGTCTAGCTTAACGCCGTAGTCTATAACATTGTCTATAACATTTACGATTATTCCTAAAATCACTTTTATCAATATAAATATTCATTAAATGATTGTGCATTCAATATCTTCGAGAAAGCATTGTGCTAGAGCAGTTAGCACCGGCTTTCTTCCTATAGTGGAGTCGCATTATATCGCCACGTGTTATTTCGCCGCTGAGGCGAGTTCCCCTACACATGCACACTAGTTGCCCTCCCCACCGTCACATCAGTGAAACAGGCACACTCCTGCGTTGGTAAGTCGTATGGCGGGAGCCCTGGTCTATATCGCCGTTGCTAAGAATTTTTTGTTAAGAATTCTTGAACTACCTCCTAAATTTGTATAAGAACATATGTTATAAAAGAATTGTTCAGTAGCGTACGATTTTAATTAATAAGGCTAAAATCTAGCTCGTTCATAATCTTAAATTTAATTATATAATTTATTATTGCACTGCTCAATTTTACAAATAATATTGAATATCATATGCTTTTAAGAAAAGGATAGTGAGTTCATAGTCAAGGAGTGCGTTAGAGAGTAAAGGCAAAAGCCTTCATTTGACATTATATAATATTATTTTACGAAAGGAATAGTAGTCTCAGAACAGCTGTTGACCAGTTTTCCGAACCATTAAGCGTTTGACCAATTCGTCTGCTGCTTTCTTTCTGCGAGTAAACAGCTAGTAGTGGCTGTCCGTAACAAGCTCAACAATCGCAGAATTAAATGAATGCTGAAGCGGCGCTGGCGGTGTGGCTAAAAGAGGAGAAAATTTATTCTCGCGGATGAGCGGGGGTGCGAGTGCCATGTGCTCTCCGAGAAAGAAGCGCCAGGAGCCACTGCTCGAGATGGCTCTTAAGTTTGTTAATTTTAGACAACAGAAAGTACGACACTAGGAAATCCACTTTGCCAATCTGTTGTTATACCTGATGATAGCACGCCTGATAAGCTTTTGCGCTGCGGCAAATGCGCTTTTGATCTCTCTCTCTCTCTCTCTCTCTCTCTCTCTCTCTCTCTCTCTCTCTCTCTCTCTCTCTCTCTCTAAATAGAAGTTTACACGAATTTTTCGCTCCGTCTAAAACAAAGATTTTCTGCGTTTTTTGCCTTCAGGCGTTTTTATTTGCAGATCCTTGCAAGCGAGTTAGTGCAAGCCTTCACTGTTGCTCTTATTTAACAGTATTTTTAGGTGCTTGTATTTCATTTTTCATTTTGAAAACTGGAGCGTTCACTGATTTGGAGGTTATTTCCACGCCGATTAGCACACATGCTGGTATTGATATCTGCGCATGCCCGAGTTTCCGAGAAAGCCGAAATCTTCTTGGAATTTGGAAACACTGTTCTCCACGACACCGAGGTTCTCCAGCAGATAACAAGTCGCCTACGCCGAACTGGGGTTTAAGTTCTCCGCGTTCTCAACAGATGTCATCACCTACAATCTACTCTGCAAGTGTCGGTACTGTGCGTGTGAGAATTGACGTGTAGTAAATAGATTTATATATGTATATGTAATGCGTTTAAATTTGACAAAGCCATCGCAACGACCGGTTATGCTTCTATCGATAAATGCGTGCGTGCAGTGATGAGTAGACGTCAATGTAGCTTATGCGAGCGTTCCATAGTGCGTGGTGAAGAGCTTTCCATACAGTGCGAAATCTGTAATTACGTCTATCACGTAACGTGCGTTCATCCTGCGCTCGTAAATGAATATAATATATTGCGTTGTTGCACAAGCATTCGATCAGCTGTTAGTACACCTTCGCGTTCGCAGCCGAGCGTGACGTCAGACTCTCACCTAGCCTTTCCTTTGTCCGATAAAGTATCGTGTTCGTCAAACAGCGGTTCAGCGAAACAATCTACTTCTCCCCCATCACCGTCACTCGTATCAATAGTTACAGAGCAGTGCACTGAGTCGCTGCCTTCATTTATCGTTGATAATACTGCTTTAGAGTCGGGAAATCGCGGGCAAACATTTTCTCCGTCGTTCACAGTCGCCAGCATGTCAGATTCAGATGTTCCGGAATATTTTAAAAAATATCTTGAGAATTTCAATAAAACTTCTGAAACTGTTGACCGCACAGAAACTGCTATAATAAGTCTTTCAAATCGCGTTACTGCTCTTGAACAGAAAATAAATAAAGCGGATCAAGAACACCGTGCTGACGTGACTGCCCTGCGTAATATAATTGTATCATTGTCGCGTAGCATTATTACTGAGGATCCGTGTGAAGTAGTTATTTAGAAAATTCCAGCGCAGATCGAGCTGACTATGCCAACAGCAGCAGATCGCGTACTTTCGGCTATTGGTTTCAAGGGGCTTATTAATCACGTGCTTGAAGTAAGAGAATGGGTTCAGAAAGAATCTGCGGTAGCACCTGGCACACAGGCGAGTGTCCCTGATTCTCAGGAGAATGCCACCGGCGCACCGGCGAATGTTCCCGCGGCTAAATCGCAATCTATCACGCTCAAATTTATATCTGCAACTATTCGTAATTCGGTGCTTAAAATGCGAAATTACTCGATAAAACGGATGCACAAATGCTCTTCGGTGTCGGAGGAAAGGGAAAAATTTATATAAGTGCTCTCTGGCACAAGCCAGTATACGCACTATATCGCAAAGCTCTTCAAGCTCATAAAACACTGCATTATGCGAGGCCGATCATTAAAAACATGATTGTATGTATGAGAGAAACACATGAGTCTCCGCTTATCCCCATCCATTCAGAAGGTGACTTAGGGACTCTCGCAGTTAGAAGTGTTGACGATTGACGGTCTGCGGCTCGGTCGATTAGTGGGAGGTGAACGGATTCATTAGTTGTAGGTCACATAAATGCGAACAGGCTCACCACTCGCGCTCATTTCGCTTTAATTGAACAAAAATGTGCCGGCCACATTTTCGATGTACTGGCAATGACGGAAACGTTCCTGTAGAAAGATAAGCCTGATTCGCATCTTGCCTTAGATGGTTTTAACTTTTTTAGAGCAGATCGAGCTGGAAAGGAGGGCAGAGGTGTCGGCTGTTATGTTAGAAATAATTTTGTTGTGAAAATACTAGCGCAATCTGATGTGACTTTTGACAACACGCCGGAATTTATTATTTTAGAATTAATAAATTCTTCAACAAAAATACTTCTTGCTGTAGTTTATCGCCGCCCCTCAACCGCCTATCCTGTTCACTTTTTTAATGTACTATCCACCCTCCTACCGCTTTATATTAATGTCGTTATTACAGGGGATTTTAATATAAATATGTGCCTACATAACGCCGCGTCGTGTAACCTACGCGAACAAATTGAATCTCGTTCTCTTTTCCTAGTACCATCCGAGCCAACACATCATGTATTCTGGCGAAACCCGTCTTCTCATACCTGGCTCGATTTATTTATTGTCAATAACACAGATTCTGTTATAAATTATCAAAAGAGTGATGCACCATTCATAGCGGGGCATGACTTAGTAATACTCACTTTACGTATAATCAGACCTGCGGCCTGCACTAGGACAATAATAACGCGAAATCTAAAAAATTCAGACCATAAAGCACTTACTGCAGTATTACGCGCGAAAATTGCTGCCATCCTTCCATCTCCCTCCTTATTTTCTAACACATTTTTGACAGCTACGCCCATCTCTGGCCTTGTACTTGGCCCGTGCAAGACTGATGTTAATGAGCTCGAAAATCATATTACATCGGCACTCATTTCGGCTTATGATGCCGCTGCACCGCGAAGGCAAATTGTACTATCTTCCAAACGAAAACCTTGGGTCTCACCCGCTATACGCTCGCTAATGAAGCAAAGAGACAAAACCTTTCAAAATGTCTGCTTCTCGGGATGCAGTAGCGACTATGACCATTTTAGAGCCCTACGATCGCGAATTTCAAACTCTCTAGATACGGCAAAAAATCAATTTCTAGCAGGCATATATGAGCTGACGACAAGCTCAATGGGTCGGTTGATGCTAAAAGAAAATGGCGAGAACTACGGCGTATGCGAGTAACTGGCTCGAACCTTCCATCGCCTTTTTTGTATTTTAGTGCACACGTGTTGAATTTACACTACGCAGCTACAGTAAATCGCTCTCCACCGCTCACTGAATCTGATTATCAAGCTATTTGCAATTGACCGCGCAGTATTCCTGATGCTCCTCGCTTTGATTTTCGTCCAGTTACAAAAACGGAGGTGCAAGACGCACTTTTTCGTGCCCCATTCAAGGCATCGAGATTCGATGGTCTTACAGTCCCGATGCTAAAAATCGGTCTTCAAAATATTTTAGATCCGCTAACAGATTTATTTAACGCGTGTTTAGCTACTGCGACTTTTCCGAAGTCGTGGAAAAAGGCTCTTCTCGTACCGCTCGCGAAAGTCAAGACACCTCTTTCACCATCTGATACGAGGCCTATTGCTCAACTTTCGGAATTGTCGAAAGTTCTAGAACGCTTGGTTCATCAACAGCTGTTGGGCTACCTTGAAGTCCACAGGATGCTTGATCGAAGTTAGGCAGGTTACAGAACCGGCCACAGAACTCAAACTGATTGATAAACGAATGATTTCTATTCCGATCTTACTTGACTTCTCTAAAGCCTTTGATATCATCCCACATACGTTGTTGCTTACCAAACTTCGTGCACTAAACGTGTCTGACAGAGTTTTACGCTGGTTTTTTAATTATCTAGCGGATCGGCTCCAGGAGTAGTTGATGAAGGCGGTTCGATTTCCGATTGGCTCAGAGCTAATTCTGGCATCCCGCAAGGCAGTGTGCTTGGTCCGTTACTGTTCGCAATATATATAAACGATCTTCCGAATGTTTTAAGATTTTCAAAGCATATGATATTCGGTGACCACACGCAGCTGATACACCACTGCTATCCGTGCGACATTCTTCAGAGCATTGCAGAGATTAATCGCGATGCTCAAGCAGTGGCCCAATGTGCAAGGGACAATGGCCTTGTCCTAAACCCTGCTAAAACAAAAGTTATGATCTTGGGTAGTCAATCGTATGTCTCCTTGATTAATTTAAGTACTATTCCTCGCATTGTCATTGACGGTCATTTTCTTCCGTATGTACTTGAAGTACGTAATTTGGGGGTATGGCTTACACCAACATTAGAATGGTAAATGCACGCCAAGCATGTTGCAAAGAAGGTGTATGCCACCTTATACACACTGAAATTCTACAAGCATACAAAATCTAAGGATATTAAGAAAAATTTAATAGAGAGTCTGATTTTTCCGCGATTTGATTATGCGTGCGTGGTGTATAATCACCTAGATGCGACGCGTGATCTTAAACTCCAGCGAGCGCAAAATGCGTGTATACGTTTTGTATTGGGAAATATTCCTCGTCACGCGCACGTCACCCCATACAGACTGGATCTTGGCTGGCTATCGGTTCGACGCCGCAGAGAATAGTTCATCGGCACCTTGGCGTATAACATAATTGCTTCTGAAAATCCCTCATATCTCGCCATTCGGTTCTCGCGGTTAAACGTTGATTCTTTCCAGCGACGCTCAGAACGGAACCCCGCAACCCGCAAGCGTTGTTGTACCCAGCCCCCTGTACCGAAGCCTTGATTCAGTCCTTCTACATTCAGGCTTCGATGCTGCTTAACTAGCTAAACGTGGTCGAGTTCATCCCAACCGCAGTTCGCGAATTTAAGATCTTTCTCATGACTGCTCTCCGATTACGAGATATAGCAGATTGGGAGACTAGAGTGCAAAATGAAGGTCTGTTACTGTGATACAGCGTGTAATTTCTATATATTATATTGTATGTACGAACTTTTAACTTGCGGAAATTGATACTTTGCTTATATTTTTTATGTATGCGTTAGATACCTTCGAATTAACAACGAAATAAATAAAGACTTTTGTAATTAGGCTCTTCTGCCAAATTAATAGCTGAGAGAGCAAAAATTGAAATTAAAATTGTAATTCCATTATCAGCTATTTTTGGAAAGTGTATTTTATGTAATTAATTGTAATCTTACTTTGGCCAGACGGGGTTTTACCCCGAGGCAGAATAAAGAACAAATGAAATCTCTCTCTCTCTCTCTCTCTTAGCACATACTTTTTCCTATTCCATTCAATCAACACGTACAAGAATGTTGTATAAACTATGCAATAATATTTTGCTTGGAGTTTGTTTACACCGTTAGCTGAATACAGTGGTTTCTCCGCTTTAATATTGTGAGGTAAAAGTACCAGTAACTGGACACTTAAGAGCAAACGAAATATATGCGTTAATATATAACGCTAAATTTAGCACTATACTAGAAGATTTTGTATCCTACTGAAAGGCAATATTGTCTATCAAATTAACCTCATAAATTTCTAATTTACACTTTATTACAAGAAAAATTAATAAAAATGTATCGTAGACTAGTGCACTAGTAGCTGGACAAGCAGAGAACATTTGTCCTAATAACTGGACATACCTGTCCTAGTACATGGACACGTTTATTTTTGCTTATTTCTATTAAAAGAATATATATTTCTTGAGAAAATCAAGTTCGAATGAACAATAACAATACCATTGTTATATTTTTCGAATGTATAAGTACTTAGATGAAAAATTTAAGGCTGATTATCACTTGAAAAATATTCTACTCACCAAACCTATGATGTGTCGGCTGATATGTACTCTATAGCTTAAAAATGTCAAATTCAAGACATGAAATATAAACACTAACATTGTTAAAAATTGAATCAAAATATTGACAAAGTAAATAGTAGAACTAATGGTAATCACTTTTGAGAACTTAATTACGCAGAGAAAGGCGTGTTTTGTAACAAAATATGTTTATAATATTGAAATTCATATAGGTGAAATTCATTTTCTGTGTACTAGAGAATGGACACTTGTTTTTTTGCAAGAAAAACGATATTTTGGCATATATTAGCATTTTATTTCGATTTATTATGCAATTAAATAAGCTCAGAAACATTTTGGGCGTCGAAAATGATAATAAAATATTAAATAACTCATAATATCAAAAAGGCATATCTTAGCCATTCCTTAAGATGATGGCGTAATGCTGTGCATGCATTAGTTCCATTACACAACTATTTTTTTAGGATACAAATCAAAAATAATTTTATAAAAATTTAAATATACAGGGTGTCCCATTTTAAAATCACCAGGCAAATATGTCTAAAACTAAGGGAGATGGGAAAAAACTTTAAAGACAAAAGTTGTAGGGTTCAGAAGGGCCCAACTGATAGTAGCCTTGGTCATGACCTTGAGGTCAAGGATCAAGGTCATTTGCAAGTCAAATCTGTTATTTCAAATAGGAACCACCAATTTTGACCTCGTAAATGGAAAGAGCGGAAAATTTTACGTTCAGATATGTCCTTGGGTCAAGATCATGATCAAGGTCGTAGTAATGGTCAAATCCAAATCAATCAACGCATCAGAACTTTTCGATAATCACGCGAAAGAATAAAGGTGTAAAATACAGTTATAGAGTTCGGAGGGGTAAACTGATTGTGACCTTGACCATGACCTTGAGGTCAAGAATGTCATTTCAAGGTCAATTTTTTCATACAGGAAGCCCTACTTTTGGCGTCGTCAATAGAAAAATCCGAAAATTGTATCTTTCAGAAATTGCCCTGGGTCAAGGACATTGTCAAAGTTATGGCCAGTTAAGTACAAGGTCAGTGGTAAACCGGGCAGTTAAGCAAGGTCAAAGGTGACCCAGTCAGTGAAGGCAAAGCAAAAGACAGTATTCTATTCTTCTTTCAAAGTTTCTAATAGTGTTTAATAATACTTGACGTGGAATACTTAAGCAAATTTGTGTAATCCTTTGAATCATGTCAGCTCTTGTAGTTGGCCTGTTACTGTAGATTTGATTTTTTAGGTAGCCCCATAAATAAAAATCTGGAGATATCAGATCTGGAGATCTTGGAGGCCATTCTACGGGACCCCCTCTACCAATCAATCGATTGTTGAATCTTTCATTAAGAAAATCTCTTACAATTCTGGAATAATGTGGAGGAGCGACATCTTGTTATAACCACATTCTGGCCCTTGTATGGAGATCAACGTTTTCTAGAAAAAGCGGCAGCTCCTCTCTGAGCAACTGTAAATAAGTATGTTGAGTTACGTTACCTTAAAAAAAATAGGGTCCAATTAGATATCCGTTAACAATAACACACCATACCGTTACAATCCAGCGATGCTGATGATCAACTTCTTGCATCCAATGAGGATTAACAGGCGACCAGTAGTGATATTTATGTCGATTCAACATACCAGTACTCTCAAATGTAGCCTCGTCGCTAAACAGATCATTGATGAAGAAATTTTCATCATCAGTAATTTGTTGTATTGCCCATTGGCAAAATGTTATTCTCCGTCGTTGATCTTCCTCAGTTAAAGCTTGATTTAGAGTAATGTGGTAAGGATGGTAATGCGCATATCGTAAGTATCTACTGGCCGTAGATCTTGGAATACCCATTGTTAACTCGATTTCGCGTAAACCGACATGAACATTTAAATGTACCATAGTTATATAGCAAGAAAGCGAGGATTATTTTCATAATCGTGTTCATTCAGTGTCCTCCTTCTTCGAAGGAAGTTTCCTTGTCGACCGCGCAGTTCAATATCACGTATGATCAAGATGTTGTCGTTGAGGGAATCGAACACGATACAATCGGCTTGCCTCTCGATAGTTTCGTCGACATTCTCCTAAAATAAGAAGAAAGTCAACTATTTCATTAGCAGTATAGTCAGGCATTCTTTTTGGGTTGTAAATGCAATTGTTTATCGAAACCGTTATTTCCGATCAGAAATATGTACAAGAAACGATCACAAAACAAGTTTAGATGGATAAGCACATTTGCAGCGGACCAGAAAAGAAATAAGATGTTATTATACTATACAATTTTTTAAAACGAAAAAGTTTAATTTTCTTTGACAGTATCAGTGTGCCCAATTTGAAAACTATTTGACGTAAACACTAATAATTATTGATTATTACTCGTCAATGCTGAATCCTCCTGGTGACTGTTACTTACAAATGGTCAGTACTTATTAACTCATGATATTATCTGATATAAGTGGTTAACTGGGGTAAGTACTGATAATAGTTGTTTAGTGGTTGTCAATTCTAATCTGTTACTGTTTGAAAAAATCACGATTTACTTACAATTCTGAACGAAAATGAAATTTAACCTTCAAATGCATTCCTACACGGATAGAGCGGAAAATTTTACGTTCAAATATGAGCTTGTGACAAAATCATGGTCAAAATCCAAATCAATCAACGCATAGAAACAAATCGATAGAAAGAAAGAATCCGTATGCGGATTTCTCCGACATTAATGTGGGATAGAGAGGATGGTAACTTCCCCGAGAATTTTGATTCCAAAGTCAAACAGTAAGGTCATTTCAAGGTCAACTAGCATTTTTTCATAAAAATTCAGATTTTTAATCAAGAATTTGGAGAGCAAGTAACAATTCTAATAGTGTCATGTAGGTGTGTTGGTTAGTTACATAACATGACCAGCACCAACTTGGCGTAACCTTCAATTACCTCAATGACCAGTGCTATACGTCAATGTCTCTCAATTACTTAAAATAACTAATTATACTCAATCACTTAAAATGCCCTTTATATTGCTTTAACTTGCCGGAAACTGACCATAAATTTGACCATGATCTTGATTCAGTCATATCAGAATGTAAAATCTTCCGGTTTCTCTATTTACGAGGTAAAAATTTGAAAATTTGAAATCATTTGAAAAAATCGATTGAACCTTCAAATGAAATCATCCTTGAACTCAAGGTCATGATCAAAGTCACTGTTTGCCTCTCCGAACCCTATAACTTCTGTATTTAACACTTTTTCTCGTATGCGTAATTATCGAAATATTTTCCGGTTTTTCTATTGACGTCAAAAGCGGGGCTTCCCGTTTAAAAAAATCGATTTGACCTTAAAATGACATCATTCTTGACCTCAAGGTAATGGTCAAGGTCACAATCAGTTTACCCCTCCGAACTCTATAACTGTATTTTTCACCTTTTTTCTGTCGCGTGATTATCGAAAAGTTCTGATGCGTTGATTGATTTGGATTTGACCATGACTACGACCTTGATCATGATCTTGACCGAAGGACATATCTGAACGTAAAATTTTCCGCTCTTTCCATTTACGAGGTCAAAATTCGTGGTTCCTATTTGAAATAACAGATTTGACCTACAAATGACCTTGATCCTTTACCTCAAGGTCATGACCAAGACTACTATCAGTTGGGCCCTTCTGAACCCTACAACTTTTGTCTTTAAAGTTTTTTCCCATCTCCCTTAGTTTTAGAGATATTTGCCTGGTGGTTTTTAAATGGGACACCCTGTATGTAGCTGGAAAGTAACAGATTCTGATTACATATAATTATTTTCATTAAACGCACTGTAATACCCGGTATAACGTGATATTCGAGTTGCTGTCCAGGTATTGGTACACTTACCTTAGTTTAATTTTACTTGAATACAACAAAACTATGTTTTAATATGCTTTACATTTATATATTGTGCAAAAGTTATTTTAGAAAAGATTACGAAAATTGGCTTATACATTAGCCTCGCAAACCTAATTATATTAGTAAAACTTTGATTTAATTTCAAGATACAATAAAATCTAATACTTATTTTCAAATGTAATGACATTCACATTTACTTTTATATTTACGTATATGAACAAATCCTCAAATAGTGATTTAATCACGGTGTAATACCACGGTTCAAACATTGCTTGTAAACTTTGCACTGACTTTTAACAATTTTGGAAAATTTCAGTTAAAAACTTTAAACAACACTTTTATTAAATAAATTTGTTACTACATGATTTGATACTATGATGATTTCAAGAATTATAAAACTAAAAGTCTACAAACGGCATTTGGATCTGTAAAAAGAGTGCATATCCAGTTTGGTCTATATTTTTCGAGGATAAAAAAAATAAAAATAAAATTCAATTCCTGAAAAGAACAAGTGTGTCACTTTACAAGTAATAAAATACGATAGGTTCAAATACTAAATCAAAATGTCTGAAAAATGCCAATTTTGAGGATTTACTCATATAGCGATGTTAAGTTGACGAAATAACAAAGCATCTGTAGGCTTGAATAGCAAAAGACCCATGACGCAGTGGTTGCTTCACAAATCATCCTATAAACAAGTCACTTGGCGTGGGGTATGGAGTCAAGCATCGCTGAAAGAAGTAAAAACAAGTTTACGCACGGGCAGCTGAAAAGTGGAAGAAAATAATGGGATACGCACGTAAGTAGCAACGTAATAATCGTGCTTCTTTTCGCTCCTTTTCAGCTCCTCCGAGGCGAGAAGAGCGAAGAAAGCGAGCAGCTCCTGTCTCTCACAGAAACCTCGCGGGCGTTTCGTCTTCCGCGCGTCTTCCGTGAATCCGTCTGCGCAAGCGAGAAAAGTAGGCAATGTTACTTTCGGAGACGCGCTAACTGGTCCGTTTGCTCGTTCACTCACTCTCGCCGCAACTTGCGCCCGCACAGCGCGCGCCGCATTAAACTTCTCTCCGTTCTTTCTTATCATAATCGCATTTGCAGATAATGGAGCGGGGATAATTTGTTATCGCACCGTGTCATGGAGCAGAAACTTTTTAAATTACTTGCGAGCGCACAAGGCATTCCGCAGGCGGCAGCGGATTCGAGCCAAGTTTTCTGCCGAAATACGAGCGTAGTTGGACATTCGACTCTCGCAGCCGAATCGCTAGCGACTATGTATATGTAAGAGAAAGAGAGAGACAGAGAGAGAGATAGAGAGAGAGAGAGAGAGAGAAAGAGAGAGAGCGAGAGAGAGAGAGAGAGACGCTTTTGCTCGATCTCATCCCGAGAACGGGGCAACGCATATGAGACGAGGGAGGGTTGGTATATTTTTCTAACTATTACTCATTCGCGCTGTGCTAAAAACACAAAGATATCGGTGAATGTCGGGGTGAATGAGAGTTTGCGGTTTGTAGACATGCTCCTGAGCATTTAGCAGTTAATTAACAGCAAACTTACGATACACTAGCGCCAAATATAATGTTAAATTCCCATAAAGTGGACGACCTTGGAAGCTCTATAATGATTGTGAAATGTATTGTAAAGATAGGGACCAATAGGTTTTTTTTTATCACTTTTCTTAGTGTTATAGCATTTAGGCCCAATATTTATTATAAAAATTATATTTGGTGGTATGAAAAATATTATACAAATCATTATTGATTAAATATATCGCAAGATTCGATGCGGTGTCATAAAATCGTGATTTTTCATATTCCTACAATGCACTATACCATTATTGTAGATTATCCAAGACCGTCCGCCTTATGAGAATTTTGCATTACATTTGGCGCTAGTCTTACCCTTGCCAAGGCGAATACTGTTAAAAAATTAGTAAATGGAGGTGGCATAAAAGTTATAAAATGTGAGTGTATCTTGCAGTAAGAAAACTGCTGCCGATTATTTGTTTTGTTTAATTCTGTAGTGAAAAGTCGAAATGACAATTTTTGTACACTATTGTTATAATTTTTTTACTGTTAGTTATCGCATTCAGATTTTCATGTATGTACAAACTAATTCTGTCTATCCTCGTATGATAGTAAAATTAATAGCTAAACTATTCTTGGAAGATTTAATATTCCAGTATTCTAGATGCTAAATAAAAAAGTATACCAGATACCAGTTTTAATTTATAAAATAGTTGAGTTTATGAACAACGAATCTATTGATTTACCTATTACAAAAATATCATTAAAATGAAAAAATGTTATAAAACCAAACCTAATCGATGAATATTAAATTTTTCTTTAAATTTCAAATCTTCAATAAAATACAATAAAATGAGCTTTGATTGGTCATAACTGACTGCGTAATATCCCAAGAAAAATCCATCTAAATCTTTGAGA